>JABXJD010001855.1:0-70281 GCA_013375575.1 Percina caprodes | reverse complement strand
TAAACATCAGATTTATTACATTTAAATGCTTCTGATGTGTGATTTTCTGATATTTTATATTTTTTTGAGTGTTTTGGGCTAGTTTTGGACAGATAATACTAAATATCAGACTGATGTGTCTCTTGTTAAAGTTGTAGCACATATACTGAGATGTCTGACTCCAATTCTTCACTGGGCACATCTGTGCTGCGTCCCGGCTGCACCACTGTTTTGTTCCGTCCTCCGCCACGTGCCATACCACACCGGGCACGTCTCAGAAGCGAAGCGTCTTGCTGCTCCACTTGCAGATTTTATTGACTCTTTATAGACTTACTATAGTACTTTATAGACCAATAGAGTGTCTATTAAGCTAGTATTGACCTTCCACTCCAGGCACTCCTGCAATTAAGCTCCATGCCTTCTCCTTCCTTGTGTTGGCGCAGCCGGAAATGTGAAGAAGGGGATACGATGCAACCAAGTGGACCAATCAAAGTTGTTGTGCTGTGCAGCGGCACAATGTGTAGTTACATTTCTGTTGAGGTGCATGCAAGGCAACCGCGAAGTTTTAACAAATAAGTGTAAATCAATCTTTAAAAAGTCAGTAGGTTTTTTGGGCTAATATTCCTCCAACATTTGATGATATTTTCCCACACACCCAGTCACTTCTTCCCTTCCCTTTATTCCTTTACATGAGGAATCAGTTTAGTTCTCTCTCCTGTTTCTCTGAGTGAATTGATAAATTGTTCAGGCCATTCAATGTCAGAAAGTAGTGAAAAGTGATCATCATAATTTTCTGGAGTCCCAATTGACATTTTCAAATAGTCTTTTTTTGTCCAATCAGCAATCCACAGCCACTCTCACTCAACTAAATGACTCATACTTTCACTACCAGAGATGATAAACCCGTCGGAAAGAAGAATCTGAAAGCTGTTTGTTGCACTTGTTTTCTTCTTCGTTATGTTTCACATCCAGTGTCCCTCATCAAAGCCCAGGTTTTTTAATAATCATTAATCCCTTTACTTTCTGATAAAACCTTTTGAAAATCTGATTTATTTTAACATTTTACCCCGCCCTTTGCTGGTACATAGCTGCATTCCTTGAAACATTACCTTCAACAACTGTGTGAAACCATTAGCAGAATGTATTTCATTGGTCAGAAATCCCACATGGTGCCTTTAATAGAGCAGATTTAAGAAAACAAATAAATATATATATATGGTAGTAATATAGTGTAAAGACTGGTAGAGGTTGCTGATTTTCTTTATCAGTCTTTGTTGTAATTACACAAATGTATCAAAATGAATGCATTGGCAATTTAGTGATGCTAAAACAGGTGAAGGAAGAAACTGTGTGTCTCGTGGGTGGGAAGCTACGACGCTGTGTGTGTGGGAGGTTTGTGTGTGGGAAGCTGTGTGTCCACATATCACTGCTCTCCATCAGAAAATTTCTATCAGCAGATAAAACAAGGAGGAACAACACCTCGGACAAGATACGCCTACACTAATCTCCAACACTTATCAACGTTTCCCTGCTAATATCTGCTCCTCTAGTTTTCCCTCCACCAAGCCCCCTCCTCACCGAGACCCTGCCGCCCTGCCCCGCCTCCCAGAAGACACACACATTGTCCCAACTCCTCTCCCAACACGCCATTGTGAGCGCCGGCCGCCCCAGCAATGTGCTTCCGTGTGATACTGAGAGAGGGCAATTCAGCTCCTCATAAAGACCAGGCTATAATCTCCTCCCAACGACAGGTCCACCTACCCCACCCACGCACTCACGCACACACACCTCCACGTACACAACACCTCGCCGTGTCCTCGCCACGCTACACCTACACACATACACGGTAACAACTTAAAGCCGCACCCAGAATGACACGCACCATTATAAATAGTCTAATCTATATGGTAATAGTGTTGTATTCTACAAGCAGAGAATAGGGATAAGATAACATTGTGACTTCGGGGTTTGTACTGCCTTCTATGGTAATTGTTATCAAAGGTTATTTGGGATGACATCGTCGGCTCCTTGTGATTGGCTGGGCCCTGTTATTTACGATATGAATTATGATAACCATGATGTCTCTTTGCTCCTTTCCCTCGCTGCTGCCTCGCCGGCCACCAGATACAATAAATTGCTATCGTTAATCACGGCGCTTTGTTCTGCCATGATTACCCCTCCACCGCAGTAAGAGTTTTATTTAAGGGAGAATATGGATTTGTCATCCTTCTGGCGGCAAAATGAAACTGACAATATTTTATGTCCTGACATTTAATTTGTAAAAGCGGACGCAGGCTGCATTTGCATTTTATGACACTCTCGCTCTCTCTTTCTCTCTCTCCCTCTCTCTTTCTCTTCCACTGATCTAGCTCTCCTCCCTCCTCCTCAATGTCTTCCTCTCTTTTTTATACATAGAGTGGAGGTGACATTTGTGGATCAGGTTGGGGCTGGAACAAGAGCAGAGGAAAGGAAAAGGCGAGGCGATGAATGCTTTTGAATGTCGGCCAGAGTTTACGTGTTTTATTTGCATGCAGTTATTTTGCTCGAGCACATCGCCTGGCCAACGAAATGAACTAAAAATAGTTAAGTTGGCAAATCAGTGTTATGGATTTACATAACACTGTACTGCAATGTGATTCTCTTATCTCAGCAGTATCAATACCCTTTTCAAGATGATTATCTGTTTGTTGATAGCATCGATATTCATATTTAAGATGTTGCCTAATGTGGAAGATCATGGAACTGCTGTAAGCCTCTGAGTTGGGTTGAAAGGGAAATCCACTGTTTGGTACAAAATATGAAGAGGCAGTTATTCTTTTATTGCAAACTAAAGCTTTTATCTATCTATCTATCTATCTATCTATCTATCTATCTATCTATCTATCTATCTATCTATCTATCTATCTATCTATCTATCTATCTATCTATCTATCTTTTTCTCTTTGCATTTTTGTTTATTACCTGTTTGTCCTTGTAACTTTCATTCTTTTTTTCTTTAGTTGATTTGGTTGTGTATACATCTTATTATACTATGCCCTGTGATGTTCATGCTGTGGCTGACTGTTGGGGTGGAAGGTAAAGGAGGGGATGTTTGTTTGTCTGTCAGCAGGATTACGGAAAAGCTACTGGCCCAATTTATATAAAACTTAATGAAAAGGTGTAGCATGGGCCAAGGATGAACCCCTTCAAGTGTGGAGCGGATCCAAATTATGGGTTGGATCATGGACTGTATAAAACAAGGGTAGATACACACATTAGTTTTCACTTTCGTTAACATTGAAAGATATGTGTCCTCTGAGTGCCCTATTAGTTTTGTGTGTTGTTTTAAGTAAAGAAAAGAAAAATTTGATCCTTTTCTAGGTTTTTTTTTCTTGTGTTCACAGCCTTCTAATGTCATGTTTAATAACAGGTAAAAAGTAGACAAGAGATAAAAAATAATGTAGAATTCAGGACATTGGGAACATTTTGCATTCTACATTAATGGGTCATACAAATGGACTTTATTTGTGAACTTGGTAAACACAACCCTCCTTGAAGGCATCACACACAGTACCACAGTAGTTCCTTTAAATATCAACAGTGTCTCAATACTAATGAAAAAAAGTGTTAATAAACAGATCTACTGCTGTTTACCGTGGCACTGCCACTGGGATCCATATTTAAATAGTCTACACACACACACACACACACACACACACACACACACAGTGAGGGCTCTCAGCAAGATAACAAGTAAAGTCGAGCTATTTCCTTTTCCTGTTTGTATGGTGCCAGGCAAGCCACCCTGCTGCCACCGAGGAATGTTGATAATGCTGGCCCTGGGCTCTAATGCACGCACACATACACACACACACACACACACACACACACACATACACACACAGAAACACTAACAGACGACGCCCATGTTATTCCACCATCGGCAAAAAAACGTAATACATGTAAACATGACAGGGAATAAACTCCTTGAAAACAAAAAAAGCCTCCAGAGGAGACTAGACTTTGAATGACTTTGACCCAGCATTGCCTTAGCTGACTTGTACACACACACACACACACACACACACACACACACACTCTCTCAATAGCTTCCCTTTTTCTCTCAGCTCCACCTTCCTCTCCCTTTCCTGACCTTCCAGCGCAGGGTGGATGGAAAGAGACAGCGAGCCCACTGGAACCTTGGGCTGAGTTATTCAGGAGCAAGCTTTGAATAATTGTCCCGCAATATGAGTGTCTCTGATTAATTGCCTGAGATAAGGTCTGCTTTCCTCCCCACTCCTCCCATCTGAACTCCCCACCCCCCATCCCTCTCCAGCTCCCAGGCCTGCCTGCCTGAGCTCCCATAATCAGCCCGGACTACTGAGAGAGAGAAACTATTTAACTGACCCTGTCATCTTGGAGCACGATGATGGCTGTCCTAATTACTCAACAATAACAAAGGCCCTCATTTAGCTCTGACGGCTGCCTGCAATCAGCAGTTCTATGAATAACTTAACAAATAGGAATGAGGGGCAAAAAAAAGTATTTACAGGCACATTAATTCAAGGCCAAAAGACAATACGTGTCACCTCCAGCTAACTCTGGATTCAGGTGACAATCAGTAGGTATACGTGTGTGTGTGTGTGTGTGTGTGTGTAGGCAGGCAGGCAGGCATGTTTGTGTGCATGTAAAGCCTTGCACATGCATGTGAGTTATAGTTTGACTAATCAAACATAAGTATTAGTCTAATAAAAGATATAATAAAGGGGTTCATGAGAATTTCAGGATTTGGCACAAGAACTGCGATAATTGTGGTTCAAGACAGACGCAGTGATATTTAAAAATTCAGCGTCCTGTAAGTTTTCTAATAGGTCGACAAATGCAGGTTGTCGTGTCAATTTCACCGTTTTTTATTTGACTGTTTATTTGTTTGTAGTAGTAATACAACCACGTAATAAACACACTATGCCTTGCATTTATAATAAATATAAGTGCTGAGGTGTTATCAGCTAACTTAAACTACACAAAGTAAAAGTACTAATGATTCATGGTCCAACTCAGATTATTACGACATACAGTATTTGGATTATGATTTTTGATTAGTTAAAGTGTAATGTTATAGATGGTCAATGTGGAGCTAATTGTTAAATGGTGTGGGTGATATTTCACAATAATCACAAATCTCCAAAATGCCAATGTATCATGAGCTCAGAAAAACAGCCCCGTTTTCATTTTAGTGTCAATGATTTTTTTCTTTTAATCTAGTGAGTTTCTAAATGGAGAAGCTGCCGAAATCTCTGCAGGTAAGCAGCAAGGCCAAAAACCAACATTGACTGCATGTGACCTTTGCTTCCTCAGGCGCCACTGCATTAAAAACCAACATCATTATGTAAAGGATATTACCACGTGGGCTGGAACACTTTGGAAAACCGTTGCCAGTTAACACATTTCGTCGCTACATCTACAAGTGCAAGTTAAAACTCTACCATGCAAAGCAAAAGCCATATATCCACCCATAACACCCAGAACCGCTGCCGGCTTTTCTGGACCTGAGCTCATCTGAGATGGACTGACGCAAGGAAAAACTGTGCTGTGGTTAGATGAATCCACATTTCAAATTGTTTTTGGAAATCATGGACGTCATGTCCTCCGGCCGAAAGGAAAAGGACCATCCAGATTGTTACCGGCGCACAGTTTTAAACCCAGCTTCTGTGATGTATGGGGTTGTGTTAGTGCCCATGGCTTCAGTAACTTCCACATCTGTAAAGGCACCATTAATGCTGAAAGGTACAGGTTTTAGAGCAGCATATGCTGCCATCCAAGCAACATCTTTTTCAGGGACGTCCCTGCTAATTTCAGCAAGACAATGCCAAGCCACTTTCTGCCCGTGTTACAACAGCGTGGCTTTGTAGTGAAAGAGTGCGGGGACTAGACTGGCCTGCCTGCAGTCCAGACCTGTCTCCCAGTGAAAATGTGGGGCTCATTATGAAGTGCAAAATACAACAACGGAGACCCCGGACTGAGCAACTGAAGTCGTTTATCAAGCAAAAATGGGAAAGAATTCCACCTACAAAGCTTCAACGATTAGTGTCCTCAGTTCCCAAAGAGTGCTGTTAAAAGAAAAGGTGATGTCCCTGTCCCGGCTTTTTTTGGAACATGTTGCATTCATCAAACTCAAAATGAGTGAACATTTGCAAAAAAAACAACAACAACATTTATCAGTTTGAACATTAAATATCTTCTTCGTCTTTGTGGTGTATAAAGGTTGAGCATGATTTGCAAATCGTTGTATTCTGTTTTTATTTACGTTGTACACAAACTTTGAAGAATGTCTTGATAAATAATTAAATAAAAATAGAGAGTAGATCATCCTTATTGATCATATTTTAACTGAAATCGTAATACTAAATTATTGTTGTGATGACCTTTGTGCATTCCAGTTCTACACAGTGGATGAATTTAACGTTGTAACGAAGTATATTTACCCAAGTTCCACACTTAAGTACATTTTCAAGATACTTCAGGATTTCCATTTCGTGCTACTTTATTCTTCTAATACACAACATTTTGTAGACATATATTGTACTTTTTACTCCACTGCATGTATATGACATAGTTTACTTTGCATGTTCACATTATTAATACAAAATAAAAAAATCAAACTAAAACAGTATGATATTTTATTATAGCTTAAACAGCAATATATAAAGCAATTAAAATGAGCTCCACTTTTACCAGTTGCTACATTAAAGTGATTAACACGTTAATACATTACTAATTACAGTCCAGTATATTGTTCTAAAACAAGTGAGGACTTTTACTTTTTAAATACATTTTAATGGTAAAACTTTTGTATTAAGTAGAACTTAAGTGACATTTTGAATGCAGGACTTTTACTTGTATGTGTTATGTATATGTACTGTCTATGTATATCTACACTGTAGTATTGCTAATTTTACCTAAGTTAAAGATCTGAGTACTTCTCTGTAGTTCTACAAAAGCTTACAAAAGTGTTTAAAGAAAAAAATGAATCTCTTGATTAGTAGCATCTACAGTACGTATTGATCACTGGGAAATAGATCTGCTCCCCCAGAAGTCTCTTTGTAGACTCCTCTTATGTGTTAATGATAACAGACACGGGGCATTATACCCATCATATCAGACGGGATGACACTGGCCAGACACGATCTGACTTTTAATAGGAAGCAAAATATCAGCCTGGCATTCTGGTCTGAGCTCAATCTGTGTTTAATTGTGCGTCTGCATGTTTAAGAAGGCGAGGAAGCCATCCGCTGCCAAAGTATCAGCTTCTGTAACCACAGATAGCACCTGGACTTTGTTGAACAGACTATTTACATATCAAACGCCCTGTGCCCCGCATGCAAGACACAGACGGAAAAGACGGCCATTTCCTCCAGGAAAAATATATAAACTAAACAAGGGAGTGAAAAGAGTTATAATGGAAGCGGGAGAACTGTGTGCAGCTCCGTTTACTGATAAACACACCGGGCCTTTATAGTGTTACAATAAACTGGCAGACCTGGACACAGGCACACAAATGCACACAAAGAGGGCAGTGAAGACAAGTTGTATAAAGTTTTGACTGGGATTTCAGAGGGGTTTTGGGGTGGAGAGAGAGAGAGAGAAGGGGGGGAGGATAGATGGGGCAGGGTAGGGAAAACCGATCGTACACTTGACACTCAGCTAATGGTAAATCCTCAGCTTTATACTGTAATTTACTGCAGAGCCTTCGGGCCAAACTGCCTTTGAAGTGCTCCGAAATGTCAAATCAATTATTACTTAAATGAAAAAAAAAAGAATTCAATTTACGCGTTTCATGATAATCGGTAACATTTCATGATAGGAAGAAAAAAAAGAAAAAGAAAAAAAAAGCAAAGCAATTTGAGACGATTTGAGGCCCGGCTCCATTTTTCTGTGCAATCCTTTTTTTTTTTTCATTCATCCCTACTCAGATATGCTGATTGGAATATAAAGTTGTTGATGATTGCGTCTTTTCTTCGTCTTCTCCTTTCTTGTGTCATCATGATGGCAGAGTAAGGAAAATCAATTTGGCAGTATAATACTCTTCATCAATTGGAACTGGGCGATAATGATGTTCTACACCTTTGAGAGTGAGTGTGTGTGTGTGTGTGTGTGTGTGTGTGTGTGTGGGGGGGTGTGTGTGTGTGTGTGTGTGTGAGCGGTGTTAGATAGAGTAGCATGGAACAATACACCTTCTTCATGATTCATTACGTTCTAATGTCGCTGAGTGAATAAAGACGGCGCAGGCCCGCTGAATTACATACTCCTCACACTAATGGGTGTGTAAATAGGCCACAGCAGCGTGCGTGGCATCTGTCCTCCTCCCCACGCTGCTCTTTGTTCGTGGACAGGTAAAGCAGGATAGCCATGAAGTCGACGACATGCTGCCGATGACAATATCGGCGGTAACGTCTGTATCAGCAAACTGTAGCTTGTAAGAGCTGCGTCATCTTCCTGTGCCTATAAATGAGACTTTTGATCTTTTCTATGACCTGCTCTTTGGGACATTTGTTCCGTCAATCAACTAAGCATTCAAAGATTATTATTTTTTAGGCCTTCCTATTTGTATAGGACAGCTGAAGACATGATAGGGGAGAGAGGGGGGAGGGGGAATGACATCCTCAATTTATGGGCACCTGCTCTACCAGGTGAGCTACCCAGGTACCCTTGACTAAGTGTGTATAGGCTAATCATTTCGGCTGTACTTGTAGGCCTGTGTACAGTTGGGTGGTTTCATTTATAAAAACATTTTTTTTTTAAATGTTTTGTGTGCAAAAATCTTAATTTGTAAAGTAACTAGTAATTTAAGATGTGAGATTAATGTAGTGGACTAAAAAGTACCATATTTATCTCTGAAATGTAGCAGAGTAGAAAGTGGCATGAAAAGTAAAGTACAAGTACCTCAAATTTGTACAGTACTTGAGTAAATGTACTTGGTTACATTCCACCGCTGTTACAATGTGTGTTGGGCTTTCAGATCACACAAGGACATACGTTGTTTGTGATTTGGATGAACTGGCCCTTTAACTAGATGTATTTAGTGATCCAATTTATTTTTTTTTTAAACACAAAAGAATCTGTTTGGATTGACCACCAGAATAATTTACATGGACTTTGAAAACTCAAAAGCCAACACATAGGATTTCTAACAATCAATATATTATGATTAGAATTACCAAAACCATTTAAAGTCATACCAAAGATCATAGGTAGCCAACGTGTTGCTGTTGCCCAACATTAAAATCACACAACAAATGCTTAAAAGCCAATATACAATGCAACATGTTACATCAGAGTTCAATATGATGTAGTAGCAGCATGGTGGCCCAATGGTTAGCACCGTGGCCACACAGGGTTCGAGTCCAGGTCGTTCCGGGCCTTTGTATGTGGAGTTTGCGTGGGTTACCTCCGGGTGCTCCGGTTTCCCCCACCCTCAAAAAACACACACTAGGTTCTCCAGTCAGTTCCCTCGATCAAGGCACTGGCTCAGATCTAGAGTTGGTCCTGCTATAAATGGCTGCCCACTCCTCCCTTGAGGAATGCAGAGAATGAAGTTTGCTACATGTATGTGTATTGGAAGGAATGTATGTTCAAAATACTTTTCAGAAAAACTATCCTACATTTATAGTATCAATTACGTGCCAAATGACAGCATTTCTGAGTGGTCTAAACTATTCAGAAAAAAGGAAATATATGCGGAGACATGCGGTGGCTATGCCATAAGTCCAAAAATAAAGAGGGGGGAAAGATGCTAAAAAAAATAAGAAAATCAAGAAAGACACAAAAGTACCCTCTAAAAATCCATCGTACTGTGGTAGGGCAACATTACCGCGCCGATAACTCAGACAGTCTCAATGACTCCTGACCTGAGTCAGCTGATGACTGGACGGAAGGGGGGGCAACAAGAGGTTGGTGAAGGAGGGAGAAAAGAGGAAAAAGGGCAGACAGACACACTGCCAAGCACCCACATCTCTTTCTCTCTCTCTTCCCTCCCTTTGTGTACCGTGTGGAATAACATACCTTTTCTTCCCTCCCCTCCCTCTCTGTAAAGCGATCAGGGCCCCTGATAGTGATGGCGATTACAAAACCACAGGAGCAGCCTCCCCACCAAAACAACGTGTTTTTCAGCTCCTGTTTTTTCAGGGCCTGGCGCCACCCGGAGTACCGTAAACAATAAACACGGGCCAACGCGGGGCCGTCTTGCGCTTTATTCCCCTACCTGATGCGCTCTAGGGTGGCGTACACACATCATCACAGGTAGCGTGTCATTGTCAGCAATTTGCTGGTGCATTCAAAAGCAGATCGTGCAGGGTTGAGTGACACCTATAAGTCTGCACGCTTCCTGTGAACTTCTCATCAACTGAACACACACGCGCGCTGTCTGTGGAAAGTATGGCTCTTCTATCTCTTATCAACTTCACCTGTCTTTTGTCTGCACAGCCTGAGTCTTTATAAAGACTTTTCCCAAAACATAAACACTTTTCCAAACATGTGTGTCTACCTTAAGCTGGATCTAGTGTTGAAAAAATTTCCATGGGCGCAGCCTCCTTATCTGTACAGTATATCTGCCATGGCCTGCTCGCAGACCCGGCTTGCGTCGAAGCAGTTCTGCTAAACGGTGGACTCGTAGCAAATTGACTATTACTTCAAAGTGGCCTGTGATTATGTCCCTGAGTGATTAGGGGGGCTGTTAAGAGGGAGCCACTTGAGCATTGCCAGTGAACCCGTGAAGGAATGCCGGCTCGGTGCCGACTGGCGAGGGAAAACGCCGCCGGAGACGCACAAATCCCACAGAGTCAATGGCCGTGCAACTCTGCACAGAAAGGGTGGAGAAGCCGGAAAGACAGAAAAAAAGGGAAGAGAAGGACAAGCTATACCTGCACAAGAGAGAGAGTTAGAACAAAGCTGCACAAAGTCAATAAAAGATGTCAGAGGGAAGAAATGAAAGATTTCAATATGAAATTAAACTCAAAAGAAACCAAAACCCCTACTGAGAAATGAGTCAAACGAAATGGAAATGTTATGATGTGTAGACGCACACGTACACACTTAACGCAGGGTGCACACAGGGCAGCAAAAATCATTAGCTAAGCACATCAGGGGACAAGACCTCCAAACACTTCCATTACATTCCAATTGTTACCAGATTTTCCAACTTTTCAGCACCAAACTGTTCTTGTTTGCCCTTTTTCCCCTTCATCTCCACATCAAACAGACAAAAGAGACAAGCAGAAAGCGGAGGAGGAGTTGGGGGTGGGGGGTGGGAGGGGGTAGAGACTGGCAGTAGAGAGACCTATGGAGCGAGGCCCAGAACGCCCGTTTTAATGGGAATAATAAGCTTCTATCTCAGGCAATTAAGTCTGCATTTGATACTTATCTCAGAGCAGAGGTCCACTGTGCCATCTAAAGAAAATGTTTGCGTTTGAAAAACTCCATCACATAAACAAGATAAGGGAGAGAACACGTATGCGTGCCGCCTATCGCATCCAACCTCCGCTTTGTTCTTGGAGGGATAAGTGACTCTGAAGCAGGTTTTCGGGACCACATGCTGGTTGTTCACAGCTATTGGAAACAGAATATTACAAGGTGGGAAGTTCAGACTTTGCCGCTACAGAATAAATCATTCTGACCAATATGGGTTTTTAAAGGCTGATATTGCAGCAAACATCTTAAAATCACTGATTGCTTTGAATGACACGTTCAAAATAAAACTCTTGTAAAAATGGTGATTTCCAAGCTAAAAGATGTCTTTATCTTCTGAATTAAATCTGGAATACGTTTTAACTTGTTCAGACATCTAAGTTTCATACAATTGTATTTTAGCAGCATTTAGGTTCAGTATGAACCAGGACCAACTAGGCCTGTAAGATTAATCGTTATAAAATTGCGATCTTGATTCACCTCTGTTCGCGATTACATTTTTAAATAACTTTGATTATTTATTTTTTTATTTAAAAATTTTTTTATGACTTTACAAACGCTACTACTTTCTTCTTTGAGTTTTAAACAGACTGTATAAAATAGGGAGCCTCTATGTTGTTGGTGATGCGCAATGTGCTATAGGTGCCAAAAGAAATCAATGTTTGGTACAAGCAAAAAAATCATGATTCATATTTTTCCCCATATTGTGCAGGCCTAGGCCCAACAACATGTAGACATATATATATTTAAATCTTCTTTACCTTGTATGTAATGCAGCCTACTACTCCTTGTTACAGATTGTCATTTACTTGTAGGACGACACATGATGCATTGTTAGTAAAAAAAAAAGTATATATATATATATATATATATATATATATTTATATATATATATATATATATATATATATATATATGATAAATTACGGAGCCAGCGCAGGGGGTGGTATTCCAAGCAAAAAATTTATATTGGCTTAGAATATAAACTTAAGTAACCACATCTAGAAGTATATTGTCCCTTCATTCTTATCCTGTTAATTATCTCACGACCCCTCATATTTAATTTGTGAACCCCTTTAGGGGTCCCAACCCCCATGTTGAGAACCAGTGACTGGAGTTAAAACAATGGTGTAATATAATTTAGACATAGAAGAATAGCTTTACTTACCTAATTTTGGCCCAGTTTTGACATGCATAATCACTGTATTCATGCTTATTGGAAAGTAATAACTTCTAAATCATAGAATGGGTTTGGGTGGAAGAAGGCCTCTTTTTAAAAATAATTATTAAAAAATAAGCTATTTTTGGGCATTTTAGGCCTTTGATTGACAGGTAAGCTGAAGACAGATATTCCCCCAGAGAAAGGGGATATGACATGCAGCAAAGGCCACTGGTCGGAATCGAACACGCGGCCAATGCCATAAGGACGGAGCCTTTGTATATGGGGCGCGCAGTCAACCAGGTGAGCTATCAGGCACCACGGAAGTAGACCTCTTAATAGGTTTAAGAAAACACATTTGCACATTTGTACAATTACATATCATTGCCGAACAAGCAATACTGTTGATATTTAGAGATAATGGTTTTCATTATGTGTTGCTTACACCAAGGCAGGATGTTAAAGTATTTACATTCCTGTCAGATGTTCTTTATGCATCACACATTCCTCTTCATCAACAGGTCACATCTAGTGCTTTGTCTTCTCTCAGGTCATGAACTGTACCTGATCACTTTCACATGTTTCTAAACCCTGAATCCTGCAGTACAGCATTTCAGACATTCAGACTACTGTACAGTACAGGGACACAGGGTCAACATGTACTTACAGTTACACACATATACGTATAGGGGCATGTAGTTTTACATACGGTGTATTTTTGCATCAGTAACTTGTGAAAGAGGTGAATCGCTTAGATAGTAGATATAAGTATGAGGCAACTATTAATGGCTTTAGTCGTTTTTCAAAATGATACATTGAGTGAAATACACCCAGAATGACTCCATCATTACCTCAAATGGAAATATTCAGAAGTTTTTTTGGTAAGTAGAAATGTCACCAAGTTCATTTCTGTGTCAAATTATAACTGAAAATGTTTTTTAAAATAAATTTCGAATCCTAATGATTATTATTTCTTTAGCAACAATTAGGTCACTTTTTGGAATCCCCAACAATACAAATAAATGTTGGTTGTGATTATTAGTAACAGTGGTAATGATAGTAATTGTATTAATAGTGGTGGTAGTGTCCCAAGTTTTACCACAGAAGTTTGGGATTGTTTTATGTCCTCTGAAAAAAAATAATAATTTCAATTTCCATCATGACTACAATTTTGTGGAATGAATGAATATATGTATTACATATCATTGTTGTCAGGCAGAGCCCTTGTATCTCCATATTTTATCATATTTTCAGGAAACAATCCTATTGGTCACCCTTTACATCTTTATGTGGTATTTACAAATATTTAAGCAGTTATGGGGCAATGTTGTCGGACTGTGTCTGAGATAAATAGCTTAATCGAATGTTTTCAAATTAGCCTTTTTCATTTATTTTGTGTTTTGGACACAAAATGTGTGTGTGTGTGTGTGTGTGTGTGTGTGTGTGTGTGTGTGTGTGTGTGTGTGTGTGTGTGTGTGTGTGTGTGTGTGTGTGTGTGTGTGTGTGTGTGTGTGTGTGTGTGTGTGTGTGTGTGTGTGTGTCCGACAGCAAAGATACATTTATTTCTAGTTCAAAATCTAAATATCTCAGGCACTGCCAGTGATCAGTGTGACATACTGTGAGTCAGTGGTTCTCAAGGAACAATACAGCGATGTCAGCGATAGCCTTGCACCTGTAAAACATTTAAATCCTAATGAAAAAAGGCAAAAAAAACTTGAAAAAAGAAAAAAGTAAGGCAGGAATATGTCGAAATAATAATTAAAACAGTAGAAAGAAGGAAGGCAACACTAGGACAACAAAACTGACAAAAAATTCAAATAAACAACAAACTTTGAAAACAACTTAGAAAAAAGCAGAATTCTTTTTGGAAAAAGAAACAAAAACTTATAATTAAAAAAAAACAGTAGGAAAAATTAAGCAAGAAAGGCAAGAATAGGTCAAAACAAAATGACAAAACCTTCAAAAAGAGGTGACAAACTTCAAAAAGAGACAAAAACTTTGAAAAAAGACAGAAGTAACTACAGCCTTGTAACTGAGAAACATTTTACAAAAGATGTCACGTCCCCCCTGCAGTCTTCCAAAGTACCCCTAGGGGTACACGTACCCCCATTTGAGAAACACTGCTGTAGCTGCTGGTTTCAGCTGCCACAGGCCTCTCTAGCGTCCCTGAGTGGGCGGAGGTGTAACGTGGCCTGAAGTGGATTGGACGGAGGTTTTTGTATGTTTTCCTACAGGTCGGGACACGGAGGCCAAACCAACACGCTGAGGCCCCTCTGACTCTAAGAGCCAATGCCACTACGGGGTCCCGACCCCGGCCAGAGTGTCTCAGAGGTGACAGGGTCGGGTCAATCTGAGGGGAATGTTATCCAAAGCATCAGAGTTTATTTGTTTAATTTAGCGTCGAACCCCGGTGTCTGCCTCTGATCAAGATGACTGTGGATTACTAGAAGAGGAGGAGAGAGTGAGACTGAGAGAAAGTTGAAGAAGAGAGAGCCTACTGCTTCAAATTAGGCTGGAAAAATAATCCTGCGTTACCTCAACTAAACATCGTACTTTAAACTTATTGTCAAAAGTCAAATAAGCTATAACAACCACAAAAACACTCTGGGGCAGTGCAGCCCGAAGGAGGCTGGGATTCACACAAAGGTCACTCCAAGTGTCAGGAATAGTTTTCCCCTTTTCAAACCACTTTTGTATTTGCTCTCTCATACAATCTGCTAAACTACTTTAACACTGTGCGCACCAGACAAGTGTCCGATTCATAAACACTGATCTGATCTAAAGCTCCAAATGAAAAGCTCGTAGAAAGACGAGTTGTACAGAACTTAACCCAGAATATTAAACTTTAATATATATCTTTATGTTTGTTTTTTGTATTTTATTTTACTGCAAGCTGCCAGCTGTACCAACAACTGTCCCTGAAGCCATTTTTTCAAGTCATGCATTTATTGTATGGGAAAAAAAATTTAGATTTACCTCATAAATTAGGGAAGTTTTGAGTTTTAATACATGGTGGAACATGCAAACTATCTCATCACAAAACAAGTTATTGAACTGCACAGTTCATATTAAAAAAAAAAAAACAGATTTGATATAGATAGCTGATCTAAAATTAAAAGGCACAGTGTAATTGCCTCCGCGGCTGGTTTAGTCATTTATCAGATTAAAAACAACTGTTTCATATTTGTAATAACAATTTATGACGGTCATGAAATAAATGTCTCAAGACTTGATGGAAACGCTGAAATGGAAAATATGTTTTGTTTGTCAGGGGCAGAAGAAGTATTCAGATTATTTTCTTCAGTTAAATTAATAACACCTCAATGCAAGTAAATGAAAAGTCCTACATTAGTTAAAATATACGTTTCATGAATATTGTAGTGTTCTATATCATTAAACCTGCAGTAAGAATATTTTCAACTTGTTTTGATTTCATACTTGATTGAAATATGTTTGTTCACTTTTGATCACTTTTAATAAGGAAATACAACTTTAAGGACTCAGTTCCAGTCTAGAATTGCTCAATAAGAAGGTTTTATATTCACTGAACAATGTATCATGTTTAAAAGCCTCATTGTGTGTTTGGTATGAAATATAATCTGCAAAATAATTACCGGTGTCAAATGTAGTGTAGAAATAAGAGTAGAGTAAGAAGTAGAACATTTGCCCTTTGGATGTAGTAGCGTAGGTATAAGTAGCAGAAAATATAAATACTCAAGTAAAGTACACAGTATGAAATTTTGCTTAGGGTATGTACAGTACTTGAAAATGTACTTCGTTACATTTCACCTCTGGTTAGGGTTCATAATTGAGGCTAAGAAGAGATTCACTTTCATTTATATTGGTTTAGTTCTCAAACATAAACAATGTATGAATAAACAAATGAAAGAATTTGTCCTTAAAGGACGACTCTGGCGCAAAATAAACCCAGGGGTTAATAACATATGTGTACCCAGTTGATCGTACTCTGGGATGTGTTTTCATGCTAATCGAATGTGTTCTTAGCTTGAACCAAGCTACCGCAAACCTGTCGCTAGCTGTTAACGCTAGCTTGTAAGTGTACAGACAGATTATTAAAAAGATAGATTATAAAGACAGTAGCGTTCATGTTTATATGCGGGAGCCATCTTGGAAAACAGGCATGACCAGTTGAACCACGAACACTGTGTTCATGGTTTGACTGGTCATGCCTGTTTTCCAAGATGGCGCCCGCATGTAAACATGAACGCTACTGTCTTTATAATCTATCTTTTTAATAATCTGTCTGTACACTTACTAAGTTCTTAATGCTTCAGTTTATATGTAGGGGCCCTCATTATGTTAGGTAAGTGTGGTTCTGTTTTGAGCTTTTTTAGTGGTATAAAATAGCCATTTACCCTATGCCCTGAAAGCTAGCGTTAGCAGCTAACGACCGGTTTGCTGTAGCTTGTTTTAAGCTAGAGACACATTCGATTAGCATGAAAACAGATCCCATATAACGATTGACTCGGCCCAAATATGTTATTAATCCCTAGGTTTAGTTTGTGCCGGAATTGTCCTTTAAGTGTCATCTTGGTGGTCTTACAGAATTTACCAGATTGTTATTAAAGCATCAAATACGTCCGGTTAACAAAATTAAATGCACAGTAGTGTGTACAACAAATGCAAAAACGAAGGATTGTAGTATTTAATGTTGCTGCATGACTATTATTGTATTAAACTGTATCGTTGACACAAATACATCTTTTTATCATGTAGACAAAGGCAATGCTATTGATGACTGGTGTATATTTTGAGGTACTGTATCACAGATTTCTCTCAGAGGTACACCGGTGTCAATATAACTAAACCAGTACACTTTTCAAACCTCAGCAGAGAAGAAAAAAAAACTCTGTCCTGAACCTTTATGTGGTACGACACGTAAACCTCTGAATGACTTTTCACCCCCTCGACGCTGGAGGCAACGCAACAATGCGCTTAATTTGCTCTGTGAGTACCTATGTACCTGCTGAGGTGTGTGTGTGTGTGTGTGTGTGTGTGTGTGTGTGTGTGTGTGTGTGTGTGTGTGTGTCGAGATACAGCAAGAGCCCAAACAGTGCGGCGCCAGCAGTCTGCCCTTCCCTTGAGAACGTAACGGCTGAGTGCCATCGGAAAGAGAGACCGGCAGGAGGGGTGAAGTGGGGGAGGGTTGCTTAATATCTCTACCATGGAAGCAGGTAAAGGCTTTCAGGTAAAGGCTGGTGATGCTGCTTTGTCCTCACCAGCAGGGCATGAAGCAGTTGCAATAGTGTAAAGTGTCACTGTGTGATTCAGGCTGACTAACACCAGGTCCCCACCCCCGGGTACATGCAAAGTTCATTCTCGCACAAATAAAATCAACCCAAAAAACAGGCACTTCCTGTTATTTCTCTCCTCTAATGGAAACGAGAATCTTTGATATCTTACAAAAGAATGTCCAGCACTTCCAAATAAATTCCACATTTCTACTTCCAAAACCCTCAGCGCCATATGATAATCCTACTGTGCAATGCCGACGCAAAAATGCTGTCTAAATTCTCATTTTAATCTGTAGCGGAGTGGAATGGATCTATGAGAGAATATGAAAATAGGGTGAACTCCACAGTGGCCGTGCTTACTCCTTCTGAAATACATTTCTGCTGCGCTCGGCACAATCCTAATGCCAAAAAACATTTACCCACAGTCCTGCTGGCCTCCCCCGGCCAGGTTCCACTTCACTTCATTCATTTTTAAATCAGATGTTTTTTATGTCATGTTTTAAAAACAAAAGAACCCTAACTGGTTCAACCTGGAGGAGGATGGAGGGGAGACATGTTTGAAGGAGCCAAAAATGACTGAAACTCGATCTGGTTATGGAGCGCTCTTTGTTTTCATTCACTCACGACTGATTCTTAAACACATTTTATACACTAACTAGTTAGACAAATATAAAAATCTTGGAGGGAAAATATTTTTTGTATACATATTCATTTTACATGAAAGGGCCCCCCAGGATGGACAACCTCTCTAGCTGTCTCCACGGGGGTTCATCTTACTCTTGTATCAAAAGTATCAAACTGGGGGGTTGCATAACTTAGCAGGGCCTCTGTCGTCTCTGTCATCCTCCCACTTTCTCAAAGCTACGCCTGTCAATATCATATCATTCTTTTCACTTTAATAAGTCAAACCTTTGTGATTCCAACACACAACCCAAATAAAAACAAAAGCAGCGCTGTTCAGACAGCTCTAATTCCCTTGACAGCCTTCCAGCCAGTCCCACTTAAGGTTATTATGGGCTATAAATACGCTGGTTACCAGGGCTAGAATGTCAATGCTGTTTGCCCTCGTTAAGACACATAATTACCTCATTTACATCTCGTTTCCTCCCCAAAATCGGAAGCCATTATGCGCCTCCGCGCTCGGCCCCCCCCCCCACCCCCTCCTCCTCCTCGGCCTACGATTAGAGTCATCATCCAATCAGCTTCCGAGCTGCGCGTTGGAAAAGGAAAAGAATCCCAGGAGTCAGACTAAGACGGGAGGTTAAGGCGGGTGGACAGAAACCGACAGAGAAAAGGCTCATGGGAGATGAGATGCTCAGACAGGAAGTGCAAGTAAAGGATATTTCCTGGGCATGAGTTCAGGGCCGGATTTACCCGCTAGGGGACCCTCAGGCAAATATGAGTTGTGGGCCCCAAAAGATACAATTACCAAACTTGTTCTGTCCAGAGAAACAGAAACCAACTTGTAATCTTCAGTTCTAGTCGGCACTGTATGTCAGTCCGTTTGGGACAAAATGTGACAACACACATTTAAAGGGACGCTGGTCTCCCCTCAGAGAGAGAAATCTGTTATACTCTACCTCATAATTTTGCACAAGTTGTCATGTTAGCATTGCCTTTGTCTACATGGTAAAACGATTTTGTATTTTTCACTCCACTACTTTTGTCTAACGGCTATAGTTATTTTGTTGATTAGTTTTCATACCAAACACATTATGAGGCTCTTTAGAATAGTCTAACTAAAACATTAAACATCTCAACAAGACAGTATCTCTGAATCGGGTTAAATTCCAGTAGCCACACTACTTTTGGGCCCTGACAAAAACAAGTATTGTGCTGTAGTGGTGCCAAATAAATATGCAATTTAAAGAATAGTTTTGGGAAAAACACTTTCTTGCCATGAGTTAGATGAGCAGGTTGATACCACTCTCATGCCAGTCCGTTCAATATGAAGCTGCTGTTAGCTTAGCTTAGCATGAAGTCTGGATCCATCCTAAGGTAGCAAAATCATCTACTAGCACCTTAAAAGCTCACTAAACACATTAGAGTCCATTTGTTTTAATCCTTACAGTCAGTTCCTGTTTTTTTAACAAATTAAACAAGGTTTTTGATAGGCGGGTTTTGGGGGAGCGAGGCGACCCCCATTTAACTCAAAAAAAGTCATAGAACCATTCCAATGGCTCCAAAGCTATTCAGTTAAGGTAAATTAAGCTAAAAAAACAACTGCATAATTCCCCTTTAAATGGCCAGGCACCATACTGTTATTGATTGTGTTTTCATAAAATGACGTACTATTTCTTTAATTAAATTAAAACTGTGGGTCTGGGGCGGTTGCTTGTCTATGTGACACAACATCACAAGCTTTGCGCTACGCTGTTGTTCAAACATAATTTCCGTCTCACTGCAGCCGTGGGGAAAGCTACAGATTCCTGTGTCTCTGTCAGCTTCATACCAAATATATATCAGCAGTTATGACTCAGCATTAACCTTTAGGCCAATGGCATGGAGACACACAAACACAACACCCTTTGTATTTTAAGACACAGACAAAACAATATGATGTGAAGCGTGCAGGGAGAGATATGTGTGTGTGTGTGTGTCAGAGGACAAATGAACCTGTAGATCAGATCAGAGAGACTTCATTCCTCACATCGTTGACAGGTTCCAGCCCCTGTCCGTCCACATCAGCCGCCAAAATCAACAACAATGAAAACAACAACAACAACAACAACGTTAGATAGAGGCTCCTTCCCTCTTCCTTCTTATCCCTCTCTCAGTGCTTTCCTCCCTTTGCTGTTGCCTCCTTTCTCTTCTTTCTATACTCCTTCATTCTCCCTCCTACAAACTATCTTTACAGGCTTACCGTTATATGGTGGGAGTCTAGTATATTGTGTGTGTGCGCATGTGTTTTAACAGTATTACAGCAGTTGTGTATGAAAACAGCAGATAAGAGAGCAGGATGATGAAATGTGAAGCAACAACACATGACCCAGCTTAAAGATCTCTGATAAAAAACAAACACGCTATATGCTGTATCTACACACACACACATAGCCGCAAGAGCACACACGTCTGAATACACGTGCGCACACACAAGGTATACATACATTTGAACAGATAAATACACACAAGCTATGAAGCAAATGTTACACACATACACAAGGAGAGAAAAATGCAGCACCGGATCTTTGATTTTGTGTGTGTGTGTGTGTGTGTGTGTGTGTGTGTGTGTGTGTGTGTGTTCATTAATGACACATGGCTGCCAGTTCAGCATTGTAAATTAAAATGACTTGATAAGATCGGTGAGACGGGCCTTGTGACTTTTTTTGAAGTGTATGTGGTGGGATTGGGATGTGTGTGTGTGTGGGGGGGGGCAAAGCAGGGGATCATGGACAAAGTCATGAAGTTGTACACTTGTTTTCACTGCTACAAAAGTCTGCCACGAAAAAATAAGAAAACTTGAGGTTTTACGCATATCTTTACAGTTTGCTAATGTATAGTATGAGGATGATATTGTGCTTTAATGAGTCAAGTACAGGCTTCAAAATGCTTCATAGGCTTTCTCCTTCAACACAAAAAACTGAAATTAAAAGTCAACACAAAATATCAGCAGCTTTAATCCACAGACAACTGGTTTAGCACGAAGCTGTGGCAATAGTTTTAAAATGGGTTTCTGTGATCCGAACACAAGTGGACAGCCAATACACATTGCTGTTCACACCTGTGTCTATCATGCGTCTCCAGCTGACTGCTTGTGTTGAGATTTCGTTACTGCTTACGTCACTTCCACTGGAATGTCGGAGGGCCCCGCACAGTTTTTACGTCCACACTATTGCCATTCATGTAAGCAGTTGTGCCATTACAGTTGGAGATATCGCTCTCAGTAGAATCCAACACATATTCTTTCATTGAGGCAAAATGATGAACAGTCAATCAACTCTTTATCCGACTCATCGTAAAATGGCCAAAATATAGAGCGTTGGCGTGCTGTCACCATGTGACGTCCTGCATTGATAAAATATTTTCCTGCTACGACCTTGTCGGGGACGCATCAGGACATATTGGCGTTTACGCTAGAAAAGATCAAATGCGTCCCAGACCAACTCGGTAAGTGGTTAGAGTGATCGAATCACAATGCATGTTGGTGGTCCTTTACACTTGAAGAGTTCGCAATTGTAAGATCAGATAGAAGCCATTCTAAAAGTGAATAAACCAACACTAGTTTGAATATTACCTTTACTGCAAAATGAATTAAAAAAAAATTAATTAAATCTTTCAATTTGCGAACAGCTGACCTCAAACTAGACCAGTTCAAGTGTGTGTCTTATCAGTGCATTTATCAAAACTGTTTCCAAACTGCTTTCCTTTTGTCCCTCGTCTTCCTGTCTTGTGAAGAATTTCTGTTTCAGAGTGAGGAAAACACACAAAAACACACACACACACACACACACACACTAATCAGTAGCTAGCTCTCTATCTGATTTGGACTTGATCATGGTGGCATATAGCGGGTCTCCAATGAATTCACGCACACATCCACACACACTCAGCCCTTTGGGCTGATAACAGCAGTTTGGGGGCAAAAGGGAAAGTTGAGGGACAGATATGTTTTTTTTTTCCGGATGGACAGGTATGGTTTTGGCCACGCTCCACTACTCCGGGACACCTCGATGATTGGCATGGTGGCCGTGTCGCCTCCTCCACTGACAGATTATTCATATCACCTAGTTAGGTTTCATGAAGCAATTATATGTCTTCACACTCTGCCAACTTTGGGAATGGCAGACTATAGAAACACACACTATACGGTCTCTGATGTTGGGAAATGCCTGTCACAGAGGAAGAGGACGGTGGTTTGTCGGGGTTCAGTGAGGTATTTTTCAGTAAGAATAAATGTCTGTTTAAATCCTCTTCATCGCAGATTTCTGTAACGCGTAGGTGATTCAAACTGTAGACAAAAACATGTTATATTTGCTGCTTGAACAACTATTGTCTATAAAGTTCTTTCATGTGAAGAAAATAGACAAGAAGTGATGGCTTTTACACCTTCAATTACTCTGGAATAAACTAAATAAGATCAGGGTAATGTTGGTAGGAGCAGTGACGACTGACTGACAATAACTAAGGAGAAAAAAATTTATACATTTTATCAACAGGAATTCCAATGAAGAAGATGTCACATTCCCAGGTGGTTCTTGTACTTTTTCCAAGCGACAACTCTGCTGAAAAAGATAAAAACTGCAGTTCATTGACTTGCCACTTGAGACTGGCTCCAAAAGGGAGTCAATCCCCAACAACCCCAATGTTAAAATGTCCACTTTTACAGCAGAATTAAACATGTTTACAGCTTGGTACAAAAAAAGATTGGGTCTCTATAGCTACGTTCAGCCTTCATGACAACTTTAAAGGGTTGAATTTATTTTATAATTCACCCGTTTAAATTATATTCAGTTCTGCATAATTTACAGCATTCTGCTTTGAGTGACGGGTGGCTGCCATCACATGAGGCGAGCATGGACTGTAGGCTTTATGCAGCCCGCTTCAGCTCCATCCATGCTTCACATCTTTACCTATTTCTGGATTCTTGGAGCCACCGTGAGCCGCCCACTTTGAGCTTCCTTTTGGCTCTACAGAAACGTATGGGTGACATCACAGACTACGTCCATATTTTATACATTCTATGAATTATCTCTGACACAAATAATTTTATATCACTCACTGAAGAACCTTAGCGATGAACCTCTCTTAGCTACTTGAAACTGCTATGAATGTGTACCCTTTAATCAAAAACTATTTTCCTAATTTAAAGGTACCATATTATGTTTATTTTTAGGTTCATACTTTCATTTTTGGTTTCTTCTCAAACATGTTTACATGCTTTAATGTAAAATAAAATATATATTGTACCTGTATTCGATCTTTCTCTGAAACGCTCTGTTTTAGCGCCTGTCTCTTTAAAGCTTTGGTTTTACTCCCCTGTGATCTCTGTATTTCTTAGTATCGCTATGTTCAGAAGATTGTCGTCTGGCAACTTTCACGCGCAGAAACTCAAGTGAAGATATTTACCTCTTCTGAAGAGTCTATTATAATTTTTTAATCTTCCGTGTCCACCTTGGCTACTAGCAACTGCGTGGGGTGGGGGTGGGGCGCGGTCACAGAAGGCTTGTATCATGTGGACGCACGGACAGTTTTGTTACTTAGAATTCCTCAAGGGGGCGACAGAAACTATGCACTATAGTTTCAAGGCTGTTTGACTCCCTGTGGACTGTACATTCCCGGTCTTTCCAGCCGACCATGTTGAACTGAGTGGTACGACCAAGCACTGTGACAGCTCTCGGAGCCTTCGCATTGGAAACAACATGGCCTGCGCACCTCGCGCTGGGAACACCGCTGCAACCATCATCCCAGCTTAAAGTGAAGGTTCAGAGTAATTTCACCCTAGGGTCCTTTGCACCACGACCTCGAGCCAAACAACCCCCCAGAAGCTTTGTTCACCTGGGTGAGCGGGCGAATGGGCGAGTCAACGTTATCAGCTGATTAGCTTAGTGCAGGCGCTAATGGAACCAAGTGTGTATCTTGTAAATTACCAACAAAATCTACAAATTACAATACCAAAAAGAGATACAAATAAAATATTTATTAATTTAATGATTAAATAAGGTAGTGTCTCCAAACTTACCTCAATAATAACTTGTCTCCTGCTAGTTATAGCACAGCACTTACTTTTAAAAAATAAGTTAAATTAATAAATATTTTTGTTGTCTCTCTTTTGTGTGTTGTAATTTGTAGACGTCCCTAAGCACTCGTCTTACTGCTAGTAGCCAGCAGGCAAGTGTTATTTAAATAAACTCCTGGTGTACTTACAAACTTTCCAATCCATTGTTTTATGAGTACATAACCTATTTGTACTACTGTAAAAGTATGGTATCATTTCAAGCAAACCAGCTGATAATGCTAACTCACCCAATGTTCGACCCAGGTGAAAAAAGCTTCTTGGGGGTTATTTGGCTCGAGACCGTGGTGCAAAGGACCCTAGGGTGAAGTTACTCCAAACCATCCGTTTAAGACGTCTTCCTGAAAAAGCCCAGTCTGCTCTGATTGATTGTCTTCTGCATCTGCGCTTTCTGAGTCTCTGCCCCATCATTGCAGCCGGGGAATGATTTTAACGCCACTGTAGCGGAACTTTCTACCCATGTTGTATACACAGTAGTATTGTTGTAACATCACAACCATACGGAAGGCCTGACGGCTGGTTTAAAGGCACAGTTTCTGAATACGGGCGGTGTGCTTTTCCTGTGGATTGAGAGTTTTGATACTTTCACATGTTTTATGTAACACCTAGTCCGGCTTTGTTATAATAAAAACACGGAAATCTCACTTTTAACAATATGGGTCCTTAAACAACAATAAGAAATGGGAGATAAGAAAGAAATCCTCACATTTAACAAGCTTAGTATTTGTAACTTATGATTATAAAAAACTACGGTACCCTAAATGAACCTTTAAGATAATGCATTATCAAAGTGTCACCGATTAATTTCATTTCAATCTCGCTGAAGAAGGTGCTGCAAAAGTAAAACAGACAAAGCCAATAAAATAAGGATGTTTTTTTTCTGAAGTTGCCAAAAATATCTCCCATTCCCATTGAATGCCCTGTTAACCCAGCAATTAACCTGAAGGTTAAACAGTCATAACTTGCCTACATGTGTCAGCATAAGAAGGGAGTTATTTAACAGAATTGGGCTCTGATCACTCAACTTCCACAGTAGAAAACCAGTGTAGCCTGACTGGCTCTGTAAACAGACCCATACGCTGCAGAAAGACGTGGCTGCATCGACACGGCCAGCACGTACGCAATGCCGCTTACAGCTTAAAAACCAGAGGAAAAATAAAGGAGTACTGCACATTTGACACATCTGCAACCTGCGAGTGACATCATGGGAAAACTTATCAGGTAGCAGGTTTTGTTTTTGGCAACACACCTCAATAAACACTGACATATAAGGTAGAAGGTTTAAGGGAGCCATTTGAGCTCCTTCTCTCTTCTTTAAAGACACACACACACACACACACACACGCACACACACTAAACTGTGCACAGCCCCAGTTCTCACACCATCAGCTGTGACCTGGTTAGCTTTAAGCCGCTGTTTGAGCCTGGCCCTTAGTTGAGGTTGGCTGCTCAGACAGGGCAATAGTTTGCACTCGCACACACACACAGAAACACACACACACTGGCCACAGTGGCTAATTGAATGGTCAGGGCAGGAGGTCCAGGCCTTTATGCTCATGGAGAGGAGCCATGAATATCTCTGTTTAATTTGGACTTCACACACTGAGGCGGTGGGAAAAGGTGTATGAGTGTGGGAAAGAACAGCTTCAGGCTTTGAATATTTACCTTTCTAAATGCTCTGTGGAGCGGGAGTATGTAGAGTATCGCAGAAATTAAGATGAAGACAATACACTTTGATTATGAAATTGTTGCACATTTGGTTAATACAACACCAGCCGTGTGTGGGAAGCGAACTGTAACATAAACTGAAGAAGAAACATGAATGGCCAAACCCTTTATGTAGGACAGTGTATGAATCAAATTTCATATGAGTCAGACTGGCATGTTCTGTGTTTCTGTGCTTGATAACATTTCAGCAAATTCCAAATTCTACCCCAAAAATAAATTTTGGTAAACCTTAAAACAAGTTTTTTTTCCCTTGTCGCTCTCAAAAGTTGACTTTTTGTAAATTCAAGTTCTCACCAAACCGTGACAATATGCAACTGAATGTGAAAAATGTCAGATTTAATGGGTTTTCTTTTCAGGCCTTGAGGGTGATCCATAGCTTCAAATGAAAAATAAAACATCTACTATATGCGCTGGTTTAACCTGGTTATCAGTTCATGTACAGTATACATCTTGGCTTTTTTTTAATCATTCTCATGCATGTATATGTTTTGTGTGTATAAATGTTCATGCATGTGGAGTCATCCCTTATCTGCAAACGGAACGGAAAGAAAGTAAAAAGACAGAAAGAAAATGGAGTTTTGGAGAAGAAAAATGATACCTCAGAGCAGGAGTTGAGGGAGAGGTGAGAGGACCGCTGCAGATAGACGGAGCATAAGAGGAGCAGGAAAGAGGAAAAGGAAATTGAAATGGTGTGATGAGAGTGAGAGAAAACGGAGGGGGAACGGGAAGAGTCTGCCTTATTTGATGCAATAATGTGTTCGCTGATGTTCAGCATTCTCACAAGTCAAGTAACCTATGAAATCAATGGATAAGTCACTGTATCACACACATACACACACTTGTGTTCAACTCCTGGGCTCTGCCAGGTGCTCTTGAGCAAGGCACTGACCCCCCCCCACACACACATACACACACACACACACACACACGTGTGTATGTATTTCAGGCCAATGTGTAGTGATTTAAAAAAAAAAAAACAGAGTGTAAATTGTGGGGATCAATAAACATTAAATAAATAAATTATAATTTGTGCAAGGGCAATAAATATGAGATATTGGCCAGAAACAATAAGCTGTTATCCAGAAAAGAATTTTACCAATAAAGGTTTGACTGGAGAGTTTTGGTGTCACTTGACGTAAGTGCTGATTTAGACACTTTTTTATTAAAGTAATAATGTTAAAAATTTGAAATTGGAATTTAAATAAAGGTCTGTTAAGTTTAATTCAGTGTTATTCATATTGTCAAATCGTAACAGAAGTTATCTCAGGACACTTTACAGATAGAGTCGATCTAGACCACACTCTATAATTTAATAATTATAATTCTATTAATTTAATCTATATTGCAATTCCCCCAAAAGCATGCATTTGTAACAGTGGCGAGGAAGAACTTCCTTAAGTCACTATCTATCGCCAAATGAGGTAACACAATGACACAATAAAAGACTTTTTTTAAAAGACAGAAAAATCCACAAACAAAGTGAACAAAGTCAGTGACCCAGTAGTGGAGCACTGTAAAACTTTTCACCGTAAATGTATAGTAAACTTCGCCAGTAAACTACTGTTTATTTACAGTAAGCATACTATTTAACTGTAAATGAATTACCTTATAGACAGTTTCTTATCGTATGATTTGAATTTACAAATATACTTGCTGCATTGTAATTTCTGCCTTTTCCTTTATTTTCCTAAGATGCATTGGTATTAACAGTAAATACCTGTAATCTGTAAAATTTGCAGATAGTGCTGTAATATTATTTTCTCCCAGAATGTAAATGTGCTGTATTTATATAGCGCTTTTAACGACTACTCAAAGCGCTTTTACATCATACAGGAACCATTCACCATTCACACACATTTATACACTGTGGCCGAAGCTTCTGTACAAGGTGCCACCTGCTCATCAGATAAACACTCACACACATTCACACTCCGATGACACAGCATCAGGGGCATCTCAGGGTTCAGACACTTTGACATGGACTTCAGGGCTTCCAATTGGCAGACAACCGGTCTACCACTGAGCCACAGCCGCCCCGACAGAATGCATTGCCATTTACAGTATGATCCTTTATAACATTAAAACAGTAAGATACTGTGAGTTTTTAGCAGTACATTTACATTAAAAGTTTACAGTGAGCGAGCACAACAGACTCGTTCTTCAACTCACTTGTGTGTGAAGCACATTTGCAATCACTGCTTATCGACGTAGGAGTCGCCAAAGAGAAAGAAACGCAAGTCTTCGAGATCGTAACTTTAACAAAGGACAAAATGTGTAAGAAAGATATCAGCACCACTTGTTTTCAATTAGCAGCTCCTTGTGAATGCACAAACACATAAATATCTTCTAATACCTTTGTAGAGACTCCATAATGGCTCTCATAAGGGCCAGGCTTCAATTATGGCATAAACACTGATGGGAAAACACACTAGACACACACACACACACACACACACACAAATAAGGGGGAAGTGAGCATCATTAGGCCCGGACTCCACTGGAGCCAGTGGTTAGAGTTGAACATGGTCTGTTTCCACTGTCTTTGTACTTACTCACTGTATTACTCAGCCTGAGACCAACGCTTTAAAAACAGATCTGGTTCAGTCAGTCGTCCACTTCTGATATTATGTGATGATGTGAAAGATGCAGATGCAGTGATACATTCTGCTGCAGAATTGATCAAAACCACTTTTTTGTCTATAAAAAAGAAAAACCTGAATTTGATGCAGTGCATTAATCTTAATGTAGACTATTACTAGCAGACCCAAACGGAATTTGCGGACTGTTTTTCTGCTTGGGGTAGAGATGTGCTAACGTTCTGAGTTTTATTTTAATTTTAATTATACCGAAGATTCTGCAAGATTCTCCATCTAAAGATTCTGTGTGGCCTTGATTATTACTATTTATATTAGTCTTAAAATGAATAGAAGTATTACGGTTAGAATTAGAATAAAATACGATAACATTAGAACAAGATTTAATGTTAACATATTGGTATTGTAGTTACTATAGTTTTAATATTAATAGAGCTCAACAGTGACCGCCCACTTTTTAAACAGTTCTGGTCCCGGACGTGAAGTTACTTGTTTAATACTTCCATTGACGTTTCAATAAATGCTTATATAAAGACTTTTAAGCTTGGAACCAAGCCAACCAGCTTCGAGATAAATTGCGACCATAAAACATTTGATTTGGTGCAAAAGAACTTTTTGAAAATGGCAAAAAAAAAAAAAAAAAGGCAAAGGTACAGAAACGATCATGGTTCAGCTCGCTCTAGCCGTTCTCGGGTTTGCAGGAGCCGCAAAAATGTCCATGGTAACACTGAGTTCCACCCATCAGAGACGTCTCTGTAACACTTAGGAATGTGGGTAGTGTAGTATTTTCCATAAGATCATTTTTTTCTAAAACAAGGTTGATTTCATACGGACTTGTGGCTTCTTCAAGAGCATAACCTTCTGTTTGACAACCTCAGCGCATGTGGCCAGAGTACTTCGGATGGCATAATGGCTAATAATCAAAACTCTTATGGAGAAAATTCATTTTTACTTCCGGAATCACACTGTTTAAGGGGTAATATTGTTAAAACAAGCTTTAGCACATTAGCATAATGACCTTTGTATTAATTAACGAAACCATGAGTGGTACAGGACTTAGCATTAGAATTAGCTTTAACAGTAGCATCCTTATAGGTTTCAATATCAAGCCAATCCCCCCCACCAGTATCTTAATGGCTACTGAGATAATTGCAACTTAAAATGTCTAGATCGGCAGTTGTTTTTCTAGAAATATTCATCCAGACTGCAACCTGTATTTGTGTTATTAGTAAGATACTGTGTTCATGTGTAGAAAAAGGTGGAGTGGTTTTATACTCGTGTAGCTAAAAGGTGCTTTCAGAAGTGAACAGCGTGTTCCAGTTTGTAGAACTGATTTATTTATTTGGTATGAAAAAAGGTCAATATTAAAGACATAGCATAATATATCAGCTTTTAGCAGCTTCAATCTAAAACATATCATGAAAAACATCCAGCTGAACCCTCCTGTTCAATACTAAAATGTGGTCAACAATACACACATGCAACACACTAAAGTCTGGTTGAGGGTGATATAGGAGCTACAGTCGACGTGCAGGGGGTATGTGAGGTTGTGACAGTTTGGAGGGTATTATGAATGGGAGACTGCCGTTTGGAAGGTTAAGGTACAGGCTACATGTGGTGGGACGACAGTTAGGAGGATATACAGGGGTTGAGAAAGCAGTTAGAAGGGTAAGAAAAAAGAAAGAAGGGTGAGACAAGGGTAAGGGGGGGTGAGACAGCTGTCAGGAGGGTAAGACAGAGGTCGGGAGGGTTGAAAGTTGTTAGTTTAGCCCCACTGGCTACATTTTCCTCCCCTGGGCCTATTTTACATACTTTTCTCTCAGACCCAACAAATAAACAAGGAGGACAATTAGCAATTAGTGTGTGTGTGTGTGTGTGTGTGTGTGTGTGTGTGTGTGTGTGTGTGTGTGTGTGTGTGTGTGTGTGTGTGTGTGTGTGTGTGTGTGTGTTTGTGCGTGCATACATGCATTAAGAGCGTGGGAGCAAACGAAAATGATTTTCTGTCAAAAAAATTGAGTTATGTGGACACACACATAAGGCCATGCATGTCCACACACACACACACACACACACACACACACACACACACACTAAACATAATTTCTCATAACATTCTAATATGGTTCATTTTCAGCTATCAAAACACACATGAAAAGAGTGTTAAGGCTGTCAACAAGCGAGCATGGGATGTGGAACCGTCGTTTTCATTCTCAATATGTCAAGGTTAGGGTGTATTCCAGCAGAGAGCGAGGGAGAGGGGGAGAGAGGGAGAGAAAGACAGAGACAGAGGGTTAGAGGGGGAAGGAGTGTCGTTCTCCATCCTCTGCTCTCCAGAGAATCCCATCATGAAACGCCAAAGCACAAAGAGCTCAGGGCCTTCGACTGAAACCGAGGGACCTTTAATCCAAAAGCAGGAGCATCGCTGGGGCAACAGCGCCACCCAGCACGCCACTATGCGTACTACACCTCCTCTTAGCCTTCCTCTAAATCCTGACCTGTCTGTCTCCATATAAAAAAGAAAGAAAAAAAAGGACATTTTTGCCATCCCACATTAATTCAATGATCAAAATAAGCGACGGTAAAACAATTCAAAATCAAATCCGCGCCCTGCTTTTGAGCAGTCCCTCCACACCCCCCCCCCCCACCCCACCGCTTCCAACACATGAGAGAGGTAATCAAAGCCACAGTCTTCTTTCTGTGTGGGAATCTAACCCTTAATGGGCTTCACCAACCTCACAGCCAAGCACACACACACACACACACAAAATCAAACTAATTACAATTTGTCCTTTCTCTTTTGTCCCTTTCACAGGGCTCCCTTTTAATTCCCACCAAGAACACACTAAAAAGGGTTGGGGGGGGGTGTATGTGAGGAGTATAGCGGGGGGTGTATTGAGGGATTTTCCAAAGTGGCACAGTAAAATAACACACTGGAGTGTATATCGGCTTCCACTCTCCCTCATTTAAATAAGCGCCAACACTGATTTTCTAACAAAAATATGGTACTAGTATAATAACAATGAAATAAGACCCTGTGAAAACTCGCAGCCTGCAGCAAGTATTTAAAATATCATTTAAAAAGGGCTGATCTGTAATTCAGAGCGGATATGGTATCAGACGGCGTGCTTGTCATACCCGACTATAATCTCCACTACGATGAGAAACACACTGTCTGCTGGCAGAACTGAAGAGAGGGAGGAAGAATAGGGAGTGTGGGGTGGTAGGGGATGGGGGCAAGCAGGATTTGACTACTTATTTTTCCTTCTCCTCTAGGTGCCGTATGTTTGTCTGATATCAGCGGCGAAATCTCAGGACCCATTTTAAGACAAATCACAGACTGGCGAGAGAAGTTGGAGTCTAAGAAAAAAAGAGGCAGAAGAACCAAAGAACATGAAATGTTAGCTGATTAATCAATTAATGTAAATTTCAATAACAACTGATAATTGATTATTCGTTCAAAACGTTTGTCCAACAAAAAAGGCTAGGAAGGGCACTCGGAGTGTGCGGAACACCCCCCCCCCAAGGTCTCGTAATGTTGTCAAAAGTATGAAGCAGAATTATTTGTGTATTATCTTTGTATACTATGGCTCCACCAAGTTCCATGGAAATCAGGCCAGTAGTATTTTTTTAATCCTGCTGAACAACAAACTAACTGCACCGAAAACATAACCTCCTTGGCACATGGTAACAATCTAACACAGAATGTTTAGGGAACGTTAGTTTATGGTTCTCTAAAGGTTGGTTCAAACCAAACCAAAAACTAACGTTTAGGGAACGTTCCCTCCCTAAATGTCAAGGGAACCAACCAACTGAAACGTTTTCCTGTAGCATATAAAAGGTTTGCAGTCACTTGATTTAGATTCACTCAAAAATGATTGGTCTTAGAAAATCTAAGTAAGATAAACAACATAGCAAGAGAATATATTTATTGTAGATGAACACTTTATGTACTTTTTCATCCATGTTGGCTTAAAAGTCAGAGTTGAAAGTTCATTCCTGACTTTGGAAACAGTAATTGACCAAATAAATTGTCCATTTAGTAGCTGTTTTGGATGATTGTGTCCTCCCACAATGTAGTTATTGTATAATAAAAAGATAAATAATTAGTCACTTGTTTTAGAACGACATATATCAAATGGCAACACTGATCAATGGATGAACTGAGACAAGGTGTGGCCGGTGGGTATGTTGATAAGAAAGGGGAGACTGGGATCTCGTTATGGTTGACCTCTGTTCTATTCTGATAAACAAATAGGAAAACAGAACCTCCATGTTAATTCTACCAGCTCCTCTCCCGTAAGGGGAATTGTACAAAAAGGGCGCTGTTCTGGAACTTGTGGTCCTATCACACCGTCTTCCTCAGCAGACAGAGTTTGCACAGTTACAGTCATGTAACTTCTCACCCATGTTGACACAACGGTTAGATAAAAAATGTTGTTTGTGACCCGTGAAGCAACGGTTGACAAAGAAATCTCATGGCAAAGTCCATTTAGTAGCTGTTCTGGAGCTTTGGACTGTATCTCACAATCTAATAATTAATGAATGATATGAAAAAGGGAATAAATTGCCTGTTTTAGGATGTCAAAAATGAGGATTTACTGCTTTTGTTTATCTTTGTCAACTTTTATCTCTGTTTATCAAAACAAGTCACTTCATAGCGCTTGGAAATTGGAGTTGATTAATTAGAAGAAAATCATCAATGGATTAATCAAAGTCACTGTGGACTCAAGAAACTTGGGTTTCGGATTGTTGGTTGAACAAAACAAGCAATTTGAAGACGTTGCTTTCTGCAGTTTTCACAAAAGTTCAACATTTTATAGTTTAAATTATTGTTCAAATAATCAGAAGAAAAAAGATCATTAGATTAAACCATGAAGAAAAGAATCATTAGTTGCAGCTTAAAATGGAATTATGACTGACTAAGATTATCCTGACACACACACACACACACACACACACACGTAAACACACATTGGGTTTTGGTTAGACTTGTGGTCTGGACAGGAAAGGGCTGGGAACGCCACACTCAGCAGGACACGGACCTCAGGCAGTTCACACTACACACACACACACACAAATACACACACATGCATACACACACATGCAAACATACTGCTTGGCCATCCTTACCCACCTATCCTGTTGCATTGCGGGGTCAGAACCGGCCAAACCCACACACACACACAAAATCACATGCACACTCAGTTGGCGGAAACTGGCAATGACATGCTGTCCGGCAGCTCAGGCTTGGGGCTCTGAGGTTGGGCTGAGCCATCTATCATACAGCCAGAAACACAGTAACCCAAGACATGAGTGGCAGGGGATCACACACACACACACACACACACACACACACACACACACACACACACACACACACACACACAGTGAAGAATACATATGTAAGTAGTCTCACAAACAAAACACCCGCTCAGACAAACCCAGAAACACGCTACATCACGCTACGCTGGCTGTCTGTGAGAAACCCTCAATAGGAACTGAATCCAATGAGATATTTTGATCAGATTCCAGACTCGTAAGCATGAATAGGTTTTACTGTTAGTGTCAGTGTTATCCTGGAGAGTTTCAGTCCTGCCATCTGAATGAGTATGACTATTTCTGCTTTGACAAAATTAAAAATCTTGAATAAACACAATTCATCAGTATAGAAGGCTATATGTCTTTGGTAGGCTACCTAGCTCAGCTTCTCATATTAAAGCTACAACTAAATATAAAAAGCTAATGGATCCGGCCAGGAAGAATCCATCCAACACTCTTCACGCTTGTTGTAACTGTCCCTGGAGAATCTCCTTTAATGGTTACCATGGCTAAACAGACCAAAAACACCACAAACCTCAACAGAAAATCTATAAAATTACCATACATCTGTAGAAAAGAAGACGCATTACTAAGCATCTGACTGACATCATATAACAAATGCAGAGGCACATAAACAGATGACCATTAAATATCACGGTCTTTATTGGCCTTCAAAACCCATGTTCTTCTCTTCCACTTCACAATCAAGCCTTTAGCCTGAGTAAGTGTCCCACTTCATTTGTAAAACACCCCTGTGAATGATACAAACTGCCACTTCTTGTCTAAATCTCTTCCTCTCTCTCTCTCTCTCTCTCTCTCTCTCTTTCTCAACAGGCCTCACCATGCACGGCCCTTTGTAACCCGAGCTGCTCAGATTGATGGGAGGATGGCTCTCATTTGGACCAGGAGAAAAGTGGCCAGTTTAAGGGCTGCTACTGTATTTTAAACGGCACTGGTGTTAAAGAGACGGATGTGCCTGGTGGCGTCGGCGGCGGCAACGGTCAACCTCCCCCCTGGCTGGGTGCAAAACTCCCATTGGAAGAATAAGAGAGAAGAAAGGGGAAGCAAGGCGGGAGGAGGGGGTGAGGATGGGAATGAATCTGCGTGGCGGCGGGAATCGATCGTTTCTCCCTCCTTCCCGCGCTATCTCATCTGCAGAGGCTGAGAGAGGCAGAGCGGTTTAAACGATCCTGACCTTGTCCGACATAAATAGTCAGAAAAGTCCACAGAGCTGATAGCTTTGTGTAAGGCTGGGAGGGGAGATGGGGGAGAAAAGAGGGAGGGGAATGCATTGAGATAAGAAGGGGGTGGGGGTTGAATGAGATAATGACCTGGCGTTACTACATCAGAGTCAATGTCGCTCACATGCACACGCACAAACGCTTCCGTGGGAAACAGCCTCGGCCTCGCTTCCTGTCTTCCCTCCTTCGTCGTTATCTCTCCCTCTTTTTCCTCTCGGATCAGAAAAAGAAGGGAGTTGAGAGTGAAGAGGAGGAGTGGAAAGTCTTTCCTCTCAGTGCTCTCATCTTTCTTTCTGTGATTAACTGAGAGAAGGATGGAGGAAGTCAATTGGCTCCCATGAACACCCATTCTGCACTCCTGAAGAAGACATGAGTGTTTTAAAGTGAGAAAGGAGCTCTTTTGTGTGGCGCCCGTCTTCTTTTCTTTTGAGTGTAATGCCGCTGTACCTGACAGTGGCGCTGCCCCGGGTAAAGGCAGAAATCTCTGCCTCCATTGTCACCTGTTCCTCTAATCATTTTCCGCCCTTCATGCCACAATGGAGGAAGACGATAACGATAACGAGGTGAAGCTAATACAGAGCAGCGGCGGGGCCCCTGAACACAATGTTCAGATGTCTTCACTCGTTCTGCACACTCACACACCTTTATACCTTTATACACTCCTTAATGCAGAAAAATCTTTTTTCTTCAGTCACTCATGCGCAGATGTTGGAGCCACTTTCATTAGAGTGCCAAGTGTCAAACCACCCTCAAACAGTTACACTCTTTACACACAGTTTCGTCGTAAAACATAATAACAGAAGAATCACAGTGTGGCATTGTTGGAAGAAGTCTAGTAAGTGGCTTATAACTGGCTGCTGGTTTGAGTCCATCGGTAAGCAAAATATCCAAGAGCCCGTTTTTCCTCTACGCTCAACATTTGACATAACTTGCGTCTTATTTTCTATGTTTTGACCATTATTTACTTCAATATTTAACTGATAGAAATGATGGCCAAAACTATGAAAACAAAATTCAAAATGTATTACAACAGTCCTTTAAGTAAGGCATTTAACCCTCAGCTGTTTCAAGTATACAACTGTGGTTGCACAGGTCTGTGTGGCCCAATAAAATACAATTCTTTGTCTTTTTAAAGGTAGGCATTTAGACCAGACAAACTTGCATTCTGACTCTTAACATGGACTCGCCTTTTTGGTCTCAAAACAGCTCTGACACCGGGTAAAATACCTGGCGTCTGATAAGCTTTTGACTAGACATCCTGGTTCCTATTTCTTCTTTTCGCATGGCACATGCACTGACTTTTCCACAAAATAAATAAAAAAGACAGAAATAAAAGAAAGCTCTGCTCTCAGCTTTCACAATTGTGGCCTAGGCTCTATAAAATTCCCAAAATGACAAAGCCTCCTCCTCTGCCCCTGTTACCTCACCGGTCCTTACCCGCATCCATGTTCTGCCGGATCGCTGGGCCTCGCCAGCGAGGGGGAGATGAGAAGGCTGCTGCTCTCTGACTGTGTTTATCAGAGTCTGGCATCGCTGTAATTTCAGTGTTCAGATGCAATCGCTCCCCACTCCCCTCAGGAGTAAACAATAACAAGCACAAATACAATAGACAAACAAGGCCTGCAGGACATGTATGTACACACACATATCTATATGCGCACACAGATGCACAAAAGCATACACTTTGGCCACACAAGCAATAATAAATGCAAACTACAAGCACCTTCTGAATTGTTTCATGTCTTTATTTTACTGAACTGTTGCCGGAAACTAATGTCTTATGTCTTGTCCGCAACTTGAGAAATCACAAGATCATCTATGCAAAAAGACTGCACTCAGATCCGATATTGAATCTAAATATAGGGACTCAATTGAGCAGGACTAAACCCTTTGTCATACAATGAGCCAGAATGATGTGTTGTGTTGCTATCACACACTGCTGGCCCCTTTGACTTTCTCTTAAATGCAGGTTGGTGCTTACCAGACCTCACATTTTTTATCAGACAGCGTAGCCTAGTGGACACTTAATGAACTACAAGTGACAGGGCCTTCACCCTCTTTGTATCCAGTGTAGTCTATGGGCTCTGCTTTAACGAGCTATGCGCACGGCGTGATGCGCATGGCGCAGGTGCCTTTAGAGTGTGTCCAAATCCACTTTTGCTAGTTTGACGGCGGAAAAAAGGGTCTGTGCGCAGGGCGCATGGTTCCAAAGGGTTGTACTTAGTGTCTTCTTTAATCATAGGTGTGTTTTGTGCGTAACGTGCAATAAACCAATCAGAGGTCATCTCTCATTCCCTTTAAAAGCCAGACCCTTGTACCTTGGAACATTGTTATTATGATGGCGGATTTGCACCGTAATATTTTTTTTTGGAATCTTTTGCTTTTCTTTTTTGTATGTGTGTGTGCTGCAGGGTCACCGTGTGTGTGTGTGTGTGTGTGTGTGTGTGTGTGTGTGTGTGTGTTTGTGTAACAAGCACAGTTTGCACTGTAATAGAAAATCATTGTATAGTAAGTTGAAAAACAAGTCATAGTATAGTATGTCAAAAAATATCATAAAAATGTCAAAATATTAAATATTTGAAAAAGTCATAGTATACTATGTTGAAAGAAAATCATAAAAAGTCATAGTACAGTATGTTGAAAAAAGTCATAGTATATAGTATGTCGAAAAAAGTCAAATTATAGTATGTCGAAAAAAGTCATAGTATAGTATGTTGAAGAAAAAGTCATAGTATAGCATGTCGAAAAAATAGTCATAGTATAGTACGTCGAAAAAAAGTCATAGTATAGCATGTCGAAAAAATAATCATAGTATAGTATGTTGAAAAATGTCTTAGTATAGTATGTCGGAGAAAAAGTCATAGTATAGCATGTCGAAAAAATAGTCATAGTATAGTATGTCGAAAAAAAAGTCATAGTATAGCATGTCGAAAAAATACTCATAGTATATTATGTCAAAAAAAGTCATAGTATAGTATGTCAATAAAAAGTCATAGTATACTATGTCGAAAAAAGTCATAGTATAGCATGTCGAAAAATGTCATAAGGAATAGTACATTTTATCAACACTCATAGTATAGTTATATAACAAACTTGAAAATACTTTGGCAGTGGTGGTCTAGTGGTTAAGAACCAAGCTTTGGACCAGAAGGTTGTGAGTTCAATACCTAGAGAAAAAATGTAGGTGGGTAGTAGTATATCAAAAAAGGTGCTAACATAATATGTTTAAAAAGATAGTCGACAAAGGTCATTGTACTAAAAATCACAAAATATTATGCCGAAAAAAAGTCATAGTATAGTATGTCGAAAAAAGTCAAATTATAGTATGTTGAAAAATGTCATAGTATAGTATGTTGAAAAAACTCATAGTATAGTATGTCGAAAAAAGTCGTAGTATAGTATGTTGAAAAAAAGTCATAGTATAGTAGGTCAAAAAAAGTCATAGTATAGTATGTCTAAAAAATAATCATAGTATAGCATGTCGAAAAATGTCTTAGTATAGTATGTCGAAGAAAAAGTCATAGTATAGCATGTCGAAAAAAGTCATAGTTTAGTATGTCGAAAAAAGTCATAGTATAGCATGTCGAAAAAAAAGTCATAGTATAGTCAATAAATGTCATTATAAGGAATAGTAAAAATTTTTAACAAAAGTCATAGTATAGTCATATCAAAAAATTTGAAAAACGTTTGGCAGGGGTGGTCTAGTGGTTAAGAACCAAGCTTTGGACCAGAAGGTTGTGAGTTCAATCCCCAGAGAAAAAATTTAGGTGGGAAATAGAAAAGTATGTAGTAGTAGCATAATATGTAAATAAAGATAGTCGTTGTACTAAAAATCACAGAATATTATGACAAAAAAGGTCATAGTATAGTATGTTGAAAAAAGTCATAGTATAGTATGTCGAAAAAGTTGTAGTATAGTATGTCGAAAAAAGTCATAGTATAGCATGTCGAAAAAAAGTCTTAGTACAGTTTGTCGAAAAATTATGAAAAAGGTCATCGTATAGTATGTCGAAAAATGACAAAAAAAGTCACAGTATAGTATGTCGAAAATGTAGAAAAAAAGTCACAGTATAGTATGTCGAAAAAAGTCATAGTATAGTATGTCGAAAAATGTCATAGTATAGTATGTCGAAAAAAAGTCATAGTATAGTATGTCGAAAAATGTCATAGTATAGTATGTCGAAAAAAAGTCATAGTATAGTATGTCGAAAAATGTCATAGTATAGTATGTCGAAAAAAAGTCATAGTATAGTATGTTAAAAATGTAGAAAAAAAAGTCACAGTATAGTATGTCAAAAAAAGTCATAGTATAGTATGTATAAAAATGTCATAGTATAGTATGTCAAAAAAAAGTCATAGAATAGTAGGACAAAAAAACTCATAGTATAGTATGTTGAAAAAAGTCATAGTATAGTATGTCGAAAAAAGTCATAGTATAGTATGTTGAAAAAAAGTCATAGTATAGTAGGTCAAAAAAAGTCATAGTATAGTATGTCGAAAAAAAGTCATAGTATAGTATGTCGAAAAATGTCATAGTATAGTATGTCGAAAAAAAGTCATAGTATAGTATGTTAAAAATGTAGAAAAAAAAAGTCACAGTATAGTATGTCAAAAAAAGTCATAGTATAGTATGTATAAAAATGTCATAGTATAGTATGTCAAAAAAAAGTCATAGAATAGTAGGACAAAAAAACTCATAGTATAGCATGTCGAAAAATGTCTTAGTATAGTATGTCGAAGAAAAAGTCATAGTGTAGCATGTCGAAAAAAGTCATAGTTTAGTATGTCGAAAAAAGTCATAGTATAGCATGTCGAAAAAAAAGTCATAGTATAGTCAATAAATGTCATTATAAGGAATAGTAAAAATTTTTAACAAAAGTCATAGTATAGTCATATCAAATAATTTGAAAAACGTTTGGCAGGGGTGGTCTAGTGGTTAAGAACCAAGCTTTGGACCAGAAGGTTGTGAGTTCAATCCCCAGGGAAAAAATTTAGGTGGGGAATAGAAAAGTATGTAGTAGTAGCATAATATGTAAATAAAGATAGTCGTTGTACTAAAAATCACAGAATGTTATGACAAAAAAGGTCATAGTATAGTATGTCGAAAAAAGTCATAGTATAGTATGTCGAAAAAGTTGTAGTATAGTAGGACAAAAAAAGTCATAGTATAGTATGTTGAAAAAAGTCATAGTATAGTATGTCGAAAAAGTTGTAGTATAGTAGGACAAAAAAAGTCATAGTATAGCATGTCGAAAAAAAGTCTTAGTACAGTTTGTCGAAAAATTATGAAAAAGGTCATAGTATAGTATGTCGAAAAATGACAAAAAAAGTCACAGTATAGTATGTCGAAAATGTAGAAAAAAAGTCACAGTATAGTATGTCGAAAAAAGTCATAGTATAGTATGTCGAAAAAAAGTCATAGTATAGCATGTCGAAAAAAATAGTCATAGTATAGTATGTCGAAAAAAAGTCATAGTATAGTATGTCGAAAAATGTCATAGTATAGTATGTCGAAAAAAAGTCATAGTATAGTATGTTAAAAATGTAGAAAAAAAAAGTCACAGTATAGTATGTCGAAAAAAGTCATAGTATAGTATGTATAAAAATGTCATAGTATAGTATGTCAAAAAAATGTCATAGAATAGTATGACAAAAAAACTCATAGTATAGTATGTTGAAAAAAGTCATAGTATAGCATGTCGAAAAATGATGAAAAAGTCAGCAAAAACAAGTCATAGTATTGTATAGCACATTTCAGCAACAGGGCAATTCAAAGTGCTTTACACAAAATCAGTTAAAAGAAAATAAAACCGATAAAACACAGAAGAAACAGTTAAAAAATAAAAACAGATAAAACACAAGAATAAAAGTTACAGGCAGTATAAAAGATTAAACAGTAAAGAAATGAACATCATTTAAAGAAAGGCAACATCGAAAAGAAAGGTCTTCAGCATAGGCTACTAACCACCTACATTTTTGACATACTATACTATGACCTTTTTTGTCATTTTTCGACATACTATACCATGACTTTTTTTCAACATACTATACTTGACTATTTTGACATACTATACTATGACTTTTTTTCGACATAATATTCTGTGATTTTTAGTACAATGACCTTTGTCGACTATCTTTATTTACATATTATGCTAGCACTTTTTTTGATATACTACTACCCACCTAAAATATTTCTCTGGGGATTGAACTGACAACCTTCTGGTCCAAAGCTTGGTTCTTAACCACTAGACCATCCCTGCTAAAGGTGCTATGAATTTGTTATATAACTGTACTATGAGTTTTGTTAACATTTTTTACTATTCCTTACAATGACATTTTTTGACATACTATACTATGACTATTTTTTCGACATGCTATACTATGACTATTTTTTTCGACATGCTATACGATGACTATTTTTTCGACATGCTATACTATGACTTTTTTCGACATACTATACTATGACTATTTTTTCGACATGCTATACTATGACTATTTTTTTCGACATGCTATACGATGACTATTTTTTTGACATGCTATACTATGACTTTTTCTTGACATACTATACTATGACTTTTTTCGACATACTATACTATGACTTTTTTCGACATACTATACTATGACTTTTTTCCACATGCTATACTATGACCTTTTTCGTCATTTTTTGACATACTATAACTTTTTTCAACATACTATACTATGACTTTTTTGACATGCTATACTATGATTATTTTTTCGACATACTATACTATGACTTTTTTCGACATACTGTAGTATGACAATTTTTTTGACATACTATACTATGACCTTTGTCGACTATCTTTATTTACATATTATGCTAACACTTGTTTTGATATACTACTACCCACCTAAATCTTTTCTCTGGGGATTGAACTCACAACCTTCTGGTCCAAAGCTTGGTTGTTAACCACTAGACCACCCCTGCCAAAGGTTTTTTAAATTTGTTATATAACTATACTATGAGTTTTGTTAAAATTTTGTACTATTCCTTACAATGACATTTTTCGACATACTATACTATGACTATTTTTTTCGACATACTATACTATGACTATTTTTTCGACATGCTATACTATGACTTTTTTTCGACATACTATACTATGACTTTTTTCATCATTTTTCGACATACTATACTGTGACTTTTTTGACATAATATACTATGACTTTTTTCGACATACTATACTATGACTTTTTTCGACATACTATACTATGACTTTTTTCAACATACTATACTATGACTTTTTTCCACATGCTATACTATGGCCTTTTTCGTCATTTTTTGACATACTATAACTTTTTTCAACATACTATACTATGACTTTTTTCCACATGCTATACTATGGCCTTTTTTGACATACTATACTATGACTTTTTTTCGACATAATATTCTGTGATTTTTAGTACAATGACCTTTGTCGACTATCTTTATTTACATATTATGCTAGCACTTTTTTTGATATACTACTACCCACCTAAAATTTTCTCTGGGGATTGAACTGACAACCTTCTGGTCCAAAGCTTGGTTGTTAACCACTAGTCCATCCCCTGCCAAAGGTTTTTTAAATTTGTTATATAACTGTACTATGAGTTTTGTTAACATTTTTTACTATTCCTTACAATGACATTTTTTGACATACTATACTATGACTATTTTTTCGACATGCTATACTATGACTATTTTTTTTCGACATGCTATACTATGACTATTTTTTTCGATGACTATTTTTTCGACATGCTATACTATGACTTTTTTCGACATACTATACTATGACTTTTTTCGACATACTATACTATGACTATTTTTTCGACATGCTATACTATGACTATTTTTTCGACATACTATACTATGACTATTTTTTCAACATGCTATACTATGACTATTTTTTCGACATGCTATACTATGACTATTTTTTTCGACATACTATACTATGACTATTTTTTCGACATGCTATACTATGACTATTTTTTCGACATACTATACTATGACTATTTTTTCAACATACTATACTATGACTATTTTTTCAACATGCTATACTATGACTATTTTTTCGACATACTATACTATGACTATTTTTTCAACATGCTATACTATGACTATTTTTTCGACATGCTATACTATGACTTTTTTCGACATACTATACTATGACTTTTTTCGACATACTATACTATGACTATTTTTTCGACATGCTATACTATGATTATTTTTTCGACATACTATACTATGACTATTTTTTCGACATGCTATACTATGACTATTTTTTTCGACATACTATACTATGACTATTTTTTCGACATGCTATACTATGACTATTTTTTCGACATGCTATACTATGACTTTTTTTACATGCTATACTATGACTTTTTTCGACATACTATACTAGGACTTTTTTCCACATGCTATACTATGACCTTTTTCGTCATTTTTTGACATACTATAACTTTTTTCAACATACTATATTATGACTTTTTCGACATGCTATACTATGACTTTTTTTCGACATACTATACTATGACTTTTTCGACATACTATACTATGACTATTTTTTCGACATGCTATACTATGACTATTTTTTCGACATACTATACTATGACTATTTTTTCGACATGCTATACTATGACTATTTTTTCGACATACTATACTATGACTATTTTTTCGACATGCTATACTATGACTATTTTTCGACATGCTATACTATGACTTTTTTGACATGCTATACTATGACTTTTTTCGACATACTATACTAGGACTTTTTTCCACATGCTATACTATGACCTTTTTCGTCATTTTTTGACATACTATAACTTTTTTCAACATACTATACTATGACTTTTTTGACATGCTATACTATGATTATTTTTTCGACATACTATACTATGACTTTTTTCGACATACTGTAGTATGACAATTTTTTTGACATACTATACTGTGACCTTTTTTGTCATAATATTCTGTGATTTTTAGTACAATGACCTTTGTCGACTATCTTTATTTATATATTATGCTAGCACTTTTTTTGATATACTACTACCCACCTAAATTTTTTCTCTGGGGATTGAACTCACAAGCTTCTGGTCCAAAGCTTGGTTGTTAACCACTAGACCACCCCTGCCAAAGGTTTTTTAAATTTGTTATATAACTATACTATGAGTTTTGTTAAAATTTTGTACTATTCCTTACAATGACATTTTTCGACATACTATACTATGACTATTTTTTTGACATGCTATACTATGACAATTTTTTTCGACATGCTATACTATGACTATTTTTTCGACATGCTATACTATGACTTTTTTTCGACATACTATACTATGACTTTTTTCATCATTTTTCGACATACTATACTGTGACTTTTTTGACATAATATACTATGACTTTTTTCGACATACTATACTATGACTTTTTTCGACATACTATACTATGACTTTTTTCAACATACTATACTATGACTTTTTTCCACATGCTATACTATGGCCTTTTTCGTCATTTTTTGACATACTATAACTTTTTTCAACATACTATACTATGACTTTTTTGACATGCTATACTATGATTATTTTTTCGACATACTATACTATGACTTTTTTTGAAATACTATACTATGACTTTTTTCGTCATTTTTCGACATACTATACAATTACTTTTTTGACATACTATACTATGACTTTTTTCGACATACTATACTATGACTTTTTTCCACATGCTCTACTATGACCTTTTTCGTCATTTTTTGACATACTATACTATGACTTTTTTCAACATACTATAATATGACTTTTTTGACATGCTATACTATGATTATTTTTTCGACATACTATACTGACTTTTTTCGACATGCTGTAGTATGACAATTTTTTCGACATACTATACTATGACCTTTTTCGTCATTTTTTGACATACTATACTATGACTTTTTTCGACATACTATACTATGACTTTTTTCCACATACTATACTATGACTATTTTTCAACATACTATACTATGACTTTTTTCGACATACTATACTATGACCTTTTTTGTCATTTTTTGACATACTATACTATGACTTTTTTCGTCATTTTTCGACATACTATACTATGACTTTTTTCGTCATTTTTCGACATACTATACTATGACTTTTTTGACATACTATACTATGACTTTTTTCGACATACTATACTATGACCTTTTTCGTCATTTTTTGACATACTATACTATGACTTTTTTTCGACATACTATACTATGACTTTTTTCGACATACTATACTATGACTTTTTTCGACATACTATACTATGACTTTTTTTGTCATTTTTCGACATACTATACAATGACTTTTTGTTTACAAACTATACTATGACTATTTTATATTTTTTAACATACTGTACTATGACTTTTTTATGATTTTCTTTCAACATAGTATACTATGACTTTTTCAAATATTTAATACTTAGACATTTTTATAATTTTTTCAATATACTATACTATGACTTGTTTTTCAACATACTATACAATAATTTTTATGATTTTTTCGACATACTATACTATGACTTTTTCGCATACTACACTATGACTTTTTATGACTTTTTTCAATATACTATACTATTACTTTTTATGATTTGTTTTGACATATTATACTATGACTTTTTTCGACATACTATACTATGACTTTTTTTCAACATACTGTACTATGACTTTTTATGATTTTCTTTCAACATAGTATACTATGACTTTTTCAAATATTTAATATTTTGACATTTTTATGATTTTTTTCGACATACTATACTATGACTTGTTTTTCAACTTATTATACAATGATTTTTTATGATTTTTTTCGACATACTATACTATGACTTTTTCCGACATACTATACTATGTATTTTTTCGACATATACTATGACTTTTTTAGGATTTTTTTCGACATACTATACTATGACTTTTTTTCAACATACTATACTATGGTTTTTATGACCTTATTGAAATACTATACTACGACTTTTTCAACATACAATACTCCCTCTTAGACACACTATATTACTGAAAATGTCCCTGGCATGCCATAAGTCATAAAAATCAAGAAACAAACAGAATATTAGAAAACAATAATCAGAATATGTACAATACATGTGAATTAAGACGTAAGAGCTGTACACTTTTTTAAAGTTAATTTTCTGCAGAAATTTTCAAAATTGTCCAACAAATGTTCATAGTACAGTATAAAAACAATATGCAATGTACAGAGATAAAATCCCAAATATGTCTGTTATTATAACACGTATAGATGTTAAGACCACAGCATCCTGCCAGTGGAGTGATTCGAAGAGTTTGTCCATGGTGGGAGGGGTCGGCCAAAATCTTTCCTGCCTGCCTCGTGGTCCTGGAGGCATACAGGTCCTGGAGGGATGGCAGATTGCAGCTGAATCACCTTCTTAGTCGAACAAATGATACGCTGCAGTCTGGTTCTTGGCTGTGGCAGCAGTGTACTGTACCAGATGATGATGGTTATGAATTCAATGATGACTGTGTAAAAATGCAACATTATTGATTTTTACAAATTTAACTTATCCAGCTGATACAGTAAGTATATCATCTGCAACCTCTTTAACTTAAATTTAACTGATGATGGAGCCCAGGAAGCGAGGACTCAAAAGTGTTACATACATACTGTACTATGACTTTTTTATGATTTTTCTGACATACAATACTATAACTTTTGTATGACTTTTTGACATACTATATACTACATTCTTTCGACATATACTATGACTTTTTTGAGATACTACACTGACTTTTTTTCAAAATACTATTATATTTTGACTTTATAACATATACACATATACTATGACTTTTTTTGACATACTATACTATACCATACTTTTCTTTGACATACTGCAAATGTCAATGTCAGTTATAGTATAGGATGTTGAAAAAAAGTTACTTCTACGTCATAGGAAGACATTGTGCTAGAATTTAGTCACAAAAATATCACAATAAAAATGTGTGCATTCATCAACCACCAAAACTGGACTGTTTGTGTGTGGAGAGAGAGAGAGAACACATTGTAGTGTTGTATCACCAGTTTAATGACGGCAACATTTTTTTTTTTTTAATTGCTGCAGTCAAGCTAGGGCAAAGACTGTTAAATACGTTAAAGTATTCAGTGTTGTGTCAAAGTTTGTTCCCCCATCAAGTACTTTATTGTGATTGTAGTAATCTATTGGCTGTAATAAATATATTGCCCAGGTTTTCGTTTTTGTGAGGGAGATAAACGTTATAGGCGTAACATTAGTTACCCTGGTCATAGGAGTATAACTGGATTTTTTTTAACAGCGGTTTTAACGTAGTAAGTTATAATTAGTGGAAAACTTACACAACAGTTTCTTTGTTCCTGTATGCTATCCGCTTGTGCTCCAGGAAAGTGGAGAAAAGTTAGTTTGGTATATCCAGCAATCATGTAATGTTGGATTAACGTTGGACATTTATTGAAGGAATAACTGCATTTGAATAATATTGCAGTCTCCTTGCTATTTTTCTGCCATCATTTGTACATTTACACAACTAAGGAATAACTACGGTATAGAGTACAACCCGACAACTATCGGCCCAAGAAACACTCCCATCTTCACAGCCTAAACACTGTTGTATGGTAACTGCATTTCCATCTAAAGGGATATCAAAACTAGGGCTGCACAATTTTATCAAAATCGCAATATGGACCAGTGCAATATTAATAAATAAAATAAATCGCACAGGGGCACAATATTTGTTAAAGGCAAAATGTGTCAAACTATTCTTAACTAAGTAGTGTGGTGCTGCAGAGACATGCTGGCCTAGAAATTGTATCCTACAGGCTAAAGAGAAAAAATAAAAAAAATATTCTTTTAGCACAGATCCCAGCAAAAATCACCAAAATGATCATTCCCTCCAATATCATGCATCATATCCCGATATCAGTAAAAATAAAATGCAATTAGATATTTTCCTCACATTGTGCAGCCCTAATCAAAAAAACAAACAGAAATTGATAATCTATTAAGACAAACATGACATGTTTTTAATTTTTCATCAAGACTGAAGCATCATTTATATTACTCAGCCTTCAGCATTTATTGTGAGGAATGAAAGATACAGGGACCAATGAAAAGCATGAGGATTCTATAAGGTTTATTCTTGCCATATATTTTACAAATAGAAGCACAAATGTTCATAGACTTCCGACAACATGTGTCCAGAGTACTTTGAAGAACTTAAGGTAATGGAAACGAAGATCTCGCCCGTTTAGCTGCAAAGAAAGATAAAATTAAAATAAGTAAAAACACAGGAGCATAAACAAGCAACAACAGCAGCCCTCATGACAGGGTAAAAAAACTCTGCTCTGAAGCCTAAACGCAATCTAGGCTATTATTTCAAAGAAGTTACAGTACACACTTCTACACAAGGTACTCGTCAAACTAGCTTAGAAGGGTTTCTAACATTACAGTCTACTCTACAGTGTTACCTCCTCTGTTAAAACAAGCCTCAGTTCCTAAGTTCAGCAGAAGGTGAGGAGCAGATTAGGTCAGAGAGAATTAGTCACAAGAATGTGATGGCTTTAGGAAATTTAAAAAAAAGACATGCATAAATGAGAGGGAAGCTTTTGTGTGTGTGTGAGTGAGTGAGTGAGTGAGTGAGTGAGTGAGTGAGTGAGTGAGTGAGTGAGGAAATCTTAAGAGGTAAGAAAAGTTAATGGAGTGATGGAAGAATATGGGGGAAATGTGCAAATGAACGGGGGAAGATGGAAAGAGTGACAGAAGAGAGAGTAAGCAGCAGACTTACAGAGCAGCAGCTCCAGAGATGATCTCAATGAGCTCCTTGGTGATGACGGCCTGTCGGGTACGGTTGAATTTGAGGGTCAGCTTTTCAATGATGTCAGCTGAAGGGAGGGGAGAGAAATCAGTCAGTCAATGCCAAAATATTTAGTAGATCAGAAAAACTATACTAGAGGAATATGGTTTCAAAGACTCTGAAACTTTTTAGATAATCGAGTTGAAAGACAGGACGGTAAAATGTGTTAGCTAGGAAGTCCTTACAGGCGTTCTTGCTGGCGTTGTCCATAGCAGTCATCCTGGCACTCTGCTCAGAAGTGGTGGACTCCTTCATGGCCAGGTAGATGACGTTGACCAGAGCAAACTCCTGGTAGTTCCTCAGCACGTCAGCATCAATGTCGTCATAGATGCCCATACTCTCTGTTAGGGGACGGGGACAGAAGTTCAGTATCTCTCTGTTCCCTGAGGACCTGTGTAAAACTTTTTTTTTTTTTTAACCCTACCTGAGTTAGTAATTGTTTCAGTGGAAAACAAAGGCTTCCTGTCCGTCTTGTATGAGATAACAGACCTGCATCAGAGAGATTTATTTTTATGACCAATACAATATTTTACCCATTTAACAAACAGATAAGTAAACCTCCGCTTATGCAACTTTTTTCCCTTTTTTTACACAAATGCAAATAAAAGAAAAAGGTCAAAACTCTCGTACTTGAATCTGTTGAAGAAGACGGTGCCCTGGTCAAATTCATATCCAGAGTTGAGCAGCTCAGCGGCGACGATTGAAGCGTCACTAAAGCTGGGGGGCTTGCGGCCCACCTCCTTACAGTTCATAATGATGTGTTGTCCATGGGACCTGATCAGGAACAGTAAGTATTATTTGTACAGTAAAGGTTTATCTACACACTTTTTAATTTACACTTTTTTTTCTAAATATGAATGATTAAAAGTCCTGTATTGTCTGAATCAGGCTTTCAATCATTTCACGCCCATAAACCAATAGTTCTCATGATAAAGAGGTAATGAAGCCCAGATACTTATCGTTTTACCCCGCAGTAGTGATGTCATGAGAACAGATACCTACGATACCATTCATTTCTAAAACAATACCTTTTTTTTTTTTTTAAAATCACAGTAAGCACATGTGCCAGTGTTAGCATCAGTGCTGCGCCTCTTCCGGACCTGACGGGGCAGTATACGCCTACAAGTGCTCTAGTCTGCCGCTAAATGCCGGAGGAGAAAATGACCGTCGACCAGATTTTACTGTCTATAAGAAAAGCAGAGCGCCTCATTTCCATGCACAGCTTTACTATAACATTACATCTACAGCAACGGCTTTCACAGCTTTGATGTTTCCTGGTTTCAGTCAAAAGTTGACACGCTTTCTCATTTACTTGGATGGGAAAGCATGTCCAAACTTTTGACTGGTACTGTACATGTTATAAAGGCCAAAACCTTTGCTAAAATGGTTAATAGCTACTACTCATACAACTATTACCAACATTGACAACAGGGAAACTACAATTAATCTGATTTGCAACTAGCAGTTACCTATTCTGAACCTTTTAAGAACTAACATTGGACTCCAGCTAACACCAAATTGCTGACACTAATAAACAGAGACATCATCAGCTACATAGCTGCTGAGAAAAGCCCAACACTGGATCCGCTTTATTTCATCAATGTTATGAAGATGAAAGATTTCCAGCTGTACCTGTGCAGCAGGTTTCTCAGCTTGTCTCCCACATTGACCACCATGACCTCGTTGCCAGCACTGGTCAGGCTGGCGATCTCGCTCTTAATGAGCTTGGCCACACCAGTGTGGATGGCACCACAGAGTCCACGGTCGGACGTCACACCAATGAGCAAATGCTTGGCGGACTTGTCCTCCGGCGCTTTGATTTCGGCCTTCTCGTAGAGGGCTGGAGAGCAGAGAGGAAACAGTGGAATCTTAGTCCAGTGTCAAAAAGATAAAAAAATACCATCAAGTGTAAAAAGAAATATTCATACAAAGGTAGATTTAACATGGAGGCAAAGTGTACATACCCAGAGCACCAGTGCCATAGACTCTGGCTGGCTTCAGCTGCCTCTCAGCACGAGCATACTTAGCAGCGGCCACCATCTTCATGGACTTGGTGATTTTCTGGATGTTCTTGATGGACTTCAACCGAATGGTGACTGCAGAGAAAAGAGATATTCCTCAGTCCGACACCGGTATGGTATACAATCAACAGTGATGACAAATTTGGTGCTTTGTTTAACTCTAACAACCTCCTGTGATTCACTAGGATTAACTGTGCTATTCAGATCTCTTAGCTTAATGTTGTTTGTCGTTAATTATTTGTTCTCCATAAATCGGTCAAACTTCATGATACATTTATTTCATACAGATTAGTGCAGTTCACAAGTGACTGACATGTCGATAAGAGAGAACTAGTGTAGCGAGTAGAAACTGAAAAGAAAAAATGAACAATACGCACCAGATGATGAAGATGATATTATAATAGATTTTAAAGCTATAATAACTAATAGTAATAAAGAGTGAAATAAAAACTACATCTAAGAACTAGATCAAAAGACAAAATAAAAATTACAATAGATTTAAAAGCAATACTTCTACTAATAAAATAGTTAAATGAAAAATGGACTTAAAAACTAGATTAGACAACAACAACAAAATCAAGATGAGCAAAAAATATAATATAAAACTACTAGAATACTAAAATGTGAATAAGGTCTAATAACTGCATAATCACTTCACCCAAAATAGACCACCCTTGATCATGGCATGATCTAGTCAAGATCTTTTTATCTTTAAAATAGTAGTTTGCACAAAAACAAACGTTGCAGTTGGTTGAGATATATATATATATTTATTTTTTTAAACCCATGTTGGGCAGCTAGTTTCTTAAAGCTAACAGGTGAATCCCTGTAAAGACTTGTGAACTTGTAGAGTTGAATTTGACATTTCTCTCAAAAATGTACCAGATTTTGGTTGAGACGATTCAGATTTTGCATCTGGGCTGTTATCAGTTGGAGTTTAGAGTCTATAACATGCTGTTGTGCTGTCGTCTTAACATTAGAGTAGTATACAACAGTACTTACTGTCCTTCAAGGTGGCCATGTTCCTGACCTGCCCACTGTGAACAGAAATAATTCATATGAGCTTTAACTGCAAGCATTACCAACATGCAACAGCCTACTTAACTATAACATTAGACAATAGAAACAACCATAGCTTCTTGTCACGTTAGCATTTGAATTGAAACTTAAAGAACATTCACTTTGTTTCTAGCTAGCGCTGCAAGTGTGCTAGCATCAGTTAGCTTAGTAATTCCTGCACAAATAAGCTTCGACAGTTTCCCGTAGATGAAGATATCGTTGGGACTGGCATGCGCATTAGATAATGTAGTAATTCATTGGTTTAATGTTTCCTCTCTTCATTAGCTTTTCACACAATGTCAGAACGGTTAAGCTTGTAAATGTCAACGTAGCTAGCGTTAGCTTCTCTGAACTTGTCCATTTCCAGTGCAACACACCGCTGTCATTCATTAGCCGCGGCCTCCACGTTAGTACGTCCTTGCATTCAAAAACTGGATGTATTCCAGACTACAAGTTACACATTTAATCTAATGACATACTTCATAAAGTACATAGACATAAGATACCTTTAAAGAAGGTTGTGAACGTATTGAAATAGTTTAACTTTACCATTGTGGGGAGAACACCAACGCGCTGGTCCTGGCGAACATGGTTACTCCTATGAAGGTCAGACACGCACGACTGCGCAGGCGCAAGGCAAAGGCAAAAAGCAAAATGGACGAACGCTGCCTTCATGGACTATCGGACAAATTGCAAGATGCTATTCATACACATGAACAAACTCAACCCGTATTCCGATATGTTTTAAGTACATTTTTCACGGTGTATAAATACTCTGTTATTAGTTAAAAGTCGTGTATTAAAAAAAATATACATCCTGAAAAGTAAAACACATAGAATCTGTGACTTACATAAAAAACAATTCATGCTTTATTAACTAGCTCAGTGATTCCCAAAAGAGGCATCATTTAAGTAATAAGTAGCCTAACACAATGACAGAATGTATGACTGTTTTGGTTTATTACACTTCCTGTAATAAAACATCTATCAGCAAAAACCCTATCAGGAGAAGGACCCTGGGACAAAATATTGTCAAATATCTAATTTGTGTCATTTTAGGGGTCCTTGACGTAAAAAAAAAAAAAAAAAGAAGAAGAAACGTTTAGGAACCACTGAATCTATCCATCCGTCCATCTGAGCGCTATATTAGTTTATGAGTCCCTGAACGCAGCTACGGTTATCGCGAGGTTATGATGACGTTGAACACACGGAAACTGTTTACGTTAGTAGCTAGCTAGCTGTAAGTAGCGGCTGTTGGTGGTTTAGCTGTGACTCAAGCAGGCTTTTCTCAATTTAAACGTTATAAATCTATAAGTATCGCTTGTTTTATGTTTATTGTTGCTGGTCAGAATGGGGAAGGCGGATTTTCTCTCCCCCAAGGCGATAGCCAACCGGATAAAATCCAAAGGTCTCCAGAAGTTGAGGTGGTATTGTCAGATGTGTCAGAAACAATGCCGCGATGAGGTAAACATGAGAGTTATATCCGTCTACTTTCGTGTGTATTTGTTGTTGCTGTTGATACGTTGAACTAATCAATTGTCTTTTCCAGAATGGCTTTAAGTGTCACTGCATGTCCGAGTCCCACCAGAGGCAGCTGCTGCTGGCCTCAGAGGACCCAAACAAGTTCATGGACCATTTCTCTGAGTAAGTTCCCTCATGGTGCAGAATCCTTTAGTGATCCCTTCAGGGAAATTTGGAAAAAGTATGATTTATTTATTGTATAATAGTGATAAACAATAAAGGCACAATGTGTTTGTACATTTGTCACAAATAAGTCTAGACAGTCTTTTTTTTAGTCAAGTATGGAATGTAAGTCCAACAAATGAGTCTCTTGGCGTTTTCCTTTATCATGCATTAGAGAGATGGAGCAAAAAGCTTAAGCTCATTTCTGTTGATGTGGGGTTTGATCTTTAAATAGTTTCACCTATGAATATTATGTTAAATCAAGTTATTTATCAAGAACTCTAAATTCTTATCCTTCTAAAATGTTCCAGCTTTAATTGACATTTCATTTAATGGGTGGGGAAATTGTTAAATTGGTGTGTGGAAGCATAATGCGAAGAGAGAGAAACATATTCACTGTTTTTTTCTGGATGTCTTAGAAATAAATTCTGAGATAATTATCTCGTGAATTCATGATTATCATCAATTATTGTTAATTTTCGCCAAACTACAGATGGTTGGAGTTTTATGTTGTTTCTTTCCTTCCTAGTGAGTTTAAAAACGAGTTCTTGGAGCTGCTCAGAAGACGTTTTGGTGAGTTCTGATCCTGCACAGTTTATCAAGATCTTTAGCTGTTTACTGGCAGCAAGCTGTTTCAATTTGTCATTGTTTTTCATCCGCAGGGACCAAGCGAGTGCACAATAACATCGTCTACAATGAATACATCAGCTTCAGAGAGCACGTCCACATGAACTCCACACAGTGGGAGACTCTCACCGACTTCACCAAGTGGCTGGGCAGAGAAGGTACGCTTTCTCAACATGTGGTTCTACACAGGGTGTTTACATTATAAGGCATGCAGCCGCATGAATGTAAAATCAAATGACAACTAAATGACACTCCGATACTCGGATAGAATTATTGTAGTTTGGTCTCCAGTGGACTTCTTTAGCAAATATTGGCTTTAAGCATTTGAGTTTTATCTATTTACTATCTGCTCTAGTTTTTTCCCCCAACACAGATATGGTAGTAGGATGTTAAATTATTAAAAAGTATTGAAAAACATCACATTTTCTGAGGGAGGACCCCTAAACCAAAGCCAAATATGCGCACCTACCCAAACAAACCTTGACAAACCTGGGGAAAACACAGCTACATGGATTATTTCCAATGTGTACCAATTCGCTGAATGTTACTGCTAGGTCTCTGCAAGGTGGACGAGACCCCTAAAGGGTGGTACGTCCAGTACATCGACCGCGACCCGGAAACCATTCGCCGCCAAGAAGAGCAGGCAAAGAAGAAGAAGCAGGAACTGGACGACGAAGAGAAGACCGCCAGGTTCATCGAGGAGCAGGTCCGCAGAGGCCGCGACGGCAAGGAGATCGACGTGAGTACGAGACAGGACAGACTTCAGCGCCACGTAGTGAGATCAATAGCTCGATCAATATCGATAACTGTATTACTTACGATAGATAAACAAATATTAAAATCTATTTAGTTTTGCTTTTCTGCTGCTTTCAGTATTCTTCAGAAACACAAGAAATTGCTTGTTGAATTTAAAGTGCTCATATGATGCTCATTTTCAGGTTCATAATTGTATGTACAATAAGGGAAATAGAAAGGGAAAAAGCCCAAAAGCATAAAATGAGCACTTTAAAACAAATAAAAGTAAATTGTTTCCAACATTCTTTCATTAAAAAAACTTAAAAGGTAGCACTAAAAAAAGGGACAGTTACATTTTAATGTACAGTTTTCTAACACAAGAGTGTCTGTCGCAAAATGTTGCAGCCTTTCACGGTGTGTTCATTGTGTCAGTTGATATTGCGATGACGTTTTACAAAAACAGTATATTGTGCAGCCCTAATACAGACTTGATTTCAAAAAGTAAAATAATATTTTGTCCCTATATTTTCTCTGTAGGAAACTCCAGTTTTCACAGAGCTGAAAGCAGAGTGAAGAAGAAAAAGGTTTTTATTATTATTGTTTTTGTTTGGGACCGTTCACATTTAACACTGCGTTTCTTTCCACTCACCCTCACGTTTTTTTTTCTGCAGTTGCTTTCAACCTGGGCGCCTCCTCATCTGTAGCCGGGCCTTCCAAATCAAGGTACAGAGGTCTTAGAACGTTGCTAATTCTTCTGCCTGATTTTTTTAAGCAGCCATTATTTACTAATTTTGTCTGAAACGGTTTGTGTCTCCCTGTAGTGCTTCCCTGGCTCCTAGTGCTCTCAAAGCAGCAGCAGCAGCATCATCATCATCCTCAACCAAGAGGAAAGACACCAGTTCAGACACCAGGGGGGAGAAGAAGAAGAAATCTGCTCTGGAAGAGATCATGGAGGTAGAGAAGATGATTTTGTCTCGTCCTTTGTGTGTTATGCTTGCATTCGGTCGGTTTTTATTCCAGTTGCAATGCGTTCTGTCCAGATGGAGGAAAAGAAGAAGAAGCAGTCGGTCAGAACGGATCACTGGCTGCAGCCCAACATTGTGGTCAAAGTTGTCACCAAGAGACTGGGAGAGAGGTACCACAAGAAGAAGGCTGTCATCATGGTAATAAAAAAAAGCTTTGTATTTTTGTTGCATGTGGGGAAAAGAAAGAAGACCTATGCTGCTAAAAGCCGTGGATCCTTTTTGTCTTAGGAGGTCCGAGATAAATATGGAGCCGTGGTGAAGATGATCGACTCCGGAGACAAACTGAAATTGGACCAGAATCACTTGGAGACGGTCATACCTGCGCCAGGTAAACCGCCAAAACTGTAACCTTCAATAGCCCCCCTCCCCCCCAACTGAAAACGTTTCCACAGATTGTTGAATGCAGTAGTGTTAAAGTGGTCAATGATGTACATCATGATGTACTTTTCTATCCTCATCAGCATCTTGTTGTCAAACGTCCTGCAGGTAAACAGGTCATGATCCTGAACGGTCCGTACAGAGACACGAAGGCGCTGCTGGAGGGAATAGACGAAAAGAACTTCAGCGCTACGCTCACACTCGACTCTGTAAGCATTTTGAGGGGCTGTTTCCACATCTGTACCTGTCATTGGTTTATCACTGACATATCCAGTACCAATCTCAAAAGTCTCATTTTCTCGTGTTTTCAGGGTCAACAGAAGGGGAAGAGAGTGGACGTCGCCTATGAGGATTTCTCAAAACTGGCCTGAACTAACAACCTTCCTGTTTTAACCTCAGGCAGCCGGTTGGCTGAGGGACTCTACTGTGTCAGAGTTACTTCCCCCAAGATTCACCTGTACATATACACACCCCCACAGTGCATTACCAGCGAGTCCTCACAGAGAAACCCAGAGCAATGTGTTCACTTAGTTTTTTGTTTTTTTTAATTTTGTAATAATAATCAAGTTGATCTTAACATTGCAGATGTAAATTTTGTCCAAATAAATTCAACAGAGAAAAAAAGTGACTAATAATGTTTTTTTGGAAAGTAATTGGGAACGAAGCATGTATCATTTTATCATTTTAATATCAGGAAAGGTAGATGTACACAAAGTTCCCCTCTTTCTCCTGGCTCCCGTTTTACACTCACTATTTTAAAAATTGGTCATTTTTTCACTGACCCAGGGGATTAATAGCAGCACAGGGTACTTGAAGGTGTCGCTGGCTGCTCAGAGAGTCTGCAGGAAGCTGTTGAGATTTGGGACGATGTAGTCGGTGTAGTGGCCATCGATGAAGCCCTTACCACTGTTGTGTATGAACCAGCAGTAGACGTTTGAGCCGCGCCTCTTATCGTTCCTGTAGTCTTTCTGCCAGCCCCTAATACACACACACACACACACACACACACGGTTATGATTTTAGAAAGAAATGTTCAGAAATCAGTTCTAGTTGATTTAAAACCTACCTGGTGACGAGTAGCTTGTTTCCCTTCACATCCATGGTGGCCTCCTTCTTCAGAGGGTCAAGCCCTTCGTGCATGTCATACAGGCTCACATCAGGCTCTCTGTAAAACTGCCCTGAGAGAGATCACAAACATTCTCCGCTTCAAATCTACCAGTTAAAGAGGATCAGTGCACAGTTAGGCTGTGGTACAACTTGTAAAGTTTTGAGCAGTCATCCTTATCGTCAGTTGTATCAACAAAAGTTAGGTAGAAAGTTCCTTGACAAAACAACAACACATAAGACAGAGTTTGGTGACATTGTGATGCAGCGTGGGATCATGGGAGATGACGTCCCGGAGGGTCTTGAGCCAAGCTGCTGCTGACGATTTCTCACCTTGTTTCTCAGAGGACTTAAGATCCAGATGTCTGACGACTAAAATCCTTCATCTGGTTACAATATAGTTAAATAAAACCAAGATCTAAAAATTGTATTGTAAAAATGATGCTTAAAACTGGATAAAAAAAGTCAATATATATGGCAGCTTCTGGCAAATACAACGCTGACACCATCGACGGATGACTAAATTTCTCTGTCTTGACCATTGTTGAAAAAATTTTGTGTAATGAAAGTACATAATTCAGCTTAATATAAGTCTAGTCATTTTTAGACATTTTAAATCAGAAAAGTAATTATATTTAAGGCTGTAAGGTACTGTAACAGTAAAACCAGTGATGATGTGCCTTAAGGTGCAGTCCCACTAATGGCCACTAGATGCTGGCTCCAAAAATTGAACTACATTGATGTTGGCTCAAATTAACATAAAATAAAGTGAGTAGTTTTTCATCTGTTGGTTATGCTCTCAATAGCTAATGTGTGTTTTTGGCTGCAATCCTGAGAGTCATTGTTCCGTTTTGCAGATATTATTGTATAATGTTCATATTTTTTTCAACTTTAGATTAAATCGATCCAGTAACTATCAAAAATGGCCTCCCTTAAGGAACCGCTGGGGACTTCCTCCATGTTTTTCTACAGTCTGAGGTCTGACTGATATCACAGTAACACCGTGTAGTTGTATAGCTTCCTGTGAGTATTTCACGACAACGCATAGACGTACCAATGAGTCCATGGACCAGAGGGGAGTACTGGTTGTCGTTGGGAATGTAGATACCGAGGAAGTCAACATTGACTTGATGTTTCTTCCACACACGGTGAAGTAACACCATCACCTGGATGTTGTTATTTATTATGACGGAAACATGAGAGTTCTTCACAATGGAAATCCTCACACTGAAATACAGAAACATAACAACATGAGATAACAAATGTCTCTGATGTCAGGGCAGACGCTGTTAAAAAAGGGTGTGACAGCTGGTTACCCATCCTGTGTGATTTCAGCCGTGGCCCCCCAGGTGAAGGAGTGGTTTCTCCTGCTGTCAGTCAGGGCAATGCTGTCGGTGCCGATGGTCACGCTGACTCCATCAGGCAGGTAGTAGATGGAGATGGTGCCAAAGTAGGTCTTCAGTTTGCTTTTGTGTATCTGCTTAGAGCCGATCAACTGGCCGTTTACCACCACACCTTTAGGACAGGAGACAAGGTTAAAGAGGAGCGTCAACCCAGCTCCATGGTGTTTTAAGCCCCCAACGTCTCCCTCCAGGCACCGCTGCGACCGCTGCCTTCAAGGCACCTAACCCTAACCATAACCTTAACCCTGACCTCCTTCCAGAGATGTTGGGGGAAAAAAAACAGATAAACGTTGTATTTAGTGGGAAGTAACAAATGTTAAGTTCAAAATATGAAAATATCGGGGTTAGAGTTAGGCTAAATTGCTAAAAATGGATCAAGTGACACATTATTGAGCAACTTTTGTCATCTGATACCCGAGTTTGTACACTTTCTAACTTCTTTTTTTGCAGAGATGTGGATGAAAAGATTGATGCATTCTCTCTGTGTCCGCTAAATATGAAGCTACAGCCAGGAGATGGTTAGCATACTGTAGCTTAGCATAAGCACTGGAAACAACTAGCCTGGCTCTTTTGAAAGATTAAAAAAACAAAACAACCAGCATCTCTAAAGGTCACTAATTAACATGGTATATCTCGTTATGAATGGTACTATTTCTTTGGTGGGGCACAGTCACGACAAGACTATCCCCCTCTTCTCATTTCTCAGTTTGTACATCCTCAATTCCTTTCCTTGTCTCCTCTCATCTTTGTCCCTCCTTTCCTAAAATGTGAGAGACAGAGGTGAGGGGAAGAAGGATTTGAGGAAACAGGCATTTAAAAAAAAAAAAGATAAAAAATGAGACATCCGTGCTTTGGAGCCATCATTTTAAAAGCAACGGCAAATAAATGACATGTGGCACATCTGCCCTGGTTTGTACTATATTTCAGCTGTGTGTCACGCCTCTTTTATACTTCATGGGGGCCTTAAAGACTTCCACAAAGGATGCACAGGCGAATCCTCACTCCTCGAGATTAATTTTATTAATTGAGACATCCTTTAAGATGGCACGCTGAGACTGATTTCCGGTTTGCAGGACAGGAGGTTGGAGGAGACAAGGAGACACAGAATGGAGGAATGAGAAATGTCACTCCAGTTACTGTGGTAATAATCTTTGTATCTAACTTGCAGCAAGAAATAAATGAGCATATTTAAAAATGTGTATTTACAAGGACCTTTTTTACTTTTAACAGAGTATTATTACAGTGTGGTATTAGTACTTGTACTGAAGTAAAGGATCTGAATACTTCTTCCTCCACTGATTTTCACCTACAACATGCAGCACATATGGCATTAAGATATTTCACAAGACATTTAGTAAAGTACCTGTTCCACTGTCAGACACCAGGTTGAGAATGTGGCCGGGTGCGGAGTCAATGTTGAAGCAGACATCCATGTTGCTTCTGGGCAGGTGGACGATGAAGTGAGGGTCGTTATCCACTGGATGAGAAACACTGAGCTCGTCACACACCGAGCACTGTTCACATTTAACACTGCAACTCCATTTGGGATTCATGATTTTATGGAAGTCATCAGAAGTGTGTGTGTGTGTGTGTGTGTGTGTGTGTGTGTGTGTGTGTGTGTGTGTGTGTGTGTGTGTGTGTTACCTAAGTTGACATGTTGAGGCAAGGTCCACTCCTCAGGGCCCTTTGCAGCCTGACTCGGGGGGGCCGTAGTGGTCATCTGGACCCAAGGTGGAATCTGGTAGACCATTTTCACCGGAGCCACACCACTGGAGCCTCCTCCGATTCCTACTCCTACATACACAGGACATAGTATAAAGGTAAGCCCCAGAGTCATTTCATTGGCATTGGCATCATCCATTAAGACCATTTAGTTGAATATTTTATTGTGATTTTATTTTTATGATTTTATATTTATCTGTCAGAACCGATTTAGATCTAAAGAAATCATCCTGGTCCAATAAAGATCTACTTAAAAAAATCTAAATTTGAAGTTTTGCTGCAAATCTGTCCTGTGAATTCAAACTTCAAACAATCTTTTCTTGATTTTTATCTGGGTGGGTGACGAAGTGGCAAGAATTTTGTATGTTGTTTGAAAAAATATAGAATTCTTAATCAAAGAAAATCCGGTTAAGACATTAATCAACATGTAAAGGGTGTATCTTCTGTCAGGCACCTGAGCAGCAGCCATGCTTGGGGTCCTTCGGGGAGTCGGCCAACAGCCTCTCCTTGGAGTCCTCGCTCTCCACCAGCAGAGCAGTGAGAGGAGTGACAAACTGATGCTCCACGGCCAGCGACATGATCCGCTGGGTGATCTTTCTCTTCTTGGCGGCCGTGGGAGCCTGAGATCTGCAGGAGAGCAATGCCGCAGCTGTCAAATACTGACAATGATGCAAATACCATCACACTTCCACAAAAAAAACAAATGACTCCTGATAGACATACTGATTTACTGCTGCTGCACTAATCGCCACCAACGTACCTTTCTTGTGTTCATGTAATGACAATAATGTATCTTGAATGTGATAAGGTACGGTGTTATAATATTTTATTGAGTTTTAGGTGATGTTTTTATGTTAAGATACTTAATTCATTTGCATTCATTTCCAATTAAAGTTTTTGTTTCTTTATAAGTAAAAGAAATCAAGTCTGGGGTATATATTGGAAGGTGAACGCAAAGGTCCAAAAGAGAAAAATGGTCCAAGGCACTCTTCTAACTAAAACAAATGTCTTTATTTAAATGGTTATTTTGTCTAGAAATCTTATTACATTAAAAATTGAGGGGCAGCAACCCACGCGTAACGGCACCAAACAGCCTCCTTCAGAGTGTTCAGGTTTTTGTTTGTTTTTGAAAACTGTTTCTCACTGAATTCGGCATCTTTCTCACCTTTCTGAGAACAGCTGTTTGATGGTGATGTAGGCCCACATTTGTCTGGCGAAGCCCGTGAACGAGTGCTGCTGCTTGGCCAGCTCCGTGTCCAGCTCCGTGTGGTCCCCCTCTGTCTCCAGGGTGATGTCTAGCCGGGCCTGCAGGATGAGATATGACAGAGCGGACACTGGTAGTACCGGCTCCCGCCTTGAACACTCAACGTTCTGATTTGCGTTCATGTGAACGTGTTGTAAACAGGGGTGTCTGACTGGGGGTTGAAAAGGGGATTGAGTACCCAGGGCCCTCATGTGAGGAGGGCCAAAAGAAAATGGCAGAATGAATAGCTATGGATGCCGGGAGAGGGAGAATGCCTTTCTACAGGGCCCAGAATTGTGTACCACACCCCTGGTTGTAAATGGCTTGCTGTGTGCGTTACACTCACGGCAGACGCGGTGGTGAAGCTGGTCAGGGTGTTGCTATCGGATGGCAGCACCTTCCCAGCGACCACCAGCTCGGAGCCGCTGAAGAATTTATCGAAGCGGTTCTGGGTGATGTCTGACACCGAGTCCTCTGGGAACTGAATGGCGATCCTCCTCAGCAGAGGAGAGGAGACCTGGCTGTAAAAGGCCTGCAGGGGAATGAAGAAGATGCTGTCAATCTTTGAGAACATCAGGAAACTAAACCCTGCTCTCCTGCATGTCATAGTGAAACATCCAAAATCTCTTTGCACTTACTTAAGCACATGGAGGCAGAGACAAAGTCTAAGATTATAGTACATAAGGTGGTGTGGTTTGGCTTGGTTTTTAGAGCTGCAAAGATGCCAACTATTTTGATATTGATTATACTGCCTTTTTATGAAGACAAATAAAAATTAGCCTAATGTTGTCATACTCAGATTCTAGTCAGAATATGAGTCTGATACTGCTCCATTGGGCTGTAATTATTGGGCGTGTTTCAACCCAACCAGGAAAGAAAATGCCTCTGCACTGTATTGGATAGACCTACAACCAATCAGAGCAACGGAGTATGGCACGTATGTTGAACCTTTGCCGAATCCCGTAGGGAACAAAAACATCTTTCCGATGGACAAATGCCTTGATCGCAGTTCTCTGTTCCTCTTTTAGAATGAACGCGCTGTCGTTATCTTCTATAACAGACGCAATGGAGGAATCTACACATCTCAACTCTCCCGCGGCAGCCATCTTTGTTGTAAACGAATTCAACCCAAGCGCTCTTTGGTGACGTGGTTGATGACGTTACTGTTGATCATCTGTCCATCATCGTATTAAGCCCGCCCTGATAATTTGATTGGTCAGAACAGCTCTGGTTCGATCAAGTCGAGATCAAACTTCCCGACCTCAAATGTTGGGGGCGGGGCTAAGTTCGGCTGGCATCCAGGCAAAAAGATTCTCTGATTCCAACTTCTTACTCCTCTGCGACAGTACACTGAATATATTTGAGTTGTGGACAAAACAAGACATTCGAGAACGACATCTTGGGCTTTGGGGAACACTGATCAACATTTTCTGACATTTTATAGAAACAAATAACTAATCAAGTAATCAAGAAAATAATCAATAGATTAATCAACAATGAAAATGGTTTTGGTTTTATCATGGTTGAATGTGAGATATTTGCCTTAGTTATTACTTTTCTGCATATCACTGCCTATATACCTTGTTGCTGTGTACATGTATTTATTTTTCTATCAATTAAAAATATAATATAGAACATATGATACATGGAAATGAAGTTTGTGAAAGACTTTTTGTCGTTTGAGAGGAACTATAGGCAAAGATATGAGTGATGCTGAGGTGTTTTTTTAAAGGTAAAGTTATCGTACCCGTAGCTGCTCTGCGGCATCATGGTTGGCGTAGATCCTCTGAGCCATGCCCCTGTTCTCCATGGAAATACGTTCCAGGAAGTCATAGTCCACGTCGAAGCCGATGCCCAGCGAGAAGAGAGAAAACTCCTCCCTCATCACCCGCTTCACATTCTTCTGGATGGTGCTCAGCTTGATTTCACCTGCAGGAATCAGCATAGCATCTTACTAACTAAAGAAACAAGACTTAAATGTTCTTTTCACTTTTATTTCCATACATTATTTCTCTGTGTGGGTGGATAAGCTGCTAAACCTGACAGTAGAGATTAACTTGGTCAACAGAGCCAACCTAAAGCCCTTTTCTTTCTTTTGTAACTTCGTTATCAATATTTATAACAGTCACACAGTAAACTAGACAAGACAGCAATAAAATAAAAAAAGACACATTTAGACATTTAGGTCTCATCAAGCATTATCAAAAATGGATTCCACACCTTCAAAAAGTATTTTTTGTGAATTCCTTTTGTTAACCCAAAATCTTTTTTTAAAGGAGCGTCAGTCAGTCTTACCCACAGTGGGGTCTCCATCAGACACCAGGATGATCATGGAGACGGAGCGAGGGTCGATGAGCCCCTGATTGGACGCCTTCAACAGCATCTGAACTGCTCTCATCAGTGCCTCGTTGATGTTGGTACCTGGGGTCAAAGGTCAGCAAAATATACAGTGTTTTCCCTTGGTTTGTGGATGACATAAGTGCACGTATTTGGGGGTTAGACGTCCTCCCTCGAGAAAATGTTTTTGATTAAAGCAAATATGCAAGTTCACATCATTTTGGACCATTATTTTTACCATATCTGTAGTCTCACATTGCCAGACCTTACTTTACAGCGCTGTGGAGGAGGGTCTAGCAAGTCTACACATCATCCCGGGATAGGAGAAAAACATCCATCCATCCATCCATCCATCTTCATCCGCTTATCCGGTGGAGAAAAACATGCTCTGATTTATTAGAATTTCTTCAAACCAATCAGGATTGTCTTGGGCTGCACTAAGTGCCGGACGGAGCAACGGTGCCTCTTTAGAATAACCTCAGAACGGAACTTGTTTCGGTGGAACGTGTGTACGTTCAAAAGTTGTTTTAGTCGTGAAACAGAAAACTCAGATTGGACATTTCCTCGGAAATCCATCGGAGTTTAAATGCCAACACAAAGAAAGCATGAGCTGAAGGGACATCTGGCCGAAATGAGGGACATCCGGCCGTATGTCCGGCGGCAACTGAACAATCCCGGGAAATGAAATGTCGTTGATACAGACTACTGTATCTGTGTCTGAAACGTTAGAAAAGCTAGACCAGATAATTGAAGACAAAACTTAATGAGGAAGTCCACTGGTGACCAACTACAATCATTAGATCTGAGTCATTTAATTTAAGTTAGTTTTAATGCTCACATTGATTTTACATTCATTCGGCTTAGGTGCTGCCTGAAACGACTTGGGTGCTACGACTAAGCCTTAGAAGAAACCCTAATATAGTCATTAACAGTTCATGTTTAGCAGGTTAATTAGAGCAATCAAAATGTTATAAAAAAAAATAAAATAGAATAATATTCTCTCATACCTCCGTTGGGTTTGATGTTCTGGATGTATTTCTTGGCATCTGCGATCTGAATGGAGGAGCCGGGGACCAAGTCCTCGCTCCAGCAACGCACATTGTGGTTGAAATCGATGATGCTGAAGTGATCATCTATGGTCAGGTCATCTAAAATCGCCTGCATGGCATCCACTGTCTGTGAGAGAAGTTTGGGTTTAAATGCGTTAGGCATTGACCTCAAGTAGTTAAGGTTAGGATATCCGACTGATCAGGGGATAGGACCTGAACAAATCGGGTTCCGTTACCTTGGGTAAGCATGGACGCCTGGCTAGTAGCGTGTCATTGCTATTGAAGGGCGGGTCTTGCCTAAAAGTTGCATAGGTTCCATAATAACGCGTCAAAGTGCCTAAATCTCTTAAAAGAGAGGGAAAAAAAATAAAGTAAAGAACACCCTGAAGAAGGACGTCTGTGCCACTTTGCGTGGGCTGTGGCCCAGTTCTCTTTTTTATGTACTAGAATGTTGATATGAAATATGATATGATTTTTATTTTTTTTTAAAGAAGGCTGCCTTGGACCTTTGTGATTTGTTTGAACTTCTGAGCACTCCAGACTTTTCTTCTTCTAAAGCAAACCACTTACTTGCTTCATCTTGACTCCCCACATGGATCCACTGACGTCAAGGACAAACACAATGTTTTTAGGAAGAGGCGAGAGGTTTGAAGGAGCGAAGAAATGGACAAAATGGCCATCTGAGACCTGGAGGAAACAGTGAAGGCTTTAGTGATCATCTCCAAACTGTTTCTAGCTGTATGTGATATTAAAACAAGTTTGTTGATGAGGCTTTAAACAGTATTGGGTGAGTGTGTGATACCTGTAATTCACCGGCGTTGCTGTCCCTGGTCACATCATATATGACAGTAAAGACGCCGTCTATTGCACTTCCGGTGCAGTTGTCACACTTTCTCTGCTGCTGGAGGTTAGGCTTGAAGACAACATGAGCCTGGAGACACAGACACAGGGTATAAATAATTTTACTTTATTTTAACATCTATTTTTTGTATCTTAAAGGTATAGTAAGTGATGTTAATCTAATACACGGCCCTGGCTGGTGTAAATGGGAAACAAACTGAAAGGATTGCACAAGCTACAAAACACTATTCCAGCCAATCGGCAATAGTTGATGGTAGTGGCGGGGGGGGAGGCAGCATTTGTCTGTCTGTTAATCTGGGGGGCGGAGCTTGTGAAGGGGGGCGGTACATCTGTGTTGAATATTCTAAATGCAACTGTGTTGGAATATTAGGGCTTTGCCTTTAGAATAAATACAGGTGTGCTTTCTCAAATCCACAGAAAGGACTCAGGTTCCCGTCCAAATATGTCACAGCTACATTTGTACCTTTATGCAGATCCAGATTTCTCAATTCTAATTTCTGAACATTTTCACTAAAACAAGAGAGAGAGTGAGAGTGTACTGGCTCATAGGGTGTTTTCCGGTCTTACCTTCTCTTTGGATGATATAACTTTGATCATCCCTGTAAACTGCTCTCCAAGTCTGTTTGGTGTTTGTACCATGGAAATTCCCTTTGGCTCATAGATGTACACATCCACCTGAAAGAGAAACTGGGTCAGTGACGATTGCAGGAACACGTACTCAGTGGCGGTTCAAGACCATTTCAAATGGAGGGGCCAGGTTGGGGCAACATGCGCTTTCAGGGGTACCAAATATTAGACCCAAATGTTACATACCACAAACCCACCATATGTGTGGGTATACAAAAGACTAATGGTACACATATAACAATAAATACAAGAATACTCATTCAGAGTTAACCTACATTTTATATAACACTTCACATGAATAATATCCATTTTTTCCATTTGCCAAAATTAGGGGGAGGGGCCAGATGGAGGTTGAGGTTTAAAGCAACACTATGTAACTTTTAGCGCGAGTTGTAGTTCCAATGAGACAACCTGTTGGGGGACCGAAGTGGGAAAAGTTACATAGTCTTCCTTTGATATGAAGGGGGCACTGGTCCCCCTTTGGTCCCCTCCAACCCTCTAGAACCGCCACTGCACATTCTGTGCGGACATGCCAAAATCCTCACTTGGAACTGTGGCACCAGCCTCCCGGGCTGCAGGTACAGGGTGTGCTCGTAGAAACCAAGCTTCCTGTACATCATCTCCTGGTAGTGGAGCTCAAACTCAATGTTACTGCCGGGAGGAACATGGACTTCTGTCTTAAACGTCTCCATGTCCTGGGAATTCGCCCTGTAAAACAGAAACGTTTAATTCTGTGTGAAGCTGTTGAGCTCTACAGAGGTTTGAACCCCAAGATGTTGGTCCAGTACCTGACAATGCCTGCCGCCTTGCCTCTGGCTCTGGCCTGGGTATACAGGTTCCTGGCCACTGTCTTCTCCTTCACTGAGCCCACAAATGTGATCCCATTCACATTCCTGCAACAAAAACAGTGAAAAGTTAAAGAGCCCCTAGTACGCTTTTTGGATTTTTCCCGTCTTTTAGTGTTTTAAGTTTTTTTTGTATATGTAATCAATGTATAACGTACAAATTAACATATTTCACTCCAAATGTAACTTTCTCTCTGAGAGACAGCCCTTTTTCATAACAGCTCACCCACATTCCTGTATTCCTTTGGCTCTTTAAAACTCTACAAGCTCTCTTTAAAGGGCTGTTTGGACTGTGTGAAACTGGGCTCACATGGTGAAGTTGGTGATGAAAGCTTGTTTGGGGATCTGGACGTTGAAGCCGATGCTTTGGGCTTTGGAGCCCGAATTGACCACCGAGCTCCTGACGGTGGTGTGGGCGCGACGTGATGCGGCTCTCCACCTTGTAGCTCTTGACGGTGATGTCATCTCCACGGATGGCCTGTGCAGGCAATGACAGAATAAGTGACGGGGATATTAAGCAGACAAATGGAGGATCTGGGTGACGAGAGCTCAGCAGTTAAAACCATAACGTTTTCTGATTTTAAGAATTTTTCTTTCTGAGGATTCTCCCCTTTTTCTGAACTGGACTTCTGTTTATTTTGTACTTTGTGCCATACCTTTTCTCATCTATCTTTATATTTAAGAGATTTATCTCACTTCTTTCCCACTGTGGACCACAAACTAAAGCTCTTAAAGATATAGTTTGGATTTTTTGAAGTGGGGTTGTATGAGCTACTTCTCAATAGTCCGTGTGTTAGTTACAGTAGAAGTAGTATGGCGGTCGGCACAACCCCAGTTTGGAGAAGCAGGCAGGAGTACGGACATGGAAGTTAAGCAATGTACTGCTGTGGACGGGGACAGCAGCTACATGGATTTAAAAGAAATGTATATCAGTTTAAGGGTTAGGAACTAACAAAACTAATTTACAAACTACTCGATCAAGGCTGTAGTAGACCAGCAACTTCCGTGTTCTGCGAGCTAAAATGACAAGAGACTATAATGGCTTCAGTTATTCCTCTAAAGGGCTGCAAGGTAAAGCGGTGAAGATATCCTAAATATAGAATTCCTCCTTAAATATTGCCTTAGATGTCCTGTGCACAGTCTTTTAACACTTCCTCTAAATGTGATTTTAAAAGAAAACACAAAATAATGCCACTGAGTTCACAAGACCTTCCCCACTGATTTGATTTCTTAGGAAGAGACAGACAAACACACAGACAGACAAATGAGAGCAGGATTAGTGCAGAACAAAGTCAATAACCCGTCGGTCATGGGAATCTCTTCAAACAGCACCATATTGACTATTTGATAAGGTTCAACTCTGTCACAGTGGAGAGGGCTCGGACAACAAGTCGGGAGTCATACCTCAAAGTCTTCCTGCTCCTCGCTGGTCAATATCGCTCTCTGAAACACACAAACACATCAGCTCCATACTGTCTTAATCTACTCTCTGGGAGAAGATTATAAAACACAAACGACACAGGAGTACCAGAAGGATCAAAGTAGTAGTTTGTTTGTGATTTTGTGTAATTAGTTAAGATACTGTACACCCCCATGTATCGATGATTGCAGTTATTGCAACATCAAGGAGAAAAGTTAACCCACAATTCAGGCTCTGTTTTCTACAAGTCTGTAAATACGAGAAGTCAGGTTGTGTGGCAGAAGATCTCACCTTGTGTCTCTCCTGATGTTCTTGTATATCTGACTGGTGGCAGAAAGAAAAGTAGGATGAAAATCTGTATTTTTTTTTTCTTCAACAATTTAACAAAAACATGTATTTTTCATGCAGCCTAACTCACATTTAGACGGACATCAGAGATAATAAAAAAAGAAATTGACGTGTCAGCAGTACAAGAGTGAGTTTTTAAATGAGTTTTAAGGGTCAAAATTCAGGGCAAGCACTTAGATTTAATTAAAACAAATATATACAGAAGAAAGAAAGTTTGTTATAATAATGACAATAATCCATCAGGCAGAATTTGCCTGTTAAGAAGAATAAGACACACTGTACATTTAGTATTTTCCTGCAGTTCAGAGAGTAGACAAATTTCAGAGATAACAAAATGTTATAGCTTCTGCTACACAAAGGTGAGTTTTTAAGGTCAAAGGTCAGGTGCGAATTTAGATTTCATTATAAAAGTTCACCTATACACAAAACAGCTCTCAAATGATATAACTGCACTACTCTTG
>JABXJD010000880.1:130000-146837 GCA_013375575.1 Percina caprodes | reverse complement strand
TAGAGGACGTGTTAGCATCATCCTCCTGCTCTGTTCTTTACCATAGAGGACGTGTTAGCATCATCCTCCTGCTCTGTCTCTACCATAGAGGACGTGTTAGCATCATCCTCCTGCTCTGTCTCTACCCAGAGGACGTGTTAGCATCATCCTCCAGCCTCGTCTCCCACTCAGGGAGGACGTGTTAGCATCATCCTCCAGCCTTTTCTTTACCATAGAGGACGTGTTAGCATCATCCTCCTGCTCTGTCTCTACCATAGAGAAAGTGTTAGCATCATCCTCCAGCCTTTTCTTTACCATAGAGGACGTGTTAGCATCATCCTCCAGCTCTGTCTCTACCATAGAGGACGTGTTTTCATCATCCTCCAGCTCTGTCTCTACCATAGAGAACGTGTTAGCGTCATCCTCCAGCCTTTTCTTTACCTTAGAAGACGTGTTAGCATCATCCTCCTGCTCTGTCTCTACCTTAGAGGACGTGTTTTCATCATCCTCCAGCTCTGTCTCTACCAGAGGACGTGTTAGCGTCATCCTCCAGCTCTGTCTCTACCTTAGAGGACGTGTTTTCATCATCCTCCAGCTCTGTTAATTCTACCATAGAGAACGTGTTAGCATCATCCTCCAGCTCTGTCTCTACCATAGAGGACGTGGTTAGCTATCCTCCAGCTCTGTCTCTACCTTAGAGGACGTGTTTTCATCATCCTCCAGCTCTGTTAATTCTACCATAGAGAACGTGTTAGCATCATCCTCCAGCCTTTCTTTACCATAGAGGACGTGTTAGCATCATCCTCCAGCTCTGTCTCTACCATAGAGGACGTGTTAGCATCATCCTCCAGCTCCGTCTCTACCTTAGAGGACATGTTAGCATCATCCTCCAGCTCTGTCTCTACCATAGAGGACGGTTAGCATCATCCTCCAGCTCCGTCTCTACCTTAGAGGACATGTTAGCATCATCCTCCAGCTCTGTCTCTACCATAGAGAACGTGTTAGTGTCATCCTCCAGCTCTGTCTCTCCAATAGAGGACATGTTAGCGTCATCCTCCAGCTCTGTCTCTACCTTAGAGGACGGTTTTCATCATCCTCCAGCTCTGTCTCTACCATAGAGAACGTGTTAGTGTCATCCTCCAGTTTTTTACTATAGAGGACGTGTTAGCATCATCCTCCAGCTCTGTCTCTACCATAGAGGACGTGTTAGCATCATCCTCCAGCTCTGTCTCTACCATAGAGGACATGTTAGCGTCATCCTCCAGCTCTGTCTCTACCTTAGAGAACGTGTTAGCATCATCCTCCAGCCTTTTACCATAGAGGACGTGTTAGCATCATCCTCCAGCTCTGTTCTACCTTAGAGGACGTGTTAGCATCATCTCCAGCTCTGTCTCTACCTAGAGGACGTGTTAGCATCATCCTCCAGCTCTGTCTCTACCATAGAGGACGTGTTATCATCATCCTCCAGCTCTGTCTCTACCACAGAGGACGTGTTAGCATCATCCTCCAGCTCTGTTCTACCAGAGGACGTGTTGCATCATCCTCCAGCTCTGTCTCTACCATAGAGGACGGTTATCATCATCCTCCAGCTCTGTCTCTACCATAGAGAACGTGTTAGCATCATCCTCCAGCTCTGTCTCTACCAAAGAGGACGGTTAGCATCATCCTCCAGCTTTTTCGGCTGTGACGGCTGGGCTCCGTGGCAAACCCGGCCACAAGGTGCTCGCTGATGAGCCCTCCGTCTGGAGCCAGGCTCAGACGGAGGGCCCCGGGCTTCCTCCGGACTTCCTCCGGGCACCTGCTATGGGAGACCCTAACAGGAGCACAAAGCTCAACAACACAGCCCTCAGGTTCATAGGGACACACAAACCTCTCCACCACGATAAGGTGATGGTTCCCGGAGACAGAGATGTCCTGTTATTGTTTGAAAACACGTTGAAAGTGTTAAAGATGTAAAATATATATTTTAGAGTATTAAATGTAGATGTAACTATTAATAGTAACGTTGTCTGTGTGTGTGTTTCCAGACCTGCTGCTTCAGCCCAACATCTCTGTGTCCTCTTCCATGGACGGGGTCTCCGAGGCCCAGCAGCAGGGGTTCCAGGTGTTCAGGGGCTCCACCTTCACTATCAGCTGCTCCATCCAGCCACAGTACCCAGGAGGCTCCTTCCAGCTCAGTTTCACCTCCTCCAACTCAGCACACAACACCACCCAGCCAGCTGTCAATCACTCTGCCCACTTCCTGTTTCCTGCTGCAGAGCCCACCACCGAAACTACAGCTGTGTTTATCAGCTCTATGTTTTCTCTCATGACTTCTCCTCTGAGAGCCGTGTGCTCTCTCTCACCGTCCCAGGTAAGCTGACGGTTTACAGGTTTGGAGAAGATGATTGGTCCAAACTGAGAGAAAAGGATCAGCTGAGCTCATGTTTCTGATGCTGTGATGTCATCGTGTTGCACATGTCATATAGAAACCAAACTTATACAAAGTATATGAATGGCAACAGCTAACAGACTGAAGGGCAGAGCATGTTAGGTTACCAGAATAACTCTGGTTCTCTGAGGGAGATATGGCCCACCCCAAAGAGCAGGAGGACCAACACCCCAAAGTCAAATCAGTTTTATTCCTTCAGATTCTTCTCAGAGGACTTTATAATCTATTATAGTCTCTGTCCTCAGGCCTCAGTTCAGATAAAGATAAACTCCACAAAAGAGATATGTGTGATTCAGGTCAGTTTGGGTTTAACGGGAGATGTTGGACTAATCATGTTGTGTGATGTGAGGACTGTCCATGTGTTCCATCAGATCCACCAGGTCCCACAGGTCCATCAGAATCATCATATCCATCATATCCATCAGATCCACCAGGTACACCAGGTCCATCATATCCATCAGATCCACCAGGTCCACCAGGTCCATCAGAATCATCAGGTCCATCAGGATCTACTCAAGGCCTTTAATCATGGGAGTGGTCTTCTCTCTGACCCTGCTGATGGTGATCACAGTTCTTTACTTCTACTGTAAGGTACGGACACACACCTGTAGTTCAGACCAGTGTTTCTCATACCTTTTAACATTATTATTCCCCGAATTGCTTTTTTAATATATATATATGTATGTGTGTATATTTATGTATATATATATGTATATATATATATATGTATATGTGTATATATATATACATATATATATATATATACATATATATATATATATATATATATATATATACATACATATATATACATATATACATATATATATATATATATATATATATATATACATATATATACATACATATATACATATATATATATATATACATATATACATACATATATATATATACATATATATATACATATATATACATATATATATATATATATATATATATACACATATACACACACACACACACACGGGAAGCTGTCTGTTGAACTGAAGACAGGAGCGATGCAGGAAGTGACATCATCTGTGTGCTGTCGTGTCTCTCCAGGCCAGCAGGGGGCAGAAGCTGGTCAGACCGAACATCATGCTGGTTTCTTACAGGCGGCTTGTTTCTACAGCTGATGGAGGACTGACTGAAGAGGACGGAGACCAGGGAGCAGAGCAGCGGCTCCTCGATCAATTTTGAACATATTCTTCTCAGCTGTAAGCCCCCTGGTACTAAAGGCGTAAAAACACCTCCGAAATATAACGGTCATTTTAGAAATTAGACTTTAAAGCAGGAATACCGACATCAGCAGCCGGCACAATACCAACCGCCAAAGACACAGCGACCCAGGTGGATCGGTAACAGTGATCGACAATTAATGTTAAATATTACATTAAAATAAACATCAACATAGATACTCTAAAGTCTGTATTATAATACTCGGTGTGCAGATTAAATCTGCTGACATTTGAAGGATTGAATACCTCCTGCGGCCACCAGAGGGCGCCGCCACTATAGACGTAGACAAAGGTCAGAATGGTGCTGGACCAACGACCTATGGGGCCGCTTTTCAGGACAGTCTCATGTTAAAAATCAGAGGCCGTTTACACCAATTTTGTGCTTATTTCATACGAATTTAACTTATTTTTTACTTCAGCATTTCAAACATTTACATAATTTTGTAACAGTTTTATAATATTTATGTAATTAAGCATTATTACTTTTACACTTAAATGATTTTACTTTCATAACTAAGCAAAACAATGTGAAATTCTGTGAATGAGCTGATTTTAATTTGTATTCTCCCAGCATGCAACACTGTGGGGACATCCACTAAATACAATAATAATAATAAGTAATAATTTCATTAAAAGTATTTTAAATGTAAAGAAAACATCTGGTGTGTGAAGTATTATCAAAGTAGAGAAGAACATCATCAGCACAGCAGCTCCGTTAACATGGTCAACAGGAGAGTAATTTCAATTCAATTTTATTTATAGTATCAATTCATAACGTGTTATCTCGAGACACTTTACAGATAGAGCAGGTCTAGACCAGATAGAGTAGGTCTAGACCAGATAGAGCAGGTCTAGACCAGATAGAGCAGGTCTAGACCAGATAGAGTAGGTCTAGACTACACTCCAGAATTTACAAGGACCCAACAGTTCTAGTAGTTTCCTCCAGAGCAAGCAACAGTGTGACAGTGGCGACAAAAAACTTCCTTTTAGGCAGAAACCTCGGACAGACCCACCCTGCCTCGCTCCCCAGGGCATACTGCCTGCCTGCAGTAAAAGCTGCCCCAGACGAGTGTCCCCTTGTGTCGCCCTCGGGGACACTCGTCTGGGGCAGCTTTTTACTTTATGTGTCCGTCACTTCAACCATTCTGGTGCCATTTTATCAAAGTATTTATCAAATAACTTAAAATTTTGCCTTTTTTACCCTTTGGCATTTTTTCAATTTGTTTTATTTGTTTTACGTTTGTCACTTTTTGACTTTCAGCTTTTCTTTTGATGATTTTTTCATTTTTTCCTTAAAGTTTTGGTCACTTGAGAAAAGAGAAAAATCTGACATTTTAAAGTTTTTGGGAGTTTTTTTGCCATTTTAGAGAAAAACTACGACTGTCATTCAGACATGAATCCCGCATTGATAAACACTGACATCACTTCCTGTTGATGTTCCACATTAAAATCTTTACAAAATCATACAGAGGCTTTTATTGTGAAGGAACTACAGGAACATTGTTCTGTCTAAAATATAGATGACATGTAACAACAATAACCAGATTTCAAAGAATATGTGACATCATATCTGCAGTCATTTCAAACTGGGACATCATCATCACATCATATCTGCAAGACTTTTCAGATTATTTCATTTAAACATTAGGGTTTATATATATATATATATATATATTTTATTGATTTTAGACGTAGAAATGTCCAGGATATGTTCCGATGTCTAACTCTGCGTCATGATTGGCTGCTTGTTGGTTAGTTGGCTGGTGGTCATGGGAACTCAGGCAGCGAATGCAGAACAACAGACAGAAAGAGGCTGAGGGCATGATGAGGGCGTGGGTGTGGTGAGGGCGTGGTGTGGGTGTGGTGAGGGCGTGGTGAGGGCGTGGTGAGGGCGGGGTGTGGTGAGGGCGTGGTGTGGTGAGGCGTGGTGAGGGTGTGGTGTGGTGAGGGCGTGGTGTGGTGAGGGCGGTGTGGTGAGGGCGTGGTGAGGGCGTGGTGAGGGCGTGGTGAGGGCGTGGTGTGGTGAGGGCGTGGTGTGGTGAGGGCGTGGTGTGGTGAGGGCGTGGTGAGGGCGTGGTGAGGGCGTGGTGAGGGTGTGGTGTGGTGAGGGCGTGGTGTGGTGAGGGCGTGGTGAGGGTGTGGTGTGGTGAGGGCGTGGTGTGGTGAGGGCGTGGTGTGGTGTGGGTGTGGTGAGGGCGTGGTGAGGGCGTGGTGAGGGCGTGGTGTGGTGAGGGCGTGGTGTGGTGAGGGCGTGGTGAGGGTGTGGTGTGGTGAGGGCGTGGTGTGGTGAGGGCGTGGTGTGGTGAGGGCGTGGTGAGGGCGTGGTGTGGTGAGGGCGTGGTGTGGTGAGGGCGTGGTGTGGTGAGGGCGTGGTGTGGTGAGGGCGTAGTAAAGGCGTGGCGAAGAATCAGGCGGCGCTGGACACCGCCAGTTTCTTCAGATGATCCATGAAGACCTGCAGACTGACGTCATCAGTCAGGATCGGAGCGCCAGACTCCTGCAGGGAGACAGAATACTACGTATTATACTACAAATTATACACATACTACATATTATACTCCTAGTACCTATTATACTACATATTCCTTATAATACACAGGAGACATTATCCTACATATTATGTAGTGTACAATGAGAAGGTGTGTATATAACACCCCCGACCCTCAGCAGAGTGCAGGTGGAGCGGCTCACCTGTCCCCAGGCGTACATGTTGTTGTGAGTCTGAGACGGGTTCACTTTGGAGAGCAGGAACCGAGCCTGGAACACCAACACACACAAATCAATACATACAGGGGTGTGTGTGTGTGTGTGTGTGTGTGTGTGTGTGTGTGTGTGTGTGTGTGTGTGTGTGTGTGTGTGTGTGCGCTACCTGGCTGCCTCCGTGCTCCGTGTCGATGTATCGGGGCATTGGGAAGCGAGTGTGCAGCAGCTCCTGGGCGTCCACCGGAGCCTGAAGGAGGTGTCTGAAGTTCTCGTACTCGGGCATCTCCTGATACCCCGCCTTCCTCCACTGGGCTACAGTCTGACAGACACAGAGCAGGGATTAATAACCCTTTTCTGTCTGTCTGTCTGTCTGTCTGTCTGTGTGTCTGTGTGTGTGTGTGTATATTTATATATATCTGTGTGTGTGTGTGTATATTTATATATATCTGTGTATGTGTGTGTGTGTGTGTGTGTGTATGTGTATATCTGTGTGTGTATGTGTGTGTGTGTATGTGTGTGTGTGTACCTCTCCGTGGTAGATGAGGATCTGGAAAAACGTGTCCATCAGCAGGATTCTGTCTGGCAGGATGCTGCTGCTGTCCAACAGTACCGGCTGAAACACGCACACGCACGCGCACGCGCACACACACACGCACGCGCACACACACACGCGCACGCGCACACACACACACACACACACACACACATTTACAGGTGTGTATAAAAGTGTAGAGCAAAAGTGGCCATGTTGTATGTTGCCAATTGATTCTGTATGTGTGTGTGTGTGTGTGTGTGTGTGTGTGTGTATCTCTGTGTGTGTACTGTGTGTGTGTGTCTCTGTGTGTGTACAGCGTGTACTACGTGTACTTCGTGTACTAGTACCTCCGGCCCGTTGAAGGAGTAGGCGTACAGCACCGGCTGCACCATGATGAGCGCCGCGTCAGCTCCTGTCTGATGAACTGGTGTCTGTAGTAGGAACTCGTCTGGACTGTTGTTGAACACCTGGAGGAACGGGACCGCGCAGGTGGAACATGAACTGGGGACAGACACAGGACACACGTCAGGGACGGGGACAGACACAGGACACACATTAGGGATGGGGGACAGACACAGGATATATGTCAGGGACAGGGGACAGACACAGCATGTTTTCCATGTCCACTGTAGTCAACACCGTCACTCTAGAAGCGTGTGTACCATGTCCAGGTAACTTTGTCATTCTCACGGCTACTTTTACTTTTATACTTTAAATACATTTCCAAGCGTGTACTTTTGTTACTTTAACTTGAGTAATGAAGTGTAATCAGTACTTCTACTTGTACCAGAGTACTTTGGGGGATTACCTGAGGGTAGAGTGAGAAGGTCTCAGAGAACCTGAAGGAGTTGGGGTCGTCTTTGTGGTAATCTCCAAACTTCTGACACTGCAACACAATCAGCCTGATTAATCACATGATTACATCATCACGTGATCACCATCATACCCCCCACCTACATCAGCTGCCTGTCCCCCTCACCCACCAGCCTCATCAGCTGTCTGTCCCCTCACCCCCACCCACATCAGCTGCCTGTCCCCTCACCCACCAGCCTCATCAGCTGTCTGTCCCCTCACCCCCACCCACATCAGCTGCCTGTCCCCTCACCCCCACCCTCATCAGCTGTCTGTCCCCTCACCCCCACCTACATCAGCTGCCTGTCCCCTCACCCCCACCCACATCAGCTGCCTGTCCCCCTCACCCACCAGCCTCATCAGCTGTCTGTCCCCCTCACCCCCCACCCACATCAGCTGTCTGTCCCTTCACCCACCAGCCTAATCAGCTGTCTGTCCCCTCACCCCCACCCACATCAGTTGTCTGTCCCCTCACCCACCAGCCTAATCAGCTGTCTGTCCCCCTCACCCCCACCGACATCAGCTGTCTGTCCCCCTCACCCACCAGCCTAATCAGCTGTCTGTACCCACCCCACCTCCACCCACCCGCCTGATCAGTTGTCTGTACCCCCACCTCCACCCACCCACCCACCCACCAACCTAATCAGCTGTCTGTACCCCCACCTCCACCCACCAGCCTGATCAGCTGTCTGTCCAGCCAGCGGAGGACGTCCGGCCCTCTTCCGTCTCCGCCCGAAACACCGCCAACCTCGCCATCAAGATGGCCGCCGCCTCCTGGTCGGGACGCCGCAATGCTCTGAATCTGAGTCTGAGCATCAGCCCAGCTGGAGGGGGCAGAAGAGGGGAGGAGGGGGGAAACGGATGGAGAAAGAAAAGATGCATCACAAAAAAAATACTGATACTGTGTGTGTGTGTGTGTGTGTGTGTGTGTGTGTGTGTGTGTGTTTGTTTATTTGTTTATTTCAAAGGATCCCCATTAGCTGACGCCAAGACGACAGCTAGTCTTCCTGGGGTCCAAACAATACATCCAAAAGACAATAAATACAATCAAAATTACTCACAAATATATCATATATAAATTCACAAACAAAACTGACAATGCAAAAAGTACTAACAAACTAAATATAATAAAGAATAATATAGCACATGATACAACCTCACTCAACCAATCCAGATAATATTATGATATCGAAAACAAATGTAGTCTAAGTCTTTTTTTTAAAGCCTTTTTTCCCTCGTTGTCCCGAATCCCAACTGGAAGATTGTTCCAGTATGCAATTGACCTATAAAACACAGTCCTCTGCATACAGTCAGATTTAGGTAGTGGTAAAGAAATCTGTCGACTATTCACCCCTCTTGTATAATGTGAATGCATATCTGAGCAATAAGTTATATTATCATAAAGAAATTTAGGAACCCCAGTATTAATAATTCCATGAAAATATACTAACATATTAACAGATAGTCTATGCTTGACCTCCAACCAGCAAGACGTTCATCTCTGCAACCCGAGTTCTCGAAGAACCACCAACAACCAGTCTTGCAGCCTTATTTTGTGCAACTTGTAATTTTTTTAAATGACTGCCTGATGCCGCAGACCATACAACAGAACAATAATCCAAATGACACAAAACCAATGAACAAACAATGAACAATGAACTTAACTAAACAACTGTAATTTTAAAAACTGTGCACATTTACAAACAACTGCCACCGCTCTACCCATTTTAGTAACAACATTATTAATATGATCCGACCATGACAATGTGGAATCAAGCCAAAGTCCCAAAAGCTTCACATTTTTTACTTGCTGTACATTTTGACCATTTACGTGTTTATCAATTTTGGGATTATCAGATAATCTATACTTAGAACCAAATATTATACTCACAGTTTTTGAAATATTTAGGACAAGTTTATTTGTTTTGATCCAATTATACAGTTTGCTAATCTCACTAGACAGAACCTGATTAATCTCTAAACATGTAGGGGCTGCATAATAAAGAGTAGTATCATCAGCAAACATAGTCAATTTAACACCACAGTCCAGGGACTTGCTACTAGATAAAGCACCATTAAAATAAACTCTTTGCGACCTCTCAGACAAATAGCTCTTAAACCACTTGATTGCAGAGAAAGTAAAACCATAGCTAATAAGTTTAGAAATCAAAATTTCATGGTCAATCACATCAAAGGCAGCGCTGAAGTCTAGTAGTAGTGTACCCACAAGCATTGAGTTGTCAATAGATGTTAACCAGCTATCTGACATTTGTGTCATTGCAGTGCAGGTGGAATGACCACGTCTATAAGCATGCTGAAACATCGTAGTCTATAAGCATGCTGAAACATCGTAGTCTATAAGCATGCTGAAACATCGTAGTCTATAAGCATGCTGAAACATCGTAGTCTATAAGCATGCTGAAACATCGTAGTCTATAAGCATGCTGAAACATCGTAGTCTATAAGCATGCTGAAACATCGTAGTCTATAAGCATGCTGAAACATCGTAGTCTATAAGCATGCTGAAACATCGTAGTCTATAAGCATGCTGAAACATCGTAGTCTATAAGCATGCTGAAACATCGTAGTCAAGTCATTGTTCGAAAAGTAATCTTGCACTTGCTTAAATACAATCTTTTGCAATAATTTACTTAAAATAGGCAAGATGCTAATAGGCCTACTATTTGAACCACAGAAAGTTGATTTCGTGTCTTTGGGTAAAGGAATTATCTTACCCTCCTTCCAAAGTTTTGGACAAACACCACTAATCAAACATCTGTTGAAAATGTGACAAATTGGTTTAGAAATATGTCCAGCTGATAACTTCAACAGCCGACTATCCAGGTTGTCTGTACCAGCAGACCCCCCAACAGTCACAGATCGCAACAACCAGGTTGTCTGTACCAGCAGACCCCCCAACAGTCACAGATCGCAACAACCAGGTTGTCTGTACCAGCAGACCCCCCAACAGTCACAGATTGCAACAACCCTTCCACCTGCACAACATTAACCTGATTAAATTCAAAACTGCACCTTTTATCTTTCATAATACACCTTTCAATAAGCTCAACTGAGTTGTAATCCACAGTGTATTTCATCGTCTCTCTAAAATTAGCAATCTTATTAACAAAATAATCATTATAATAATTAGCAATCTGTATTGGCTTAGTCAAATAAACACCATTAAATTCAATAAAAGAAGTACAAGTATATTTTTTCATTTTTCGAGTACATTCCACATTCTCTTACTATCAGTACCACTATCTTCAATTCTCTTCTTAAAATATTCTCTCTTTTTCACTCTATTCACCTTGGTCACCTGATTCCTTAAAATACAATAAGATTGTTTTGTCCATAGGAGAGTCAGAATTAACCGCAACCTTTTTAGCCTCTTCCCTTTGATTCATTAATCTCCTTAACTCTGTATCAACCCAAGGAGCACTTTTGGCTTTAACTGTAAATTTCTTTAATGGAGCATGCTTATTAACAACTCCCATAAAACAGTCCATAAATAAATTAAGGGATGCATCAACATCATCAATGTCACTTATCAAGTTCCATTTAATATTATCCAATTCATTTAAAAAACACTCCTCATTAAATACCCTATAAGATCTTTTCATAATAATTTTAGGACAGGCTCTAGGTAGCTTAGCTTTCCTAGAGACAGCAATACAGTTGTGATCACTAAAGCCAACTGTTACAGAAATGGGTATTGAGCACATATCAGGATTATTAGTATAAATGTGATCAATACATTTTGAAGTTAAAAATCCTGTATTGTTCCTAGAAATTCTCGTCGGTTGATCCATTAATTGAGATAAAGCACAAAGGACAAACTTTCAAAGGACAAATATCAGACAGCCAATCAATATTTATATCTCTCTGTTTTCCTCAGTCACCTTATCTAGCATATTACATAAATCATTAACATACTGTATCCTGGCACTAGGTGGCCTATAACAGCAACCAAGAATAATAGGTTTCAAATGTGGAAGATGTACCTGTACCCATAATACTTCAACATCATCAATCATTAAGTCATGTCTCATTTTAACAGGAAAATTATCTCTTATATAAATGGCTACACCTCCTCCAAATCTGTTTCTATCCTTTCTGTAAATTGAAACCCCCCTATATCCACTTCTGAATTATCTATGAAGTGATCCAGATGAGTTTCAGAAATCATAAGTATGTCTATTTTATTCAATTGTAAAAATAAAGACAGGTCTTGAATTTTGTTCCTTAGACTACATATATTAATATGTGCAAGTATTAAACCTTTAGGTAATTTATTTATTCTGGTCATCTTAATTAAAGTTAAATAAATTATATATTATAATCTAGTAGAATATCTTATTTCCTGAGTTATTTTAACTTCATCAAGTAGGCTGCATACATATAAATCTTACACACAGACACATACATATTCACAAACATATTTAAAATTGAGCATTAAAGCTCATTAGGCCGACAACTGACGTTGTCCATCCCTCGGGGTGATAATCAGTTTATCATACTTCAAACTCGCTTTATCGCCTTTCTCTCTAGCAGCTTTCATCTTCGGCCACAACTCCTTCCTCCTTAGTTGCACAGCTTCAGAGAAATCTTCGTTAATGTAGATCTTAGTGCCCTTTAATTTCTTAGCAGAAGAAAGAATTAGCTCTCTATCTTTAAGGCGAAGAAGTTTTCCTTGGCCTTCCCCTCTCCTGAAACTGGCCCAGTCTCTGAGCATGCTCAATGGCAATGTTTACTCCATCTAATCCCAAGTTCTTTGAGAACATCTCTCGCACCTTTTTCTCTGGTTCACCCCACTTCTCTCCTTTCTCGTCAGCAAAGCCATCAATTAAAATATTTGTTCTCCTGCTCTGGTTTTCAATGTAGTCCAGCTTGTTGAACATTACATCCAATTTCTGCTTAGAAGTAGTTATGTTTGTCTCAAGTGCCCTTATCTTTGACTCAATCTCAGTGCATCCCATCTTCTCCTCTTCAAACTTTGTTTGGGTAAATTCCAAGCTAGTCTTCAGCTCCTGTACATCTCTGATAACACCATCCAATCTTTTGTTAGTTCCATCCATGATCAGCTGAATGAAACATTTAAAGTTATCTTGTTGCTGCAGTAACATCTCTTTATAGATCCCTCTCTGCTGCTGAGTACACTCATCGTAACAACGGCATCCTCCTTGCTCGGAGATGTTTTAGCATTTTTAGGCGGCATAATGTGTCTTTCCAGGATGTACCGGAAGTTGATGAAAGTTGCAAACGTTGATGAAGTTGGTGAAAGTTGCGAATGATGATAGTGACAGAGTTGTTTTTCAGAGTCCTAGTAGGCCCAAAAGCCAATCAACGTGGGCTGCAGCCCAAACTCAGCAGATACTAGGAATATTGTCCACAAAATTAAGACGCAATTTAACTGAAATACAACTTGAATCAATTAACCACTAAATTCGGTAATACCAGAAAGGATTTAATAGATTTTTGTTGGATTCCAAGAGGCCAAGTGTGTGTGTCTGTCTGTGTGTGTGTGTGTGTGTTCCTACTTCCTGGCCGTGGTGGTGACTCTGATGCGTCTCTGTCCTGATGAGTGTTGGTACTGTGTAACAAACTGGATCGCTCCACGGCCGCCCTGAGGGATAGGAGCGTTGTGCTGCAACACACACACACACACACACACACACACACACACACACACACACACACACACACACACACACACACACACACACACACACACACACACACACACACACACACACACACACACACACAAAGTCACCATCACCAAACCCACCAGACTCCATGTAAAAAATCACGACTTTTGTCATCTTAAAACATTCACCGGCAGCACCGGCAGGGGGCAGACTCCAGTCTGAGGGGAAGATAACTCCTGTTAGGATCTGACTCAAGCCTTCAGTCAATCACTATCACCAAACCCACCAGACTCCATGTAAAAAAAATCACTACTTTTATCATTGTAAAATACACTTCATACACAGTGGACACAAAATAAATAAAACTACCAAAAGCCGTCTTGGTTCATCTTTCCACTGTTCCACCAATCACCACTCTGGTCTGGTTGGAATAAACTCTTAATTCACCCATTTACATGTGGAGATATGCTGCTCTATACACACTAAAAGTAGTGATTATTTACATGGAGTCTGGTGGAGATATGCTGCTCTATACATGCTAAAAGTAGTGATTATTTACATGGAGTCTGGTGGAGATATGCTGCTCTATACACACTAAAAGTAGTGATTATTTACATGGAGTCTGGTGGAGATATGCTGCTCTATACATGCTAAAAGTAGTGATTATTTACATGGAGTCTGGTGGGTTTGGTGATGATGACTTAGACACGGGTTGCATGGATTGAAAAACTAAGAAAGTCCCATTCTAGATGGAAACCAGCAGATACAGGGCAGCAGTGCGTCCGAACCTCCGCAGGTATATCCAGTGTCTGGGTCCCGCCCCCAAATCTCTGCCCCACCTACCTGGACACAGGGTGTTAGGGTGTGTGTTCGTACCTGGTTGACGACCTCAAAGTAAAGAGCCAGCGTGGAGCTCGGGTCGAGACCACAGATCTTCCACTGGCAGGTCCCCCCGGTACCTATCTCCTACACACACACACACACACACACACACACACACACACACACACACACACACACACACACACACACACACACACACAGGTTACTGCTGTGTACTATGAGTACTGCTGTGTACTACGTGTACTAGGTGTACTAGGTGTACTACTATGTACTGCTATGTACTACTGTAGTATAGTTACGTTCTCGGAGACACACGGTCCTTTAGCGTTGAGGGACACACACGGTCCGATGGCGCCAGATACTTTGATCTCTCTGGACGTCTGGAACAAAACACAGTACTTGTTGTATTAAGAAGTATTTATGTACCTGGGACCCAGCGCATGGATGCCGAACAGTTAAAATACACGTTAACAACACGTAAACAGCCTGCTGGGGAGTAGCATGTTGGCGTCTTGGCGAGCTGGCGTGTGGCGGGCGGCGAGCTGGCGTGTGGCGAGCTGGCATGTAGCATGTTGGCGTGTGGCGAGCTGGCGTGTGGCGGGCTGGCATGTAGCATGTTGGCGTGTGGCGAGCTGGCGTGTGGCGGGCTGGCGTGTGGCGAGCTGGCATGTGGCATGTTGGCGTGTGGCGAGCTGGCGTGTGGCGGGCTGGCGTGTGGCGAGCTGGCATGTAGCATGTTGGCGTGTGGCGAGCTGGCGTGTGGCGGGCTGGCGTGTGGCGAGCTGGCATGTGGCATGTTGGCGTGTGACGGGCTGGCGTCTTGGCGAGCTGGCGTGTGGCGAGCTAGCGTGTGGCGAGCTGGCATGTAGCATGTTGGCGAGCTGGCGTGTGGCGGGCTGGTGTGTGGCGGGCTGGCATGTTGGCGTGTGGCGGGCTGGCGTGTGGCGGGCTGGCGTGTGGCGAGCTGGCGAGCTGGCGTGTGGCGGGCTGGCGAGCTGGCGTGTGGCGAGCTGGCATGTAGCATGTTGGCATGTGGCAGGCTGGCGTGTGGGGGGCTGGCGAGCTGGCGTGTGGCGAGCTGGCATGTAGCATGTTGGCGTGTGGCGAGCTGGCGTGTGGCGGGCTGGCATGTTGGCGTGTGGCGAGCTGGCGTGTGGCGGGCTGGCGTGTGGCGAGCTGGCATGTGGCATGTTGCCGTGTGGCAGGCTGGCATGTGGCATGTTGGCGTGTGACGGGCTGGCGTCTTGGCGAGCTGGCGTGTGGCGAGCTAGCGTGTGGCGAGCTGGCGTGTGGCGAGCTGGCATGTAGCATGTTGGCGAGCTGGCGTGTGGCGGGCTGGTGTGTGGCGGGCTGGCATGTTGGCGTGTGGCGGGCTGGCGTGTGGCGAGCTGGCGTGTAGCATGTTGGCGAGCTGGCGTGTGGCGGGCTGGCGAGCTGGCGTGTGGCGAGCTGGCATGTAGCATGTTGGCATGTGGCAGGCTGGCGTGTGGGGGGCTGGCGAGCTGGCGTGTGGCGAGCTGGCGTGTGGCAGCGTGTGGGGTGTGTGGCGTGTTGCCGTGTGGTGGCGAGCGTACCTTGACCTCCAGCGTGGCGGCGAACGCCATCTTGAAGGATCCCTGGTCGTCTTTGGAGAAAACTCTCTGGAAGGTTTGTTTAAACAGAGACGTGTTGAAGGAGTCGGCCATCACCATGTAACCCCTGGAGACACAGAGACACACATCACCATGGTAACCATCACCATGTAACCCCTGGAGACACTGATCACCATGGTAACCATCACCATGTAACCCCTGGAGACACAGCGACACACATCACCATGGTAACCATCACCATGTAACCCCTGGAGACACAGATCACCATGGTAACCATCACCATGTAACCCCTGGAGACACAGATCACCATGGTAACCATCACCATGTAACCCCTGGAGACACAGATCACCATGGTAACCATCACCATGTAAACCCTGGAGACACACATCACCATGGTAACCATCGCCATGTAACCCCTGGAGACACAGAGACACACATCACCATGGTAACCATCACCATGTAACCCCTGGAGACACACATCACCATGGTAACCATCACCATGTAACCCCTGGAGACACAGAGACACACATCACCATGGTAACCATCACCATGGTAACCTGACATTACCTGGCACCATGTAACCTGTGTGTGTCTGACTGTGTGTGTGTGTGTGTGTGTGTGTGTGTGTCCGTCCGTGTGTGTCCGTCCGTGTGTGTGTGTGTGTCCGTGTGTGTGTGTGTGTCCGTGTGTGTGTGTGTACCCGGTGTAGTTGGCGCAGCACTTCATCTCTAGCAGTCCGGTCTGATCCAGAGAACAGGCGTAGATGTCGATGATGTGACCGTTAGAGGACGCTCTGTTGGCAAGAGACTCGTAGTGCTGCAACACACACACACACACACAGACACACACACACACACACACACACACACAGACAGACAGACAGACAGACAGACACACAGACAGACACACAGACAGACAGAGACACACACAGACAGACACACACAGACAGACAGAGACACACACACACACACACACACACACAGCATTTACCAGTGACAATCTTTTAT
>JABXJD010000880.1:112500-125000 GCA_013375575.1 Percina caprodes | reverse complement strand
CAGAGTCCGGCGGAGTGTGGAGCTCTGTCAGCCGCACGTCGCGCTCTGTTTGCGGGTAAATAAGCCACTCACCGCCGCTCTGCCCCCCCGAAGATGCTGCTCCTCTCTGACAACGAAGCAAAATAACATGGCGGCGCCCCGGCGCCACGTCAAGACACAGACAGGAGAGACAGGAGGAGGTCTCACTCTGACCCACATTCAGGGACCGACACAAGACACAGACATGAGAGACAGGAGGAGGTCTCACTCTGACCCACATTCAGGGACCGACACAAGACACAGACAGGAGAGACAGGAGGAGGTCTCAGTCTGACCCACATTCAGGGACCGACACAAGACACAGACAGGAGAGACAGGAGGAGGTCTCACTCTGACCCACATTCAGGGACCGACACAAGACACAGACAGGAGAGACAGGAGGAGGTCTCACTCTGACCCACATTCAGGGACCGACACAAGACACAGACAGGAGAGACAGGAGGAGGTCTCAGTCTGACCCACATTCAGGGACCGACACAAGACACAGACATGAGAGACAGGAGGAGGTCTCAGTCTGACCCACATTCAGGGACCGACACAAGACACAGACAGGAGAGACAGGAGGAGGTCTCAGTCTGACCCACATTCAGGGACCGACACAAGACACAGACAGGAGAGACAGGAGGAGGTCTCACTCTGACCCACATTCAGGGACCGACACAAGACACTGACAGGAGAGACAGGAGGAGGTCTCAGTCTGACCCACATTCAGGGACCGACACAAGACACAGACAGGAGAGACAGGAGGAGGTCTCACTCTGACCCACATTCAGGGACCGACACAAGACACTGACAGGAGAGACAGGAGGAGGTCTCACTCTGACCCACATTCAGGGACCGACACAAGACACAGACAGGAGAGACAGGAGGAGGTCTCAGTCTGACCCACATTCAGGGACCGACACAAGACACAGACAGGAGAGAAAGGAGGAGGTCTCAGTCTGACCCACATTCAGGGACCGACACAAGACACAGACAGGAGAGACAGGAGGAGGTCTCAGTCTGACCCACATTCAGGGACCGACACAAGACACAGACAGGAGAGACAGGAGGAGGTCTCACTCTGACCCACATTCAGGGACCGACACAAGACACAGACAGGAGAGACAGGAGGAGGTCTCACTCTGACCCACATTCAGGGACCGACACAAGACACAGACAGGAGAGACAGGAGGAGGTCTCAGTCTGACCCACATTCAGGGACCGACACAAGACACAGACAGGAGAGAAAGGAGGAGGTCTCAGTCTGACCCACATTCAGGGACCGACACAAGACACAGACAGGAGAGAAAGGAGGAGGTCTCAGTCTGACCCACATTCAGGGACCGACACAAGACACAGACAGGAGAGACAGGAGGAGGTCTCACTCTGACCCACATTCAGGGACCGACACAAGACACAGACAGGAGAGACAGGAGGAGGTCTCACTCTGACCCACATTCAGGGACCGACACAAGACACAGACAGGAGAGACAGGAGGAGGTCTCAGTCTGACCCACATTCAGGGACCGACACAAGACACAGACAGGAGAGAAAGGAGGAGGTCTCAGTCTGACCCACATTCAGGGACCGACACAAGACACAGACAGGAGAGAAAGGAGGAGGTCTCAGTCTGACCCACATTCAGGGACCGACACAAGACACAGACAGGAGAGACAGGAGGAGGTCTCACTCTGACCCACATTCAGGGACCGACACAAGACACAGACAGGAGAGACAGGAGGAGGTCTCACTCTGACCCACATTCAGGGACCGACACAAGACACAGACAGGAGAGCCAGGAGGAGGTCTCAGTCTGACCCACATTCAGGGACCGACACAAGACACAGACCTGAGAGACAGGAGGAGGTCTCAGTCTGACCCACATTCAGGGACCGACACAAGACACAGACAGGAGAGACAGGAGGAGGTCTCAGTCTGACCCACATTCAGGGACCGACACAAGACACAGACAGGAGAGAAAGGAGGAGGTCTCAGTCTGACCCACATTCAGGGACCGACACAAGACACAGACAGGAGAGAAAGGAGGAGGTCTCAGTCTGACCCACATTCAGGGACCGACACAAGACACAGACAGGAGAGAAAGGAGGAGGTCTCAGTCTGACCCACATTCAGGGACCGACACAAGACACAGACAGGAGAGACAGGAGGAGGTCTCAGTCTGACCCACATTCAGGGACCGACACAAGACACAGACAGGAGAGACAGGAGGAGGTCTCACTCTGACCCACATTCAGGGACCGACACAAGACACAGACAGGAGAGACAGGAGGAGGTCTCACTCTGACCCACATTCAGGGACCGACACAAGACACAGACAGGAGAGCCAGGAGGAGGTCTCAGTCTGACCCACATTCAGGGACCGACACAAGACACAGACCTGAGAGACAGGAGGAGGTCTCAGTCTGACCCACATTCAGGGACCGACACAAGACACAGACAGGAGAGACAGGAGGAGGTCTCAGTCTGACCCACATTCAGGGACCGACACAAGACACAGACAGGAGAGAAAGGAGGAGGTCTCAGTCTGACCCACATTCAGGGACCGACACAAGACACAGACAGGAGAGACAGGAGGAGGTCTCAGTCTGACCCACATTCAGGGACCGACACAAGACACTGACAGGAGAGACAGGAGGAGGTCTCAGTCTGACCCACATTCAGGGACCGACACAAGACACAGACAGGAGAGAAAGGAGGAGGTCTCACTCTGACCCACATTCTTTACTCACCAGTTGTTAGTCTTTCTCACATGGCGGTCTCTCGCGGGTCATCCAGACCAGGTTCTGCAGCTGCCTTTAAACCGTCTGACTACTCCACCCACTTGCTCCAGTGTGTGTGTAGTAACTGCCAGCAGGTGGTGCTTATCTGGGAGTAGCTGCAGTGTTTTTACAGTTTTACTGATACAGTTATTGAAACGTTGACTCTGTGTGAGTAATTAGTTTTTGAAGTTGTTATGTGTGATATGTAGACTCAAAATAATACACACACTTCACAGTATTAATGAAGTGAATACACACACAAGATGTGGTTTGTGTTATTCTCACAAACCGAGTTAATTGATTATTCTGATTAGTTTTAATGTCATCAAATGACTGTTTACAGCGGTCAAGATAATCTCATATTTAACCTTACAGCTGACTATACGTGTGTATGTATATATATGTATATATATATATATATATATATATATATATATACACATGTATGTAGTGTGTGTGTGTGTGTGTTTCTGGCTCATTATGATCAGTGCTCATCCTCTTAATGCACAACATGAGACTCATAACCTAAACAGTAAAAATGTTTCATATATCACAGAAAGAGTATTTTACAGCGCGTGGTGTTTGTTGTCAAATAAGAGCCAATCAGCTCTTTTGATTTAGTGTGGAGGCCGGCATTTCCCAGCATGCACTGGGTCCGCCTGGCTCTTGCAGTCAGTGAAAAGCATCCGCGCTGCCTGGTTTGAGACCTGCGGCCGCCTGGTCTCAGACCTGCGGCCCCCTGGTCTCAGACCTGCGGCCCCCTGGTCTGAGACCTGCGGCGCCTGGTCTCAGACCTGCGGCCGCCTGGTCTCAGACCTGCGGCCCCCTGGTCTGAGACCTGCGGCCCCCTGGTCTGAGACCTGCGGCGCCTGGTCTCAGACCTGCGGCCGCCTGGTCTCAGACCTGCGGCCCCCTGGTCTGAGACCTGCGGCCGCCTTGCTCCCATGAGATTAATGTTGGTCTACCAGAGGATCAACTAAGACCACTGAGACTCTAAAGAATAAGAACCACTGATTTACATCAATTCTAATCCTTTAACCTTTGTGCCAAGGCTCAGTAATGTTTGACCCCCTGTCCTCTGTGCCCCCATCCTCTGGGCCCCCCATCCTCTGTGCCCCCATCCTCTGGGCCCCCCTTACTGGATTTACTTTTTTGGGAAAATAAAGACTATTTGTTGATTTTATGAAACATTGAATGAATTATTTAGTTACATTTAGAGAAGCCCAAGATCTAGAGGTCTATAGATCTATAGATCTAGACCTCTAGATCTAGACCTCTAGATCTATAGCTCTATAGACCTCTAGATCTAGATCTATAGATCTAGAGGTCTATAGACCTCTAGACCTATAGGTCTATAGATCTATACCTCTAGATTTATAGATCTAGAGGTCTATAGACCTAGATCTCTAGATCTAGACCTCTAGGTCTATAGACCTCTAGATCTATAGATCTAAAGGTCTATAGACCTATAGATCTAGATCTCTAGATCTAGAGGTGGCGTGTGAAACCAGTCGAATGCGTGACAGTTGGCAGCCCTGGAGTCGGGATCAAGTCGGACACAAATCTACCCAGCATGCAACGCGCGCCGACCGCCAGGGATCGATTCTGTGCAGACCTGGCTCATCTCGAACGAGCCTTCTGATTGGCTGTGACTTTATGAAGAATCTGATTGGCTGTCAGTCTGAAGGAAATGAAGACACTGCAGCTTTAAAATGGTGAAATACAAAGTTTATTATATGACAAAAATACTGTCACTAACTAATGTTATCTCCATCCTCTCGTCCAATCAGACGGTGTCGTCTCCATCCTCTCGTCCAATCAGACGGCCCCTCTGCTCCGATTAAATCTTATACACAAAACATCTTTTACACGTTAAATTAACTCTTCCTCCTTCATAGTTAACATTTTCAGATGGAAACCCAGGAACATGAATGCTTTTTTTTGTCTCTTAACACTTCCTGTCTCTCGCTCTAAGCCCCGCCCCTCTGCCAGGAGGCGGAGCTTGATGTTTTTAAGGCAGCTGGTTGGTCGGCGGTCACATGTTGTTGAATCCCATCATGCCTTTCATGTTGCCGGCGGCGCCCTGCTGGAACTGACGCATCATCGACTGCAGACCCGCCATCCCGCCTGCAAAACACATAAATATACATATATACATATCTGGGGGTCTTACCCATGTGGTGTCTCTGTCTGTCTGTCTGTCTGTGGGGGGTCTTACCCATGTGGTGTCTCTGTCTGTCTGTCTGTCTGTGGGGGGTCTTACCCATGTGGTGTCTCTGTCTGTCTGTGGGGGGTCTTACCCATGTGGTGCAGGACTCGGGGGTCCATCATCTTTGCCATCTGCTGGTTCAGTTTGGCCATCTGAGACGGGTTGACGTTCTTGGACATGTCTCCTCCTGAAGACACACCAGAGACAAACTGTCCTCCATCATGTCTCATTTTTACATTAAGACACCGACGGTGGAAATACAAGGTTCATGTTTAATGGCTTTAAAAAGAATCAAACAACCCCCCCCCCCGTCTGTCCCCCCTCTCTGTCTGTCCGTCTGTCCCCCCCCCCCCGTCTGTCCCCCCCTCCCTCTCTCTCCCCCGTCTGTCCCCTCTCTCTGTCTCCCTCTCTACGTCTGTCCCCCCTCTCTCTGTCTCTCCATCTGTCCCCCCCGTCTCCCTCTCTACGTCTGTCCCCCCTCTCTCTGTCTCTCCATCTGTCCCCACCCTCTCTGTCTCCTCTCTCACGTCTGTCCCCCTCTCTCTGTCTCTCCATCTGTCCCCCCCGTCTCCCTCTCTACGTCTGTCCCCCCTCTCTCTGTCTCTCCATCTGTCCCCACCCTCTCTGTCTCCCTCTCTACGTCTGTCCCCCCTCTCTCTGTCTCTCCATCTGTCCCCACCCTCTCTGTCTCCCTCTCTACGTCTGTCCCCCCTCTCTCTGTCTCTCCATCTGTCCCCACCCTCTCTGTCTCCCTCTCTACGTCTGTACCCCCTCTCTCTGTCTCTCCATCTGTCCCCACCCTCTCTGTCTCCCTCTCTACGTCTGTCCCCCTCTCTCTGTCTCTCCATCTGTCCCCACCCTCTCTGTCTCCCTCTCTACGTCTGTACCCCCTCTCTCTGTCTCTCCATCTGTCCCCCCCGTCTCCCTCTCTACGTCTGTCCCCCCTCTCTCTGTCTCTCCATCTGTCCCCACCCTCTCTGTCTCCTCTCTCGTCTGTCCCCCTCTCTCTGTCTCTCCATCTGTCCCCCGTCTCCCTCTCTACGTCTGTCCCCCCTCTCTCTGTCTCTCCATCTGTCCCCACCCTCTCTGTCTCCCTCTCTACGTCTGTCCCCCCTCTCTCTGTCTCTCCATCTGTCCCCCCGTCTCCCTCTCTATGTCTGTCCCCCCTCTCTCTGTCACTCCATCTGTTCCCCCCCCTCTGTCTGTCTGTCCATTTGAAGAGTCCCTTGATGCCCCCCCCGTACCTTTGAAGAGTCCCTTGATGCCCCCCCCCCCGTACCTTTGAAGAGTCCCTTGATGCCCCCCCACCGTACCTTTGAAGAGTCCTTGATGCCCCGTACCTTTGAAGAGTCCTTGATGCCCCCGTACCTTTGAAGAGTCCTTGATCCCCCCGTACCTTTGAAGAGTCCCTTGATGCCCCCCCCGTACCTTTGAAGAGTCCCTTGATGCCCCCGTACCTTTGAAGAGTCCCTTGATGCCCCCCCCGTACCTTTGAAGAGTCCCTTGATGCCCCCGTACCTTTGAAGAGTCCCTTGATGCCCCCGTACCTTTGAAGAGTCCTTGATGCCCCCGTACCTTTGAAGAGTCCCTTGATGCCCCCGTACCTTTGAAGAGTCCCTTGATGCCCCCGTACCTTTGAAGAGTCCTTGATGCCCCCGTACCTTTGAAGAGTCCTTGATGCCCCGTACCTTTGAAGAGTCCTTGATGCCCCCGTACCTTTGAAGAGTCCTTGATGCCCCCGTACCTTTGAAGAGTCCCTTGATGCCCCCGTACCTTTGAAGAGTCCCTTGATGCCCCCGTACCTTTGAAGAGTCCTTGATGCCCCCGTACCTTTGAAGAGTCCCTTGATGCCCCCCCCGTACCTTTGAAGAGTCCTTGATGCCCCCGTACCTTTGAAGAGTCCCTTGATGCCCCCGTACCTTTGAAGAGTCCCTTGATGCCCCCGTACCTTTGAAGAGTCCCTTGATGCCCCCGTACCTTTGAAGAGTCCTTGATGCCCCCCCCGTACCTTTGAAGAGTCCCTTGATGCCCCCCCCGTACCTTTGAAGAGTCCCTTGATGCCCCCCATCTTCTTGACCATCTGGGCGAACTTGGTGTACTGGGTGAGCAGCTCCTGGACGTCTGGGGGCGACCCGCCCCGGGCCACTCTCTGGATCCTGTTGGGGGTCTTGGAGAAGAGCTTGGCCCCGTCCTTACTGTCCAGCTCTGTGGACCCCCCCCCCCCAAATACATTACTGTCCAGCTCTGTGTGCGTGTATCTGTGTGTATATCTGTGTGTCTGTGTATCCGTGTGTGTGTGTATCTGTGTGTGTGTATGTATGTGTGTGTATATCTGTGTGTGTGTGTGTGTCTGTGTGTGTATGTGTCTCTGTGTGTGTATATATGTATATCTGGTGTGTGCGTGTGTGTGTGTGTATATCTGGTGTGTGTGTGCGTGTGTGTGTATGTATATCTGGTGTGTGTATATGTGTGTGTGTGTATGTATATCTGGTGTGTGTATATGTGTGTGTGTGTGTATATGTGTCTGTGTATATGTATATCTGGTGTGTGTGTGTGTGTGTGTGTGTGTGTGTGTGTGTATATCTGGTGTGTGTGTGTGTGTGTGTATGTATTTCTGGTGTGTGTGTGTGTATGTATATCTGGTGTGTGTGTGTGTGTGTTACCCTGGTCGTTCATGCTGTCCATGATGGTCATCAGCTTCTTCAGTCTGGCCATCGACTCCTGTTCGTTTCCTTTACTCATGAAGTCTGTTCCGAAACCAGGAATCATCCCCTGAACGCCACACACACACACACACACACACACACACACACACACACACACACACACACACACACACACACACACACACACACACACACACACACACACACACACACACACACACACACACACACACACACACACACACACACACACACACACACACACACACACACACACACACACACACACACACACACACACACACACACACACAGTGTAAATGGGTCTCTGGTTCAGGTCACATGACTGCTGGGGGTGTGTGTGTGCGCGTGTGTGTGTGTGTGTGTGTGTGTGTGTACCATGATCTGTCCGAAGGGTCCCATCTTCATGATGTTCTGGAACTGCTCGTACATGTCTCTCAGGGTGAACTGCCCTGGGGGTCAGAGGTCAAAGGTCAGCATCAGACCCACAATGCCCTGCGGTGCTCTGTGTGTGTCTCTCTCTGTGTGTGTGTCTCTCTCTCTCTCTGTCTGTGTGTCTCTCTCTCTCTCTCTGTCTATGTGTGTGTATATCTCTCTGTGTGTCTCTCTCTGTCTATGTGTGTGTGTGTGTGTGTCTCTGTGTGTGTGTGTGTCTCTGTCTGTCTGTCTGTCTGTCTGTCTGTGTGTGTGTATATCTCTCTGTGTGTCTCTCTCTGTCTATGTGTGTGTGTGTCTCACCGTGTGTGTGTGTGTGTGTCTCACCGTGTGTGTGTGTGTCTCACCGTGTTTCAGCTTGTCTATCAGCTCCTCGTTGTCGTCCAGTTTCAGCTCGTTGACCCGGTCGATCAGACCCTCGATGTCGCCCATGCCTGACAGGAAGGGGAGGAGTCACTCGGGGTTGCCATGGAAACGCCCATCACAGGGCATAGCAATGGTTGTTCAAAATTATGCAAAAATATCTTCTTATTTTATTAATCTGAAATCTGTTTCTATTATTTATTTATTTCTGTTCTTTAAGATGAAATATAGTTTCAATCAGCTGTTCTGATCACGCTCGCCACGTGACTCACGGCGGAGGTGAGTCAGCGCCGTAGGAACACGAGTCAGCGCCGTAGGAACACGAGTCAGCGCCGTAGGAACACGAGTCAGCGCCGTATGAACACGAGTCAGCGCCGTACGAACACCAGTCAGCGCCGTAGGAACACCAGTCAGCGCCGTAGGAACACGAGTCAGCGCCGTAGGAACACGAGTCAGCGCCGTACGAACACGAGTCAGCGCCGTAGGAACACGAGTCAGCGCCGTAGGAACACGGCGGGCGTGACTCACCGAGCAGCTTGCTGATGAACGGCTGAGTCTTGAATGGCTCAAAGTCGTCGATGTGTTCTCCGGTCCCGATGAAGATGATGGGGCTCCTGGTGGCCGCCACACTGACAGGAAACAGCAGAAGAAGAACAGTGTCGGCACAACACCGCCACAGATACAGTACACAGTAGATACAGTACACAGTAGATACTGCACGCACACACACACACACACACACACACACACACACACACACACACACACACACACACACACACACACACACACACACACACACACACACACACACACACACACACACACACACACACACACACACACACACACACACACACACACACACACACACACGTCTTACGCGCTCAGAGCTCCGCCTCCTTTGGCGTGGCCGTCCAGCTTGGTGACGATCACCGACGCCACGTCCACTTTGTCTTTGAAGGCCTTTGCCTGAGACTCGCAGGCCTGGCCGATGGACGCGTCCATCACATACACAATGTTGTCAGGTTGCTATGGAAACATGGGGTGGGGGGGCAGAGAAGTCATTTTTAGGCCTATGAAATAAGGAGTTTAGAGAGTATTTGGTCCAATCTGTTCACATTCTCAAAGGAATTAAAATAAAAACTAGAACGCACGTAACCCCCAGACTCCATGTAAATAATCACTACTTTTAGCGTGTATAGAGCAGCATATCTCCACCAGACTCCATGTAAATAATCACTACTTTTAGCGTGTATAGAGCAGCATATCTCCACCAGACTCCATGTAAATAATCACTACTTTTAGCGTGTATAGAGCAGCATATCTCCACCAGACTCCATGTAAATAATCACTACTTTTAGCGTGTATAGAGCAGCATATCTCCACCAGACTCCATGTAAATAATCACTACTTTTAGCGTGTATAGAGCAGCATATCTCCACCAGACTCCATGTAAATAATCACTACTTTTAGCGTGTATAGAGCAGCATTTGGGTAGTTCAGGTACTCACCACGGCGTTGGAGACTTGCAGCATCTCCTCGAACAGCGAGTCTTCCTGCTTGTGTCGTCCGCTCGTGTCCACGATGATGATCTCAAAGTTTTCGCCTTTGAATTTCTCGACTCCCTCTGCAGCGATCACCACTGGATCCATCTCTGTATAACTGGAGAGAGAAAGGCGTGTCGGGGTAGTTTTACTGTTAAACCCTGGCGTGTCGGGTAGTTGTTACTGTTACTCCTGGCGTGTCGGGGTAGTTGTTACTGTTACTCCTGGCGTGTCGGGGTAGTTTTTACTGTTACCCCCTGGCGTGTCGGGGTAGTTGTTACTGTTACTCCCCTGGCGTGTCGGGGTAGTTGTTACTGTTACCCTGGCGTGTCGGGGTAGTTGTTACTGTTACCCCCCTGGCGTGTCGGGGTAGTTAACGCTAATGGCCAGCGGGGGGGCCGCCCCGTAGACTCACCTGCCGTAGAAAGGGATCCTGGCTTTGGTGGCGTTCTGTTTCAGCTGATCAAACGCACCTGAGATAGAAACAGGAGAGTCAGGGTGAGATGATGAAGACGAGTGAGAGTGAATGAGATGATGAAGACGAGTGAGATGATGAAGACACGGGGTACCGGCTCTGAAGGTGTCGGCACAGATCAGGCAGGTCTTCCATCCTTTCCTCTGGTAGTAATAGGCCAGCTGCAGGAGACAGACAGCAGGGGGGGGTCACTGCACAGCGCCATGGCTAGTGTGTGTGTGTGTGTGTCTGAGTGTGTGTGTCTGAGTGTGTGTGTGTGTGTGTCTGAGTGTGTGTGTGTGTCACCTTAGAGCAGGTTGTAGTTTTCCCGCTGCCCTGCAGACCAACAAACATGATGACGTTGTTCCGTCCTTTAGTCGGAGTCCAGGCCTTCACACCGGGGTCCACAAGCTACACAGAGTACACACACACGACACACACACACACACGACACACACACACACACGACACACACGACCCACACACGACACACACACAGGTTAATTCTCAGTACATGTAATATTTCGGAATACCAAAAAACATGAACCCTCTAACCAAGTAGGGACAGATTGTCCCCCCCCCCCTCGCTCTGGGGTCTCCCCCCTCATTCCCCCCTGCTCTGGGGTCTCCCCCCTCATTCCCCCCTGCTCTGGGGTTCCTCCAGACTGTTTTTACCTTAACGAGCTCTTTGAAGACCGAGTGCTGGATCATTCTCCTCTTGTTGAGACCAGACGCCATCTCCTCCAGGTCTATGGCAGCCCTGCAGGGACACTGGGATCAGTACTGCAGGATGTAACAGAGTACATTTACTGCAGGATGTAACAGAGTACATGTACTACACTGCAGGATGTAACAGAGTACATGTACTACACTGCAGGATGTAACAGAGTACATGTACTACACTGCAGGATGTAACAGAGTACATGTACTACACTGCAGGATGTAACAGAGTACATGTACTGCAGGATGTAACAGAGTACATGTACTACACTGCAGGATGTAACAGAGTACATGTACTACACTGCAGGATGTAACAGAGTACATGTACTACACTGCAGGATGTAACAGAGTACATGTACTACACTGCAGGATGTAACAGAGTACATGTACTGCAGGATGTAACAGAGTACATGTACTACACTGCAGGATGTAACAGAGTACATTTACTGCAGGATGTAACAGAGTACATGTACTACACTGCAGGATGTAACAGAGTACATGTACTGCAGGATGTAACAGAGTACATTTACTGCAGGATGTAACAGAGTACATGTACTACACTGCAGGATGTAACAGAGTACATGTACTGTACTGCAGGATGTAACAGAGTACATGTACTGTACTGCAGGATGTAACAGAGTACATGTACTACACTGGAGGATGTAACAGAGTACATGTACTGCAGGATGTAACAGAGTACATTTACTGCAGGTTTATTATGACATTACCGAAATTCTCCTGATGATACTGCCTCTCTACCTGTCTGCCTCTCTACCTGTCTGCCTCTCTACCTGTCTGCCTCTCTACCTGTCTGCCTCTCTACCTGTCTGCCTCTCTACCTGCCTCTCTGCCTGTCTCTCTGCCTGTCTGTCTCTCTGCCTCTCTACCGGTCTGCCTCTCTACCGGTCTGCCTGTCTGCCTCTCTACCTGTCTGCCTGTCTGCCTCTCTACCTGTCTGCCTGTCTGCCTCTCTACCTGTCTGCCTGTCTGCCTCTCTACCTGTCTGCCTCTCTACCTGTCTGCCTGTCTGCCTCTCTACCTGTCTGCCTGTCTGCCTCTCTACCTGTCTGCCTGTCTGCCTCTCTACCTGTCTGCCTGTCTGCCTCTCTACCTGTCTGCCTCTCTACCTGTCTGCCTGTCTGCCTCTCTACCTGTCTGCTCTCTACCTGTCTGCCTCTCTACCTGTCTGCCTCTCTACCTGTCTGCCTCTCTACCTGTCTGCCTCTCTACCTGTCTGCCTCTCTACCTGTCTGCCTCTCTACCTGTCTGCCTCTCTACCTGTCT
>JABXJD010000880.1:100000-102500 GCA_013375575.1 Percina caprodes | reverse complement strand
CATAGGGGGGGCATAAGTATACCCCCCCCTATGTTAAAATACAGGGGCATAAGTATACCCCCCCCTATGTTAAAATACAGGGGCATAAGTATACACCCCCTATGTTAAAATACAGGGGCATAAGTATACCCCCCCCTATGTTAAAATACAGGGCATAAGTATACACCCCTATGTTAAAATACAGGGCATAAGTACACACCCTCCTATGTTAAAATACAGGGGCATAAGTATACACCCCCTATGTTAAAATACAGGGGCATAAGTATACACCCCCTATGTTAAAATACAGGGCATAAGTACACACCCCTATGTTAAAATACAGGGGCATAAGTATACACCCCTATGTTAAAATACAGGGGCATAAGTATACACCCCCTATGTTAAAATACAGGGGCATAAGTATACACCCCTATGTTAAAATACAGGGGCATAAGTACACACCCCTATGTTAAAATACAGGGGCATAAGTATACACCCCTATGTTAAAATACAGGGGCATAAGTATACCCCCATGTTAAAATACAGGGCATAAGTATACACCCCCTATGTTAAAATACAGGGGCATAAGTATACACCCCTATGTTAAAATACAGGGGCATAAGTATACACCCCTATGTTAAAATACAGGGGCATAAGTATACACCCCTATGTTAAAATACAGGGGCATAAGTATACACCCCTATGTTAAAATACAGGGGCATAAGTATACACCCCCATGTTAAAATACAGGGGCATAAGTATACACCCCCTATGTTAAAATACAGGGCATAAGTATACACCCCCTATGTTAAAATACAGGGGCATAAGTATACACCCCCTATGTTAAAATACAGGGGCATAAGTACACACCCCCTATGTTAAAATACAGGGGCATAAGTATACACCCCCTATGTTAAAATACAGGGGCATAAGTATACACCCCCTATGTTAAAATACAGGGGCATAAGTATACACCCCCATGTTAAAATACAGGGGCATAAGTATACACCCCCTATGTTAAAATACAGGGGCATAAGTATACACCCCTATGTTAAAATACAGGGGCATAAGTATACACCCCTATGTTAAAATACAGGGCATAAGTATAAACCCCCATGTTAAAATACAGGGGCATAAGTATACACCCCCTATGTTAAAATACAGGGGCATAAGTATAAACCCCCATGTTAAAATACAGGGGCATAAGTATACACCCCTATGTTAAAATACAGGGGCATAAGTATAAACCCCCATGTTAAAATACAGGGGCATAAGTATACACCCCCTATGTTAAAATACAGGGGCATAAGTATAAACCCCCTATGTTAAAATACAGGGGCATAAGTATACACCCCTATGTTAAAATACAGGGGCATAAGTATAAACCCCTATGTTAAAATACAGGGGCATAAGTATAAACCCCATGTTAAAATACAGGGGCATAAGTATAAACCCCTATGTTAAAATACAGGGGGCATAAGTATACACCCCTATGTTAAAATACAGGGGCATAAGTATACACCCCCTATGTTAAAATACAGGGGGCATAAGTATAAACCCCTATGTTAAAATACAGGGCATAAGTATACACCCCCTATGTTAAAATACAGGGGCATAAGTATAAACCCCCCCATGTTAAAATACAGGGGGCATAAGTATACACCCCCCTATGTTAAAATACAGGGGGCATAAGTATAAACCCCCCATGTTAAAATACAGGGGCATAAGTATACACCCCCTATGTTAAAATACAGGGGCATAAGTATAAACCCCTATGTTAAAATACAGGGCATAAGTATAAACCCCTATGTTAAAATACAGGGGCATAAGTATAAACCCCCATGTTAAAATACAGGGCATAAGTATAAACCCCCATGTTAAAATACAGGGGCATAAGTATACACCTATGTTAAAATACAGGGGCATAAGTATAAACCCCTATGTTAAAATACAGGGGGCATAAGTATAAACCCCCATGTTAAAATACAGGGGCATAAGTATAAACCCCTATGTTAAAATACAGGGGCATAAGTATACACCCCCTATGTTAAAATACAGGGGCATAAGTATACACCCCCCTATGTTAAAATACAGGGGGCATAAGTATAAACCCCCCTATGTTAAAATACAGGGGCATAAGTATACACCCCTATGTTAAAATACAGGGCATAAGTACCCCCTATGTTAAAATACAGGGGCATAAGTATACACCCCTATGTTAAAATACAGGCATAAGTACCCCCTATGTTAAAATACAGGGGGCATAAGTATTCCCCCTATGTTAAAATACAGGGGCATAAGTATACACCCCTATGTTAAAATACAGGGGCATAAGTATACCCCCTATGTTAAAATACAGGGGGCATAAGTATACACCCCTATGTTAAAATACAGGGGGCATAAGTATACACCCCCTATGTTAAAATACAGGGGCATAAGTATACACCCCCCTATGTTAAAATACAGGGGGGGCATAAGTACCCCCCTATGTTAAAATACAGGGGCATAAGTATACACCCCC
>JABXJD010000880.1:85000-90000 GCA_013375575.1 Percina caprodes | reverse complement strand
TGGATATTAACAACTTTGGATGTATCAGTGTCAGATAACGATGTTTCTACAGGAACGAGAGAAGCTGAAAGAGGAGAAGAAGAAATACGCCGAGCGACTGAAGCTGTGGAGCAAACCCAGAGAAGACATGGAGTGTGAAGACCTGAAGGTCAGTGAACACACCACAGAACAAAGACCTGAAAGTCAGTGAACGCACCATAGAACAGAGACCTGAAGGTCAGTGAATGCACCATAGAACAAAGACCTGAAGGTCAGTGAACGCACCACAGAACGAGACCTGAAGGTCAGTGAACACACCACAGAACAAAGACCTGAAGGTCAGTGAACGCACCACAGAACAGACACCTGAAGGTCAGTGAACTCACCACAGAACAGAGACCTGAAGGTCAGTGAACGCACCACAGAACAGAGACCTGAAGGTCAGTGAACGCACCACAGAACAGAAACCTGAAGGTCAGTGAACGCACCACAGAACGGTGACCTGATGTGTAGTTCAAATCATCTTTAGTAGAAAAGCAACCCCAATGCAAGCCTGGTCCTACTGGACTCAGGTCCTACTGGAGTCTGGTCCATTAGCCCAGTCCTACCGGACTCTGGTCCTACTGGACTCTGGTCCATTAGCCTGGTCCTACCAGACTCTGGTCCTATTGGACTCTGGTCCATTAGCCCAGTCCATTAGCCTGCTCCTACGTGACTCTGGTCCATTAGCCCAGTCTTTCGTGACTCTGGTGCATTAGCCGATCCTACCAGACTCTAGTCCATTAGCCTAGTCCTAACAGACTCTGGTCCTCTAGCCCGGTCCTACCAGACTCTGGTCCTACCTGACTCTGGAACTTAGAAAGTTAAGAGATGAACATCTGACATTGTAACATTATAGAAATGAGGGAAAAGCGTAACTTCTCCTGATAATGTGACAGCGGATGGATGTGTAATGCTGTCCCCCCCCCCCCCAAACCAGGACCTGCCCAGTCCGGTCCCAGTGCATACCCGTCTCCCGGCCGAGCTGTTTGGTGAAGCTCTGATGGTCCTGGAGTTCCTGCGGGCGTTCGGAGAAGTCTTCGACCTGAAGGACGAGTTTCCAGACGGAGTCTCTTTGGGTCAGAACTCTCTCACAACTAGACCAGGACCCAGTCAACTAGACCAGGACCTAGTCTTCTCTCTCAAATAACTAGACCAGGACCCATTCTTCTCTCTCTCACACAACTAGACCAGGACCCAGTCTTCTCTCTCTCACACAACTAGACCAGGACCCAGTCTTCTCTCTCTCTCACACAACTAGACCAGGATCTTTTAAAAGAGATGTTTTGTTGGTTTCTAACAGATGTTCTCTGTCTCTCTCTCTCTCCCCCCCTCTCCCACTCCCCCTCCCTGTCTGTCTCTCAGAGGTCCTGGAGGAGGCCCTGGTGGGTTCTGACCCAGAGGGTCCGCTGTGTGAGCTGCTTTTCTTCTTTCTGTCGGCCATCTTTCAGGGTCTGGACGAGGAGCAGGAGGAGGTCGCTAAAGACCAGGCAGAAGGTCAGACACACACAGAGACACACACACACACACACACACACACACACACACACAGAGACACACACACTGAGACACACAGAGAGCCACACGCACGGAGACACACACACACACAGATATACACTAGGGCTACACAGAGAGCTGTGATTGGTCAGCTTGGACAGCTACAGCTTTATTTATATAGAATATTTCAGTAATAAGGCAATTCAAAGTGATTCACACACTGTGTGTGTGTGTCTCTGTGTGTGTGTGTCTGTGTGTGTCTGTGTGTGTCTGTGTGTGTCTGTGTGTAGACCTGTCCGAGGCTCTGGATGAGGACTCTGATGCGACCCAGTCTGCAGTGAGTGCGGTGGCGGTCCTGGCGGCCTCCTGGTCCCCGCTGCACCAGGGCTGCGGCCTGAAGCAGCTGGACCTGGACAGCTGCACGCTGTCGGAGATCCTGCGCCTGCACATCCTCGCCTCCGGCGCCGACTGTAACCACGGCAACGCCAAGTTCCGCTACCAGAAGCAGGGCGGCTTCACGCTGATGGACGACCCGTGTGTGGAGCTGCGGGTCACTGAGCCGGCGCTGCTGAAGAGACTGACGTGCACCGCCGTGTACGACCTGGCGCCAGGTCAGCAACCAATCACAGCGCAGGGAGAGATCTAGATACATACTCGGCAGGTGTTTATGGCGTAGAGACCCGGAGCCCGCTACGGCACACGCCGGTCCAATGTTCTTCTTTTACACACAGTGTCCACGTTCGGACACTTATCGGCTAACGTTCTATCAAAACATCTGTTAAAATAAGAATATTAATGTCTTCAGTTAATTTAAAGGTGTACAACTGAAGTGAAACTTCTTACCTTTCTAACCGTATATACTTTAGCTTTTACTTTACCGAGAGCCGGCTAAAGTACGCTATAACCGGACATCTGCTCGCCGTAGACGCCGGGCCGTAACCGGACATCTCCATGCCATGTTCTCCATAGGCAGCTAGTTGATAACTTGTGTACTTCCAGTTTTAAAGCTGCTACCGTAGTAACCCTTACCCATGATGCAGTTGTCAGAGACGGAGAGACGGCCGCAGTCATTGGTTGCATGGCGTCCGTGTCAGTGTAGTCCGTCAAATACACAACATCCAACCAGGCTGGACCCACAGCAACTATCTGATATTTTATTCTCTCTCTCTCTGTGTGTGTGTGTGTGTGTGTGTGTGTGTGTGTGTGTGTGTGTGTGTCTCTGTGTGTGTGTGTGTGTCTCTGTGTGTAGGGGAGAAGCTGAGGATCCTCCAGGCTCTGGTGGGGAAGCTGCTGACCCTGGCGTCCAGCAGAGACGTGATCGAGGACGGTGTGGAGGAGCAGAGAGCAGCCCGGCAGGAGCTGAGAGAGATCAGAGCAGAGCAGCACCGCAGAGACAGAGAGGAGGCTGCACACAGGTACACACACACACACACAAAGGTACACACACACAGGTACACACACAGACAGAGAGGAGGCTGCACACAGGTACACACACACACACACACACACACACACAAAGGTACACACACAAGGTACACACACACACACAGAGAGAGGAGGCTGCACACAGGTACATACACACAGGCACACATACACACACACACACACACAGGTACATACACACACACAGAGACACACACAAAGGTAGGCACACACACACACAGGTACACACACACAGGGACATACACACACACAGGTACGTACACACACAGACAGAGAGGAGGCTGCACACAGGTACACACACACAAAGGTACACACACACACAGAGACACACACACACAGGTACATACACACACACAGAGACACACACAAAGGTAGGCACACACACACACAGGTACACACACACAGGGACATACACACACACAGGTACACACACAGACAGAGAGGAGGCTGCACAGGTACACACACACACAGGTACACACACACACAGGTACACACACACAGGGACATACACACAGGGACATACACACACACACACAGGTACGCACACACAGACAGAGAGGAGGCTGCACACAGGTACATACACACACACACACACACAGGTACACACAGTCTCACACACACACACACTGACGTACGCACACACACACACAGGTATGCACACACACACTGAGGCACACACACGTACGCGCACACACATACGCACACACAAGTACGCACACAGGTATACACACACAGGTACACATGCTCTATTTATACATGTAAAAAGGAGTAGGAAGAAGTAAGTTATATCATTCTAGCCCTTTCTACCCTTTAATTAATTGAAAGTATTTATTGAAAGTATTAACTGAATGGGAGTATTAGTTGAATGGGGAGTATTGATTGGGAGGAGTATTGATTGGGAGGCAGTATTGATTGGGAGGCGAGTATTGATTGGGAGGCGAGTATTGATAGGGCGAGTATTGATAGGAGGCGAGTATTGATAGGAGGCGAGTATTGATAGGGAGGAGTATTGATAGGGAGGGGAGTATTGATAGGGAGGGGAGTATTGATAGGGAGGGGAGTATTGATAGGGAGGGGAGTATTGATGGGAGTATTGATAGGGTGGGGAGTATTGATAGGGTGGGGAGTATTGATAGGGAGGGGAGTATTGATGGGAGTATTGATAGGGAGGAGTATTGATGGGAGTATTGATAGGGTGGGGAGTATTGATAGGGTGGGGAGTATTGATAGGGTGGGGAGTATTGATAGGGTGGGGAGTATTGATAGGGTGGGGAGTATTGATAGGGAGGGGAGTATTGATGGGAGTATTGATAGGGAGGGGAGTATTGATGGGAGTATTGATAGGGAGGGGAGTATTGATAGGGTGGGGAGTATTGATAGGGTGGGGAGTATTGATGGGAGTATTGATAGGGTGGGGAGTATTGATAGGGTGGGGAGTATTGATAGGGTGGGAGTATTGATAGGGAGGAGTATTGATGGGAGTATTGATAGGGAGGGAGTATTGATGGGAGGGGAGTATTGATAGAGATCTGTGCAGACCAGGTGGGGGGGCGGTCTACAGCTGGTCCTTTTGATCTCTGAACTCTTCCTGTCTTTGATCCCTGATGGAAACGGCCTGACGCTGTTTTACAGTCAAAGATCTCCGGAGGAAACATCTGTTTTAATGTTGATGATGATTTCCTCGTTCTAGTTTCATCAGGATACTGAACGCAGCAGATTAATATCTGATTATCTCCAGTTATATCCTGATGAAGATCATTCATATATAAATCCTCCTCTTCCTCCTCTTCTTCTCCTGTTCAGGGTTCGTCTCCGTAAAGAGGAGAAGCTGAGGGAGCAGGAATTGAAGGGAGGGGCGCCCACCAACAGGTAGGGGAGGGGTGGGTGGGTGTGGGTGTGGGTGTGTGTGTGTGTGTGTGTGTGTGTGTGTGTGTAACATGTTGTTTCTATGAGCAGTGAGACTCCTGCAGACCAACACGCTGAAGAAGACGAGGAGTCCAACAGAAACACGACGAAGGGTAAAAACATTTAATCATTTGCTT
>JABXJD010000880.1:75000-77500 GCA_013375575.1 Percina caprodes | reverse complement strand
GATCCAATAAGGCAGCTCTGATCAAAGTTCTGTCCAATCACAGGTCGTCGGGTAAGAAGGCCCCGCCCCCCCCAGTGAAGGCCCCCTCGTCTGCAGGTAAAGCCCCGCGCTCAGGAGTCGGACCAGCAGCCGTCTGAGCCACGAGATCCAAACGGAAACACCAGAACCTCACCTGGTCAAAGTGAGAACCAAGAGACCGCCCACAGGTGAACAGCCAATCAGCACACACTAACACCTGCCCACAGGTGAACAGCCAATCAGCATGTACCACTAACACCTGCCCACAGGAGTTACCCTGAGACAGGAAGTAGTATAACGTCTTCCTGTCTACCCCCACCAGCTCCGCTCCCAGGCGTGGCTCCGCCTCCAAACCCCCAGACCCGTCTCCCCCGCATCGTGTCCTCGTCCAGCCGGCGCTCCTCTGGCCGCCATGGCGTCCATGAGCTGTCGGCCTGCGAACAGCTGGCGGTGGAGCTGGTCAGACACCCGGACAGCTGGCCTTCATGAAGCTGGTGTCCAGGACACAGTACACACACACACACACACAGAGATACACAGACACACACACACAGAGCTACACACACAGAGAGATACACACACACACACAGAGCTACACACAGAAATACACAGACACACACACACACAGAGATACACACACACACAGAGCTACACAGACACACACACACACACACAGAGATACACACAGACACACACATAAAGAGATACACACACACTCAGAGCTACACAACACACACACACACACACACACAGAGATACACGCACACACACACGGATATACGCGCACAGTCACACACAGAGAGAGAGACGCACACAGAGATTTATACACACAGGTACACCCTACAGCATGCCCTGTGTGGGTGACCTCTACCTGTGTCGGGTCCCCTGACTACTACTGACATCGTCAAGAAGCCCATCGCTCTCAGCACCATCAGAGAGAAAGTCAACACCTGTGACTATCAGGCGGCAGGTGAGATATCGAACCTGTGGCTATCAGACCTGTGGCTGTCAGACGGCAGGTGAGATATCAGACCTGTGGCTATCAGACCTGTGGCTATCAGGCGGCAGGTGAGATATCAGACCTGTGACTATCAGACCTGAGACTATCAGACCTGTGGCTATCAGGCGGCAGGTGAGATATCAGACCTGTGACTATCAGACCTGTGGCTATCAGGCGGCAGGTGAGATATCAGACCTGAGGCTATCAGACCTGAGGCTATCAGACCTGTGGCTATCAGGCGGCAGGTGAGATATCAGACCTGTGGCTATCAGACCTGTGGCTATCAGACGGCAGCAGGTGAGATATCAGACCTGTGACTATCAGACCTGTGGCTATCAGACCTGTGGCTATCAGACCTGTGGCTATCAGACCTGTGGCTATCAGACCTGTGGCTATCAGACCTGAGGCTATCAGACCTGAGGCTATCAGACCTGTGACTATCAGACCTGTGGCTATCAGACGGCAGGTGAGATATCAGACCTGTGGCTATCAGACCTGTGGCTATCAGACCTGTGGCTATCAGACCTGTGGCTATCAGACCTGTGGCTATCAGACCTGTGGCTATCAGACCTGTGGCTATCAGACCTGAGGCTATCAGACCTGAGGCTATCAGACCTGTGGCTATCAGACCTGTGGCTATCAGACCTGAGGCTATCAGACGGCAGGTGAGATATCACACCTGTGAGATATCTATATAGGAGCCACTGTGGCCTCTGGGGATTTGTAGTTTTTTTAGCCCTGTTGGTTTAACTCTCTCTTTCTCTGTGTCTCTCCCCCAGGTGAGTTTGTCTCCGACGTGGACCTGATGTTCTCCAACTGTCTCCAGTATAACCCCCGCCACACCAGCGAGGCGAAGGCGGGACTCCGCCTGCAGCAGTTCTTCCTGTCTGAGCTCAGCAGGCTCGGCCTATCAGAGCGCAGCGGGCTCGGCCTATCAGAGCGCAGCAGCCCGGCTCCGCCCGCCAAGCGCTCCCGACACTGAACCAAACGCACACTCTGACCTCACCGCCGTCCTCTCTGCCGATTGGTCCTCCGCTGACCTCTGACCCCTGCCACCGGCGGTCACAGGCTCCGTGGCAAGCTGCGGGACGAGGACGAGAGACGGTCAGGACTTCTTCTCCATCTGTCCACCCGCTGGGACGGACGGAGGACACGTAGCAGACATTCCTGTGGTGCTGTAGGATGATAGACGGGGAGACTGTAGAGACAGACAGTAGAGACAGACAGTAAGAGACGGACCATTAGAGGCGTGAGACAGACGGGGCACAGTAGAGAAGTAAAGAGACGTTAGAGACAGAAACACAGTAGAGATGGGCCATTAGAGACAAAGACACGGTAGAGACGGCCCATTAGAGACAGACGGGGAGACACAGTAGAGAAGTAAAGAGACGTTAGAGACAGAGACACAGTAGAGATGGGCCATTAGAGACAATAGCGCCGTAGAGACAGACGGTAGAGACACAGTAGAGACAGACTGAGATA
>JABXJD010000880.1:60000-65000 GCA_013375575.1 Percina caprodes | reverse complement strand
ATAATATAGATAATATACATTATATATAATAGCAATATACATTATATATAATAATAATATAGATAATATACATTGTATATAATATTAATAATATACATTATATATAATATTAATAATATACATTATATATAATAATATAGATAATATACATTATATATAATAATATAGATAATATACATTATATATAATAATAATATACATTGTATATAATAATAATATACATTGTATATAATAATAATATAGATAATATACATTATATATAATAATAATATACATTGTATATAATAATAATATACATTGTATATAATAATAATATAGATAATATACATTATATATAATAATAATATAGATAATATACATTATATATAATATTGATAATATACATTATATATAATATTAATAATATACATTGTATATAATAATATAGATAATATACATTATATATATAATAATATAGATAATATACATTGTATATAATATACATTATATTTAATATGTAATAGTATACATTGTATATAATAATAATAATATAGATAATATACATTATATATAGTGATAATAACAATATACATTATATGTAATAATAATAATATAGATAATATACATTGTATATAATAATATAGATAATACACATTATATATAATAATATAGATAATATACATTATGTACAATAATGGTATACATTATATATAATAATTTTAATAAAATACATTATATATAATAATATAGATAATATACATTATATATTGTAATAATATAGATAATATACATTATATATAATAGTATAGATAATATACATTATATATAATAATAATATAGATAATATACATTATATATAATAATATTAATAAAATACATTAAATATAATAATAATAATATAGATAATATACATTATATATTATAATAATAATATAGATAATATACATTATATATAATAATATTAATAAAATACATTAAATATAATAATAATAATATAGATAATATACATTATATATTATAATAATAATATAGATAATATACATTATATATAATAATATAGATAATACACATATATTATAATAATAATATAGATAATATACATTATATATAATGATAATAATATAGATAGTATACATTATATATTATAATAATAATATAGATAATATACATTATATATAATAATATAGATAATATACATTATATATTATAATAACAATATAGATAATATACATTATGTATAATAATATAGATAATATACATTATATATAATAATATAGATAATATACATTATATATAATGATAATAATATAGATAGTATACATTATATATTATAATAATAATATAGATAATATACATTATATATAATAATATAGATAATATACATTATATATAATGATAATAATATAGATAATATACATTATATATTATAATAATAATATAGATAATATACATTATATATAATAATATAGATAATATACATTATATATAATAATATTAATAAAACACATTATATATAATAATATAGATAATATACATTGTATATAATATTAATAATATACATTATATATAATAATATAGATAATATACATTATATATAATAATATAGATAATATACATTATATATAATAATAATATACATTGTATATAATAATAATATACATTGTATATAATAATAATATAGATAATATACATTATATATAATAATAATATACATTGTATATAATAATAATATACATTGTATATAATAATAATATAGATAATATACATTATATATAATAATAATATAGATAATATACATTATATATAATATTGATAATATACATTATATATAATATTAATAATATACATTGTATATAATAATATAGATAATATACATTATATATATAATAATATAGATAATATACATTGTATATAATATACATTATATTTAATATGTAATAGTATACATTGTATATAATAATAATAATATAGATAATATACATTATATATAGTGATAATAACAATATACATTATATGTAATAATAATAATATAGATAATATACATTGTATATAATAATATAGATAATACACATTATATATAATAATATAGATAATATACATTATGTACAATAATGGTATACATTATATATAATAATTTTAATAAAATACATTATATATAATAATATAGATAATATACATTATATATTGTAATAATATAGATAATATACATTATATATAATAGTATAGATAATATACATTATATATAATAATAATATAGATAATATACATTATATATAATAATATTAATAAAATACATTAAATATAATAATAATAATATAGATAATATACATTATATATTATAATAATAATATAGATAATATACATTATATATAATAATATTAATAAAATACATTAAATATAATAATAATAATATAGATAATATACATTATATATTATAATAATAATATAGATAATATACATTATATATAATAATATAGATAATACACATATATTATAATAATAATATAGATAATATACATTATATATAATGATAATAATATAGATAGTATACATTATATATTATAATAATAATATAGATAATATACATTATATATAATAATATAGATAATATACATTATATATTATAATAACAATATAGATAATATACATTATGTATAATAATATAGATAATATACATTATATATAATAATATAGATAATATACATTATATATAATGATAATAATATAGATAGTATACATTATATATAATGATAATAATATAGATAGTATACATTATATATTATAATAATAATATAGATAATATACATTATATATAATATAGATAATATACATTATATATAATGATAATAATATAGATAATATACATTATATATTATAATAACAATATAGATAATATACATTATATATAATAATATAGATAATATACATTATATATAATAATATAGATAATATACATTATATATAATAATATAGATAATATACATTATATATAATAATATTAATAAAATACATTATATATAATAATATTAATAAAACACATTATATATAATATTAATAATGAATAAAGGTAGAAGAATCAGATGTTCATGATGAATACAAAGATGTAAATGCAAAAAATTTTTTATATTTTATTTGAATTTTTAATAATTATTTTGTATATTTTATATTATTTTGAGGGTGCTTCTCAGAATATTTTCACAATAAGAGTTTACATAAATAATCTCAGAATATTTTCACAATAAGAGTTACATAAATAATCAGAATATTTTCAAAATAAGAGTTTAGATAAATATTGAGAATACTTTCACAATAAGAGTTTACATAAATAATCTCCGAATATTTTCACAATAAGAGTTTAGATAAATAATCTCAGAATATTTTCACAATAAGAGTTTAGATAAATCTCAGAATATTTTCACAATAAGAGTTTAGATAAATATTCTCAGAATATTTTCACAAGAGGTTAGATAAATCTCAGAATAATCTCAGAATATTTTCACAATAAGAGTTTAGATAAATCTCAGAATAATCTCAGAATATTTTCACAATAAGAGTTTAGATGAATAATCTCAGAATATTTTCACAATAAGAGTTTAGGTAAAATCAGAATATTTTCACAATAAGACTTTACATAAATAATCAGAATATTTTCACAGTAAGAGTTTAGATAAATATTCTCAGAATATTTTCACAATAAGACTTTACATAAATAATCAGAATATTTTCACAGTAAGAGTTTACATAAATAATCTCAGAATATTTTCACAATAAGTTACATAAATAATCAGAATATTTTCAAAATAAGAGTTTAGATAAATATTGAGAATACTTTCACAATAAGAGTTTACATAAATAATCTCCGAATATTTTCACAATAAGACTTTAGATAAATAATCTCAGAATATTTTCACAATAAGAGTTTAGATAAATATTCTCAGAATATTTTCACAAGAGTTTAGATAAATCTCAGAATAATCTCAGAATATTTTCACAATAAGAGTTTAGATGAATAATTTCAGAATATTTTCACAATAAGAGTTTAGATGAATAATCTCAGAATATTTTCACAATAAGAGTTTAGGTAAAATCAGAATATTTTCACAATAAGACTTTACATAAATAATCAGAATATTTTCACAGTAAGAGTTTAGATAAATATTCTCAGAATATTTTCACAATAAGACTTTACATAAATAATCAGAATATTTTCACAGTAAGAGTTTACATAAATAATCTCAGAATATTTTCACAATAAGTTACATAAATAATCAGAATATTTTCAAAATAAGAGTTTAGATAAATATTGAGAATACTTTCACAATAAGAGTTTACATAAATAATCTCCGAATATTTTCACAATAAGACTTTAGATAAATAATCTCAGAATATTTTCACAATAAGAGTTTAGATAAATATTCTCAGAATATTTTCACAAGAGTTTAGATAAATCTCAGAATAATCTCAGAATATTTTCACAATAAGAGTTTAGATGAATAATTTCAGAATATTTTCACAATAAGAGTTTAGATGAATAATCTCAGAATATTTTCACAATAAGAGTTTAGGTAAAATCAGAATATTTTCACAATAAGACTTTACATAAATAATCAGAATATTTTCACAATAAGAGTTTAGATAAATATTCTCAGAATATTTTCACAATAAGAGTTTAGATAAATAATCAGAATATTCACAATAAAAGCTTAGATGGATAATCTCAGAATATTTTCACGATAAGAGTTTAGGTAAAATCAGAATAATCTCAGAATATTTTCACAATAAGAGTTTAGATGAATAATCTCCGAATATTTTCACAATAAGAGTTTAGATGAATAATCTCAGAATATTTTCACAATAAGAGTTTAGATGAATAATCTCAGAATATTTTCACAATACGATTTAAGATTTTAATTTGTTTATTAATCCCCAGTGGGGGAAATTACACTCTGCCTAATGGAGAGATGTCAGAGTGGGGGGGCACATGCTCAGGTCCTATACATGCACTAATGGAGAGATGTCAG
>JABXJD010000880.1:30000-42500 GCA_013375575.1 Percina caprodes | reverse complement strand
TAAAAAAACTGAATTTCAATAAATATTTTCCAACGGCCACAAATTCAGATACAAAAATAAATCAGATTACAGAATTTCAGATTAAGAGATTATATTTTTAGCCTGAATTTTAATTTTAATTTTTCAGCTTGAATTTGATTAATCTGAATCTATTTTATCTGAAATTCTGTAAAGTGATTTATTGTTTTATCTGAATTTGTGAGAATTGAAAAATATCAATAAAAAAAGCAAAAATCAATCAATAAAATCAATTAATCAATTTACAGAATTTCAGATAAAATAGATTCAGGTTGATCAAATTAGACTTAAAATTCTCTCCGTAACGGGCTGAAAAATCTATTTTAATCTGAAATTCTATAATTTGATTTATTTTTGTATCTGAATTTGTGGCCGTTGAAAAATATTTATTAAAATTAAATTTTTTTAAAACTGGAAATGAAGAAAGTTCAGATTTAAATTTCAAAGATGGGAATTCAGAACAAATTGAGATTTTTCAAAATAAAATATTTCATTATTAAGCATTAAGTGTCTTATTTCCCTCCAGATGTTTATTGTAACGTAGACGAATGTTCTTCACTTGGTGACCAAAGCTTCCTCTCGGGGTCCAGACCGGGTCCAGACCGGGTCCAGCGAGGAGGAGGGTCAAACAGATGGTCTGTAGTCCGACTCCAGAGACGGAATAAAACTTTATGGACACTTTTCTTACAATCCTGTGTGTGGGTGCTTTACTGGGGAGAGACGGAGCCGTCTGATTGGACGGGAGGGGTGGAGGGGGCGTCTGATTGGATGGGAGGGTTGGAGGGGGCGGGGCAGAAGTCAGCAGCTGTGTATTCCTTTATGCTGTAATGCTGTAATATAACATTACTAGTTACATAATGTAATATACTCTTATAAAGCATTACTAGTTACATAATGTAATATACTCGTTATAATGTGATATACTCTTATAACGCAATACTAGTTACATAATGTAATATACTCGTTATAATGTGATATACTCTTATAACGCAATACTAGTTACATAATGTAATATACTCTTATAACGCAATACTAGTTACATAATGTAATATAAAGATAACAATATAAAATATCAAAAATATAAAGTGTAGGTAGTGCAGAGAAAGAAGAGGGGGTGTAGTTGTCCAGATGGGGGCAAGCTCAGGTCCTATACATGCACTAATGGAGAGATGTCAGATGGGGGCATGCTCAGGTCCTATACATGCTCTAATGGAGAGATGTCAGAGTGGGGGGCATGCTCAGGTCCTATACATGTACTAATGGAGAGATGTCAGAGTGGGGGGCATGCTCAGGTCCTATACATGTACTAATGGAGAGATGTCAGAGTGTGGGGGCATGCTCAGGTGCTATACATGCTCTAATGGAGAGATGTCAGAGTGGGGGCATGCTCAGGTGCTATACATGCTCTAATGGAGAGATGTCAGAGGGGGCATGCTCAGGTCCTATACATGTACTAATGGAGAGATGTCAGAGTGGGGGGCATGCTCAGGTGCTATACATGCACTAATGGAGTGGGGGGGCTGCCCATGTAAAGGCGCCCTGAGCAGTTGGGTGCTCAGCAGCACCCGGGAGGTGACCTGGCACCTCTCCAGCTCCCAGTCCACCACCTTACTTTGGTCCGTACGGGGACTTGAACCAGCGACCCTGTTCCAGCCCAGCTCCCTACGGACTCAGCTACTGCCCCCCCCCCCCCTTATGTAATGTAATGTACTCCTTACAACGCATTTAATGTGTAGGCACAGCCCTGGAGAGTAACTATGGTAACCATGCCTGTAGTTAACTGGACTCACATCTGCTCTGGACTGTCATTGGGTGGTGACAGCAGCCGTCCAATCAGCTTTCGCCGTGACTCTGACGTCATTCTTAAAGAAGGAAGATGTGTTCAGGGTTAAAGTTGAATCTCCCAACCAGCGCTGCTCTGATTGGTTGGAGCGCCGTCCTATGGCACGCAGAGGGAAGTTGAAAGACAACCGTTTGTCCCGCCCTCGGACTGAGCCCAGCCAATGGGGAGCTCCCAGACCCGACACACACACACACACACACACACACACACACACACACACACACACACACACACACACACACACACACACACACACACACACACACACACACACACACCACACACACACACACACACACACACACAAACACAAACCACGTGTGGTGTCATCGTCACTGCGGCTTTTATTGTGGAGGCTGTAGCCGGAAGCTTTGATTTGACAGTGTGATGAAGCGCATGCGCAGTGAGCGGAGGAGCAGTTCCAGTGTTCGCAGTGAGTCTGAGTGAAGATGAGCTCCATCGGGACCGGGGTGAGTGTTTCTAGCGTCTCTAGCCACGCTGCAGCTGCTCTGTAGCTCTAGTCTGGCTTTCTGTGTCACATTTAAGCTCCTTCACTGAAAATAACCTGCGTTTCGTCTTAAAAACCATTCAGAATAACCTGTAGCTGGCTCGCTAGCTTGTATGTTAGCTTGCTGAGTCACAACGAGGCCCGCTAGCCGAAGCTAAACTGAAAACGAAAGTGTTTTTAAGTTTATATTCATTTACTTTCACTTTGTTGTGGAGATTTTGAATCGGACAGAAGTAAAACAAACATATTGTGTCTTCGTCGTTTAATATAGATATATAATGGGTGACTTTAGGGATATAAGTTAGTGATATTGACGGGTAAATGCTAACAGTTAGCTCCGGTACACGCCAAACTCCCTTTACAAAAAGTGTGATTTAAGGTCCGTCGTGTGTCAGCCGAACTTATCCCCAAAATATATATTTAATACTTTTTAAAAGCCCTTTTTACATGTTTCGATTTAATCGGGCTTAATTTAAGAGCCTTTATTCGTATGACATCAACATTAGAGCTGGAAGCCCATTCACTATTAAATGTGATTTATGTTAATTTAACGTTTAACTTGATTTATTTGGGGAATAGTAAAGGTCAGTTAGAGGAGAAATTAAAGGTGATGATGGATATTTTGAGCTGTGGAGACACAGAAAGCTCGATGGATGTAACATTACTCTGGGAAAGAGGAATGAATCTAAAGGGACATGATGGCGTTTTAAAGCAGAAATGGGAATATTTAAAATGTGAATCTGTTAACCTGCTAAATTATCTCCGCCTGTCTGTCTCCCTGTCTGTCTCCCTGTCTCCACCTGTCTGTCTCCCTGTCTCCACCTGTCTGTCTCCATGTGTCTGTCTCCATCTGTCTCAATCTGTCTGTTTCCACCTGTCTGTGTCTCTGTCTCCCTGTGTGTGTGTGTGTGTGTGTGTGTGTGTGTGTGTGTGTCAGTATGACCTGTCAGCCTCCACCTTCTCTCCAGATGGCCGGGTGTTTCAGGTGGAGTACGCCATGAAGGCCGTGGAGAACAGCAGGTAAACACCACCTGGAGACAGGGAGATGACATCATCATCATCATCATCATCATCATCACACTCAGTCATGTTAAATCAGCTCACTGTGTCTCCCCTCCCTGTGTCTCCCTGTCTCTCCCCCCCTCCCTGTCTCTCTCCCCCCCCTGTCTCCCTGTCTCTCCCTCCCTGTGTCTCCCCCCCCCCCTGTGTCTCCCTGTCTCTCTCCCCCCCCTGTCTCCCTGTGTCTCCCTGTCTCTCCCCCCCTCCCTGTCTCTCTCCCCCCTCCCTGTGTCTCCCTGTCTCTCCCCCCCCTCCCTGTCTCTCTCCCCCCTCCCTGTCCCCCCCCAGCACGGCCATAGCTATCCGCTGTAAGGACGGCGTGGTGTTCGGGGTGGAGAAACTCGTTCTGTCCAAACTCTACGAGCAGGGCTCCAACAAACGCATCTTCAACATCGACAGACACGTCGGCATGGTAACCACACACACACACACACACACATGCACACACACATGCACACACACATGCACACACACATGCACAGACAGCCAGCTAGCTGATGTCCAGTAGCTTCTAGCCAACCCCCCCCCACACCGTCCCACAGCTGTAGTACAACCAGTTAGACTGGAGCACGGTGTCATAGTACAGGAGGTACTACAACAGGTACTACTACTATACATATAGACTGGAGCACGGTGTCATAGTACAGGAGGTACTACAACAGGTACTACTACTATACATATAGACTGGAGCACGGTGTCATAGTACAGGAGGTACTACAACAGGTACTACTACTATACATATAGACTGGAGCACGGTGTCATAGTACAGGAGGTACTATATGAGGTACTACTACTATACATATAGACTGGAGCATGGTGTCATAGTACAGGAGGTACTATATGAGGTACTACTACTATACTTATACACACTACTAAGAGTTAGTATCTGTATCATTCTAGCTACTAATGTTAATGTAATATTTGACGTCTTCTATCATTTCATTTATATTCTGGGTGGCTCATATTTTGCTGCTGTAACACTGGAAAAATCTCTCTTTCTATCTCTCTCTCTATCTCTATATCTCTATCTATCTCTTTATCTCTATCTCTATATCTATCTCTCTCTCTCTCTCTCTCTTTCTCTATCTATCTCTCTCTCTCTGTCTCTGTCTCTCTCTCTCAATATCTATCTATCTCTCTCTTTATCTCTCTCTCTCTGTCTCTGTCTCTCTCCCTCTCTCTCTCCCGTCTGCCTATGTCTCTCTCTCTCTCCTGTCTGCCTATGTCTCTCTCTCTCTCTCTCTCTCTCCTGTCTGCCTATGTCTCTCTCTCTCTCTCCTGTCTGCCTATGTCTCTCTCTCTCTCTCTCTCCTGTCTGCCTATGTCTCTCCCTCTCTCTCTCTCCTGTCTGCCTATGTCTCTCCCTCTCTCTCTCTCCCGTCTGCCTATGTCTCTCTCTCTCTCCTGTCTGCCTATGTCTCTCCCTCTCTCTCTCTCCTGTCTGCCTATGTCTCTCCCTCTCTCTCTCTCCTGTCTGCCTATGTCTCTCTCTCTCTCCTGTCTGCCTATGTCTCTCTCCAAGTTAAAGTGAACATGACCCTAACCCCCCCCCCCAGGCGGTGGCCGGGCTGCTGGCTGACGCCCGCTCTCTCTCTGAGGTGGCGAGAGACGAAGCGTCGAGCTTCAGGTCGAACTACGGCCACGACATCCCGCTCAAGGTCTGTCTGCTCTCAATGCGTTTGGGATGCTAAGCTAACGCTGATGCTAAGCTAACAGTGTTTCCTGTTGTTGCAGCACCTGTCAGACAGAGTGGCCATGTACGTGCACGCCTACACCCTGTACAGCGCTGTACGGCCGTTTGGCTGCAGGTGAGTTAATGACATCATCACTGGGGGACGGGGGGATGAACGCACGCACGCACGCACGCAGACAGGCAGAAACACACACAGACACACACACACAGACACACACACACATACAGACACACACACTGATAGAACTGAGAAAAGAGCTGACAGCAGCTGTTTGTTTCTCTGCAGTTTCATTCTGGGTTCATACGACAAAGATGACGGTCCTCAGCTCTACATGGTCGACCCATCAGGCATCTCACACGTGAGTCCACACACACACACACACACACACACACACACACCTAGGAGAAATCCAAGATGTATGAAACATCCTCAGTGTGATAGTAAGACAGGAGCAGAACTAGATCACTAACTGTGTGTGTGTGTGTCTGTGTGTGTGTGTGTGTGTGTGTCTGTCTGTCTGTGTGTGTGTGTGTGTGTGTGTGTGTGTTCAGGGTTACTGGGGTTGTTCCATTGGAAAAGCCAAACAAGCCGCCAAGACAGAGATAGAGAAGCTGCAGGTGAGTCTGAGTCATTAACCAGATAATAACCAATCAGCTGCAGACCTGATGCATCAATACATTCATGCTGTTTTCTCTGTGTGTGTGTTTCTGCCTGTGTGTGTGTGTGTGTTTCTGCCTGTGTGTGTGTTTCTGCCTGTGTGTGTGTGTGTGTTTCTGCCTGTGTGTGTGTGTGTGTTTCTGCCTGTGTGTGTGTGTGTGTTTCTGCCTGTGTGTGTGTGTGTGTTTCTGCCTGTGTGTGTGTGTGTGTTTCTGCCTGTGTGTGTGTGTGTGTGTGGTGTGTGTTTCTGCCTGTGTGTGTGTGTGTGTGTGGGTGTGTGTTTCTTCCTGTGTGTGTGTGGGTGTGTGTTTCTGCCTGTGTGTGTGTGTGTGTGTGTTTCTGCCTGTGTGTGTGTGTGTGTGTGTGTTTCTGCCTGTGTGTGTGTGTGTGTGTGTGTGTGTGTTTCTGCCTGTGTGTGTGTGTGTGTGTGTGTGTGTGTGTGTGTGTGTGTGTGTGTTTCTGCCTGTGTGTGTGTGTGTGTGTGTGTGTGTTCTGCCTGTGTGTGTGTGTGTGTGTGTGTGTGTGTGTTTCTGCCTGTGTGTGTGTGTTTCTGCCTGTGTGTGTGTGTTTCTGCCTGTGTGTGTGTGTTTCTGCCTGTGTGTGTGTGTGTGTTTCTGTGTTTCTGCCTGTGTGTGTTTCTGTGTTTCTGCCTGTGTGTGTTTCTGTGTTTCTGCCTGTGTGTGTGTGTGTGTGTGTGTGTGTGTTTCTGCCTGTGTGTGTGTGTGTGTGTGTGTGTTTCTGCCTGTGTGTGTGTGTGTGTGTGTGTTTCTGCCTGTGTGTGTGTGTGTGTGTGTGTTTCTGCCTGTGTGTGTGTGTGTGTGTGTTTCTGCCTGTGTGTGTGTGTGTGTGTGTGTTTCTGCCTGTGTGTGTGTGTTTCTGCCTGTGTGTGTGTGTGTGTGTGTGCCAGATGAAGGAGATGACGTGCAGGGAGGTCGTCAAGGAGGTCGCAAAAATGTGAGTCAACATCGTCCAAACTGAACTTTATTGGGGGGGGGGGGGCAGCAGACACCTCCCGATATGATGTCATCACGGTACTTATACCCCGATATGATGTCATCACGGTACTTATACCCCGATAATACTTATGATGACATCATAATGCTTATGATATTACTGCGATTCTGAGGTGTCTCTCTCTCTCTCTGAGGTGTCTCTCTCTCTCTCTGAGGTGTCTCTCTCTCTCTCTCTCTGAGGTGTCTCTCTCTCTGAGGTGTCTCTCTCTCTCTCTCTCTCTGAGGTGTCTCTCTCTGTCTCTGAGGTGTCTGTCTCTGAGGTGTCTCTCTCTCTCTCTCTCTCTCTGAGGTGTCTCTCTCTGTCTCTGAGGTGTCTCTCTCTCTCTCTCTCTGAGGTGTCTCTCTCTGTCTCTGAGGTGTCTGTCTCTGAGGTGTCTCTCTCTCTCTCGCTCTCTCTGAGGTGTCTCTCTCTCTGAGGTGTCTCTCTCTCTGAGGTGTCTCTCTCTGTCTCTGAGGTGTCTGTCTCTGTCTCTGCGGTGTCTCTCTCTCTCTCTCTGAGGTGTCTCTCTCGCTCTCTCTGAGGTGTCTCTCTCTGTCTCTGAGGTGTCTCTCTCTGTCTCTGAGGTGTCTCTCTGTCTCTGAGGTGTCTCTCTCTCTCTGAGGTGTCTCTCTCTCTCTGAGGTGTGTCTCTCTCTCTCTGAGGTGTGTCTCTCTCTCTCTGAGGTGTCTCTCTCTCTCTGAGGTGTCTCTCTCTCTCTGAGGTGTCTCTCTCTCTCTCTGAGGTGTGTCTCTCTCTGTCTCTGAGGTGTCTCTCTCTGTCTCTGAGGTGTCTCTCTCTCTCTCTGAGGTGTCTCTCTCTCTCTCTGAGGTGTCTCTCTCTCTCTCTGAGGTGTCTCTCTCTGTCTCTGAGGTGTCTCTCTCTGTCTCTGAGGTGTCTCTCTCTGTCTCTGAGGTGTCTGTCTCTGAAGTGTCCGTCCTGTATTCCAGAATCTACATCGTCCACGACGAGGTGAAGGACAAAGCGTTTGAGTTGGAGCTCAGCTGGGTCGGAGAAGGTGAGAACGACCAATCAGGGCTCTTCTTTTCTTCTTCTTTTACTGCGCTGTCTGTCTGCAGCGCCTCAGCTGCTACTTCCTGTTTTCACCTCGACACCACTTTCTACAAAGACACACACACGCATACACACATACACACACACACACACACACACATACACACACACACATACACACACGCATACACACACACACACACGCATACACACATATATACACGCATACACACACGCATACACACACACACACACACGCATACACACACGCATACACACATACACACACACACACGCATACACACACGCATACACACACACACACACACACACTGATCACAGGTCACACACACACACACACACTGATCACAGGTCAGACACACACACACACACACACGCTGATCACAGGCTCACACACACACACACACACACACACGCTGATCACAGGTCAGACACACACACACACACACGCTGATCACAGGTCAGACACACACACACACACACACACACACACACACACACACACACTGATCACAGGTCAGACACACACACACACACACACACACACTGATCACAGGTCAGACACACACACACACACACTGATCACAGGTCTCACACACACACACACACACACACACACGCTGATCACAGGTCAGACACACACACACACACACACACACACTGATCACAGGTCACACACACACACGCTGATCACAGGTCAGACACACACACACACACTGATCACAGGTCAGACACACACACACACACACACACTGATCACAGGTCTCACACACACACACACACACTGATCACAGGTCTCACACACACACACACACACACTGATCACAGGTCTCACACACACACACACACACTGATCACAGGTCTCACACACACACAGAGACACACTTGCACAAACTTACAAATGTTGCCCAAACACAAGCAACACTCCAGTTACATTACATGTGTCCCCGTCCCGTCCCCCCCCCGTGTCCTCCTCAGTAACGAATGGACGGCACGAGCTCGTACCCAAAGACGTCAGGGAGGAAGCTGAGAAATACGCCAAGGTAAACACACACACACACACACACACACACACAGTCTGTCTCTCTCTCCCTGTGTCTCTGTCCCTGATCCCTGTCTCTCTGTCTCCCTGTCCCTGATCCCTGTCTCCCTCTCTGATCCCTGTCTCCCTCTCCAATCCTTGATCCCTGTCTCTGTCTCTCTGTCTCCCTCCCTGATCCCTGTCTCTCTGTGTCTCCCTCTCTGATCCCTGTCTCTCTGTGTCTCCCCGTCCCTGTGTGTTTGTGTCTCCCTCCCTGATCCCTGTCTCCCCGTCCCTGATCCCTGTCTCTCTGTGTCTCCCTGTCCCTGATCCCTGTCTCCCTCTCTGATCCCTGTCTCTCTGTGTCTCCCCGTCCCTGTGTGTCTGTGTCTCCCTCCCTGATCCCTGTCTCCCTCTCCAATCCCTGTCTCCGATCCTTGATCCTGATCCCTGTCTCTCTGTGTCTCCCCCTCTGATCCCTGTCTCCCCGTCCCTGATCCCTGTCTCTCTGTGTCTCCCTGTCCCTGATCCCTGTCTCCCTCTCCAATCCCTGTCTCCCTCTCCAATCCCTGTCTCCCTCTCCAATCCCTGTCTCCCTCTCCAATCCCTGTCTCCGGTCCTTGATCCTGATCCCTGTCTCTCTGTCTCCCTGTCCCTGATCCCTGTCTCTCTGTCTCCCTGTCCCTGATCCCTGTCTCCCTCTCCGATCCTTGATCCCTGTCTCTCTGTGTCCCCGTCCCTGATCCCTGTCTCTCTGTGTCTCCCTCCCTGATCCCTGTGTGTTTGTGTCTTCCAGGACTCTCTGGAAGAGGAGGACGACTCCGATGAAGACAACATGTAGACTCGTCTCTCATCATATTCTTTTCTATGTTTTCTAGTTGTTTTCTTTTGGTTTGATGATTTCAGCTTTAAGAATAAAAAGTTGAAGACAGTTTTGTTTGTTTGTGTTTCTGTCAGGAGACATTTGACTGAGTCCACTTCACTTTGCTGTTGGACATAATAATAAATAAATTAAAATGGCTAATAATAGATAGTGATGCATTATGGATTTTATATATATATATATAGATAGATCTATATATCTATCTATATATAGATAGATCTATATATATATCTATATGACCTGATCATGTGTGTAATAACAGTAAAAATCAAAGTGTACATTATTATTATCATCTCTAGAAATAACCTCCACACTCCCAGAGAGGAAAATGACATATATGGCTTTGTCGTCACTTCCTGTTACGTAAAGGCGCGAATAGCCCGCCCACTCGTGCTCTTTACAAACATCGACTGTCTGCGAACAAAACCGGCGTTTTTTCCCGGTAATATGCTGAAAAACACGCATCTGTCGCCTTTAGGCTGGAGCTCAGCTCGCTGACTGACTGTACGTGCACTAAACACCACAGAGGAACGGATCCTGGATCAACACGATCCCTTTTACGTGACGACGTCTCGCATAATAGAACCCGCATCGCGAGACTTCATTTGAAAATGTGTACACTTAATGTTTACAGCGGGCATCGGCGAGTTATTGACACATATGGAGACAAATTATGAGCTTAAACAAAGTCACAATAACGCATCTTAAATTCGGCAAACCTGCCACGCAACAAGCAGAGTGTATATGCGCACATGTTCAACTTTAGCTCACTATTTGACCTCTTTCCGGTTGTTTCGGTCCAGTAGCATTCCCATCGAAACGCGCTGGCAAACCTCACGAGCGGGTCACCTGTTAGGTTTAGGGTAAATTAACTGATGATGTGTTATAAATTCTTTATTGTTATTAACATGTATGACGTACAGACACAGTCGTGTCGTAAACAAGGTTATACTAATTACGAAGATTTTTGAATGGAGTTTGGTGCGCGGAGCTCCAGCACGTATCGGGGCAGGGTTTCATACATTGTCACTATAGACAAGGAAGCCCGCTCAGCCAATCGCAACGCGCCGTTTCCGGGACCAAAAACGCTCAGCCAATTGTGATGTCCAGTGGCGGGTTTTTCTTTCAACCTCGCCTGTGATTGGACAATTATCCAGCAGATGCCGTCATTTCCCTCGTGGCGCCGCGTTCGTTTCAACTAATAGCGACGCCAGAAGAGGTATGTCCTATCAAAATCGAGGAATCGCTCGGCCAATCAGATTTCTCCGTGGCGACCACCGATGTCACCGCAGCCAATCGCGTGTCGGGAAACAGAGCTCGGGGCTCAACAGCTTGTTGTTCGTGTATCGCTTTGCAGCCCGAGGAGAGAGGAAGCAGCCGCGGCCTGAATGTGAGTAAAAAAATCTCTTTTTTTCTGTCTTTAACCCGAGTTAAACTTATAACGGTTAAAATCCCCGTTAGCCCGGAGACTGAAGGCCGTGTGGATGTCACCGGGGAGGCCGGGAGGTCTCCGGTTAGCGGGCTGGGAACTGAATGGCAGCGGCACTGAAGAAATGTGAAGCTTCTTCTTTGTGGAGAAATATTAAATAAATAAAACAGTTCATGTTCCGCCACATAGCCCGGTTCGGCTCGATTAAACTTAGTTTCGCCCGGAAACAGGAGCTAATGTTGCCGCTAGCCGAGCTGTTATGAGACGGGTTAAACGTCCATATGATCCACGGTAGTTGAGTCGCTAGTTAGCCAACTACCGTTAGCTAAATTTAGCCCCGGAGAGTGGACCCGCCGCTCGGTTCCCCGCTCCGAACTCCCGGTATTCGGGCTTCTCTCGCGCCCGGACTCTGCTACGTGTGTCCCGGGTGTCTGCCCCCAGCAGCTGGTCGCTAGCAGGCGGCTTTGGGAGGGGGGCAGGGGGGGAGGTAAAGTTAGCCGAGCTAGCCCAGCTAGCCGAGCTGTGTGATGGCGACGTGACTCACTGAGGGCTCACGAGCGGAGCGGGAACGAGCCGTGGCTCGCGCTGGGATGACGACAGTCACGTTAAAGCGCTAATAACGAGTTAACTAGTGTTAATTAACTAGTCTTAATAGGCTGGTTAACTTTAGGAGAAACATCGTGGTTTGGGTTAAAGCCCCCGTGTGCGACACACAGACACTAAGAGGGTTTTAAACTGGACAATAATGTTATTATTATTATTATTATTATTATTATTATCTGTTACGATGCTGCCCCCCCCCCCCCATTAAAAGATACTATTATTTTTAGGGCTGTCCCCTCTTTGTCAACTAATCTGGGGTTTTCTATTAGTCCATAACACACACACACACACACATATATATATATATATATATATATATATATATATATATATATATATATATATATATATACACACACACACACACACACACACACACACATACATATTACACACATACACACACGGGGGCCAGGAGAGAATGCTATAGGTTAGCTTAGCATTATTATAACAACCTCGGGGGACAGAAGGACACCCGGTCCCTTTCTGTCTGTCCTCTGTCAACCTGTCCTCACGAGTCCTGTCCTGTTTGTCTTTCAGAGATCCACAGTCTTCCGAGCTGGACCCCCTCAAATAGCCAGGAAGATGAAGGTGAGTGTTAGACCTGCAGCCCCCCCCCCCTGTCCACAGCCTGCTGGGAGTGTTAAACTGGGCTCTTGTGCTCCTGGACTGGGACTGGGTGGGCTCTGGTGCTCCTGGACTGAGTGGGGACTGGGTGGGCTCTGGTGGTCCTGGACTGGGTGGGCTCTGATGGTCCTGG
>JABXJD010000880.1:7500-25000 GCA_013375575.1 Percina caprodes | reverse complement strand
CGCATTTACAGAAATGTTGATTAATGTGCATTGTCCTAATCAAATGAATAAATGATCAACCTGTTGCTATGATACCTGCAACAAAACGGCGTTTGGCTGAATCAGCAGATCCGAGTCTGCGTCCCCCCTGCCAACGCGATAGGGACACTGGGACATGTCTCACCAGGCCGTCCATCTCCCGTGCCGTCGTCTTTTCTCTCGGCAGAGAAGTGGAGGGACATGCAGCTAGCTAGCTGGTTGGTAGCTGGCAGCTAGCTGGTAGCTGGCAGCTAGCTGGTAGCTGGCAGCTAGCTGGTAGCTGGCAGCTAGCTGGTAGCTGGCAGCTAGCTGGTAGCTGGCTGGCAGCTAGCTGGTAGCTGGCTGGCAGCTAGCTGGTAGCTGGCTGGCAGCTAGCTGGTAGCTGGCTGGCAGCTAGCTGGTAGCTACTAGCTGGTAGCTAGTGGCTAGCTGATTCCAGCTAACGTGCCCAATGTTTTTTTTGTTTTTTTTTAATTAGGCTAAATATAGTTTTATAGCTAAAAGGTTGTTATTGTTATTTTTTAACAGTTTTTTTCTATACTGTATTTATTTATTTGTGTGTCTGTCCCTGTGTGTGTGTGTGTGTGTGTCCAGGTGGTGTCTCCCAGCTGCCATGACGAGCTGCAGGTGAAGAAGGACCAGTGTCTCGTCAGATCCTTCAGTGACTCCAAGTTGTGAGTTGACTTTCCTTCTTCTTGGTCTCTGATCAGCTGATCGGCTGTGTCTCATGGTGTCTCATGGTGTCCTGTCCTCCTTTAGCTACACGGTTGCCAGGAGACACGTCCACATCTTCAGCACCGTCAGCGGGAACAAGTACGACTTCTCCACCAGGAGAGGTGAGCCACTACAACTCCCACAATGCACCAGGGCCACACACTCATCTGTTAGAGCTTAACACTGACTCTTCATCCTTCAATGGTTTCTCACTCTTCTTCCTCCTCTTCTCTCTCTCTCTCTCTCTCTCTCTCCCTCCCTCTCTCTCTGTCTCCGTCTTTCTCTCCCTCCCTCTTTCTCTCTCCCTCCCTCCCTCCCTCCCTCTCTCTCTCCCTCCCTCTTTCTCTCTCTCTCCCTCCCTACATCCCTCCCTCTCCTGTCTCCAGGTTTTGAAGCAGCCCAGATGTTCCTGAGGACCGAGGAGATCCCAGATGTGTGGAAGATGGACATGAGTCAGATCCTGGACTCGTCCTCCAGCGACGAAGAGGACAACGAAGAGGAGAAGGAGAGCGATGAAGACGAGGAGGATGAAGAGGAGAAGAAGAAGAAGAAACGCACAAAGGACGAGGTGAGAACTTATCCGTCTGTCTGTAGAAACCCTCCGGCCAATCAGCAGAGCCTTCTGACTGGAGCTGCTGCATCCTCAATTCATCCTGGTGTGTGTGCGTGTGCGTGTGCGTGTGCGTGCGTGTGTGCGTGTGCGTGTGTGCGTGTGTCTCTCTGTGTGTGTGTGTGTCTCTCTGTGTGTGTGTGTGTGTGTGTGTGTGTGTGTGAAATTAAAACTAAAACAACATGTTGGTACCAACAGTCACGGCCATGTGGCAGAACTCCTCTGAAGACAGAATGTTAGACACGTGGTGCTTGGCCAGTGTTGGTCTGGGACCCTGTCTGTAGATGGGGGGGCAGAAGCTTACCTGTCTGTCTGTCTGTCTGTCTGTCTGTCTTCCAGCCGGAGGAGGAGCAGGATCCAGAGGAGAGAGATCACTTCCTGCAGCAGCTCTACAAGTTCATGGAGGACAGAGGTGAGACCACCTGTCTGTCTCTAACCTGTCTGTCTCTAACCTGTCTGCCTGCCTGTCTCTAACCTGTCTGTCTCTAACCTGTCTGTCTCTAACCTGTCTGCCTGCCTGTCTCTAACCTGTCTGTCTCTAACCTGTCTGTCTCTAACCTGTCTGCCTGTCTGTCTCTAACCTGTCTGTCTGCATATATATATCCCATAGGGGATCAATAAAGAGTATTAATATTATAACGTGGTCATGGTAAAATGACATTTGGAGTCACATGGTGAAATCGTTAAGCAGCTGGTGATGGTTGGTTCTAACATCATGTCTCTCTGTCTCTCTGTCTGTCTCTCTGTCTGTCTCTCTGTCTGGTGTCTGTCTGTCTCTGTCCACCAGGGACTCCCATCAACAAACCTCCAGTGTTGGGTTACAAAGACCTGAACCTCTTCAAACTCTTCAGACTTGTGTATCTCCTAGGAGGCTGCCACAAGGTGAGGGGGTCTCTCTCTGTCTGTCTCAGTCTGTCAGTGTCTCTGTCTGTCTCGGTCTGTCAGTGTCTCTGTCTGTCTCGGTCTGTCAGTGTCTCTGTCTGTCTCGGTCTGTCAGTGTCTCTGTCTGTCTCGGTCTGTCAGTGTCTCTGTCTGTCTCTCTGTGTAGGTCTGTCAGTTTCTCTGTCTGTCTCTCTCTGTCTTGTACCGTCTCTTTGTCTGTCTCTCTGTCTATGTCTGTCTCGGTCTGTCTTTCTATCTCGGTCTATCTTTGTCTCTTGGTCTGTCTTTGTCTCTCTGCCTGTCTGTCTGTCTCTCCGCTTGGAGCCTAATGATCTGTTGTTGTGTTTCAGATTGAATCTGGGACCGTGTGGAAGCAGGTCTACATGGATCTGGGGATCCCCGTCCTGAACTCGGCTGCGTCTTACAATGTCAAGACGGCCTATAAGAAGTGAGACAACACAGAAACCTTGTCTCACTTGTTTTAGCTACAGAGTGAGAAATCTCACTTCAGCCAACTGCTGTCCTATGTGTCCTACATGTCCTCTGTCCTGTGACCCATGTGTCCTATGTGTCCTGTGTCTTGTGTGACCTATGTGTCCTCTGTGTCCTCAGGTACCTGTACGGGTTTGAGGAGTACTGCCGCTCCGCCTGCATCACCTTCAGGACCATCCATCACAACAACCCGCGCTCTCCCAACGCGCCAGCCAATCAGAAGCAGGCCCCGCCCTCTGCACTGCCGGTGGGGGCGGAGCCTGTCAATGACAAGCAGGAGAAGGCGGAGTCAGAGAGTGAGAGCGAGAAGGAGGACGTGAAGGAGAGACATTTGTCCCCCAGGGTGAGGAGACACGTCAAACTCTAGTTGTGTGTCTGTGTCTGTGTCTGTGTGTGTGTGTGTGTCTGTGTCTGTGTGTGTGTGTCTGTGATTGTGTCTGTGTGTGATTGTGTTTCCTTCCATTGAAGGTGAGAGTTTAACAGCACGTTGTTTCTGTGTGTTGTAGGGGCGGAGGAGGTGTGTGGGGGGTCAGGTGAAGGCGGAGCAGGAGTCTCCCTGCAGACCCGAGAAGGGAGGAGGAGGAGCAGGCGGAGGAGAGAGAGAGGAGGAGGCGGAGGAGCAGAGGGAGGAGCAGAGGGAGGAGCAGAGGGAGGAGCAGAGGGAGGAGCAGAGGGAGGAGCAGAGGGAGGGGAGGAGACGCAGCAACAGAAGAATGGACGACTCTGAGAAGGGCTCCGAGGAGGAGGAAGACGAGGAGGATGATGAAGAAGAAGAAGAAGAAGAGGAGGAGGAAGAGGAGGAGGAGGAGGAGGAGGAAGAAGAAGAGAGGGAGAGGAGGAGAGGAGACGGGTGAGACGGAAAATTTCAGATTTCTGCTCAGTGGTCAATGAAACGTGATGTTTTTTATGTGTGTGTACATACATACATACATACGTGTGTGTGTGTGTGTGTGTGTGTGTGTGTGTGTGTGTGTGTGTACATATACAAATATCCCTTTTTCTGGGATTTGGGGGGTTAATTTGTGTCGCTGGTGCTTCCACACGCATACACACTTGGATAAAAACTGAAATGTGGCAAGATGTAAAGAAAAGGGAAGACAGAGGAATGGAAGGAAAAATGATGGAAGAAAGGATGTGTAGGATGGAGGTGGGGAGGTAGGAAGGAGGTGGGATGGAGGTGGGGAGGTAGGAAGGAGGTGGGGGTGGTATTATAGAAGGGAGATGTCTCACTCTGTAGCTAAAAGGAGGAGACATGTCCCTCTGTGAGACGTTAACGTGTGTTTGTGTGTCCCAGTGAGGAAGAGGAGGACGGGGACACGTCCCTCTGTGAGACGTTAACGTGTGTTTGTGTGTCCAGCGAGGAAGAGGAGGACGGGGACATGTCCCTCTGTGAGACGTTAACGTGTGTTTGTGTGTCCAGCGAGGAAGAGGAGGACGGGGACATGTCCCTCTGTGAGACGTTAACGTGTGTTTGTGTGTGCAGCGAGGAAGAGGAGGACGGGGACTCTGTGATGGGGACGAAGGTGCGGGTGAAGTACGGTAAAGGAAAGACTCAGAAGATCTACGAGGCTCACATCAAGAAGACGGACGTGGACAACGGGGAGCAGTTCTACCTGGTCCACTACGGCTGGAACGTCAGGTCAGCTGTCCCTGCACGGCGGGGTCTGTCTGTCCTCACGGAGCTGGGGCTGATCGTGTGTGTGTGTGTGTGTGTGTGTGTGTGTGTGTGTGTGTGTGTGTGTGTGTGTGTGTGTGTGTGTGTGTGTGTGTGTGTGTGTGTGTGTGTGTGTGTGTGTGTGTGTGTGTGTGTGTGTGTGTGTGTGTGTGTGTGTGTGTGTGTGTGTGTGTGTGTGTGTGTGTGTGTGTGTGTGTGTGTGTGTGTGTGTGTGTGTGTGTGTGTGTGTGTGTGTGTGTGTGTGTGTGTGTGTGTGTGTGTGTGTGTGTGTGTGTGTGTGTGTGTGTGTGTGTGTGTGTGTGTGTGTGTGTGTGTGTGTGTGTGTGTGTGTGTGTGTGTGTGTGTGTGTGTGTGTGTGTGTGTGTGTGTGTGTGTGTGTGTGTGTGTGTGTGTGTGTGTGTGTGTGTGTGTGTGTGTGTGTGTGTGTGTGTGTGTGTGTGTGTGTGTGTGTGTGTGTGTGTGTGTGTGTGTGTTCTACAGGTATGATGAATGGGTGAAGGCTGACCGGATCATCTGGCCCCCGGAGAAAGGAACCAAGACGAGACGCAGGAAGAAGGTGAAGGTAAACAGACAGTAAAAGAAATGGACACAGCTGGTGTTTCCATGGAGACCAGTGAAGTCTAATTCTTGCTAACTAACATGCTAGTTAACATTAACGGGCTAATTACCGTCTCCTCCACAGAACAAAGACGAGCCGGAGAGAGGCGAGACCGAGACTACGAGAAGCCGCCGTCGAGGCCTCCGGGAGCAAGGCGAGGCCGTCCTCAGATCAGGACGCCGCCCACCGGCTCGGCGGGACGCAGCGTCTCTAAGACGCCCAGCTCCGAGGGACGCTCCAACGGCCGTAGCAGCCGGACGGAGACGCCGTCCAGCATGGCCAACGGAGACAGTAAGTCACACTGAGCACGCTCAGACCTGCAGAGTCCTCTGTCACTGCCCAATGAGAGGAGAGAGCAGGTTTGAGTCCTGCATGCGTCACTTAGCAACAAGTAGCATATAAGATGCTAACGAGAGACTTCTGTAGCGTCTGAAGTAGCCTCCGAGATGCTAACGAGAGACTTCTGTAACGTCTGAAGTAGCCTCCGAGATGCTAACGAGAGACTTCTGTAGCGTCTGAAGTAGCCTCCGAGATGCTAACGAGAGACTTCTGTAACGTCTGAAGTAGCCTCCGAGATGCTAACCAGAGACTTCTGTAACGTCTGAAGTAGCCTCCGAGATGCTAACCAGAGACTACTGTAGCGTTTGAAGTAGCCTCCGAGATGCTAACGAGAGACTTCTGTAACGTCTGAAGTAGCCTCCGAGATGCTAACGAGAGACTTCTGTAGCGTCTGAAGTAGCCTCCGAGATGCTAACGAGAGACTTCTGTAACGTCTGAAGTAGCCTCCGAGATGCTAACGAGAGACTTCTGTAACGTCTGAAGTAGCCTCCGAGATGCTAACCAGAGACTTCTGTAACGTCTGAAGTAGCCTCCGAGATGCTAACCAGAGACTACTGTAGCGTTTGAAGTAGCCTCCGAGATGCTAACGAGAGACTTCTGTAACGTCTGAAGTAGCCTCCGAGATGCTAACGAGAGACTTCTGTAGCGTCTGAAGTAGCCTCCGAGATGCTAACGAGAGACTTCTGTAACGTCTGAAGTAGCCTCCGAGATGCTAACGAGAGACTTCTGTAGCGTCTGAAGTAGCCTCCGAGATGCTAACGAGAGACTTCTGTAGCGTCTGAAGTAGCCTCCGAGATGCTAACGAGAGACTTCTGTAATATCAACACAGTAAAAATGGACCTAATTAGCGAAGTTGGTTCACTGCTAGCTTAGCTACAAGTTAGCATCAAACACAACAAAGGCTGTCAGCTGAATGGTGTTTTGAGCTAACGTTAGCAATCAATCATAGATGGCTAATATATAAAATCATAGATAGCTATAACGTTTCTGAAATGATTCCCATCTGCTGTTTGTAATGAGAAAGTTTATTATTTCATAGATTTCACTCATTTCAGTATGACAGTTATGTCGTAAACGGTTTAAATCTGAGCATGCTCAGATCACATCAGCTCTCTCCTCCCATTGGTATATATATATATATATATATATATATATATATATATATATATATATATATATATATATATATATATATATATATATATATATATATATATATATATATGCTTAAGGAGTTTAGGATTCTGTTTACAAAGTATTTGTTGGATTAAATACTGTGTGTGTGTGTGTGTGTGTGTGTGTGTGTGTGTGTCCCCTCCCTGCAGACACGCCCCGCAGGAGAACCAGGAGAACGTCGGGCATGTACGACTCGGACAGAGCGTCCAACGGTGAGATCACTTCCTGTTTCCTGTCATCGCTGCGTTGTGATGTCACTAACTAACGCGCTGCTCTGTTTCCCCCCGCAGAGGATTCTGGGAACTCGTCCGAGGACAGCGACTCAGGAGACACGCATGAGACGAAGCCGTCGCCATGGCAAGGGAGGAGTGATGCCCCGCCCTGCCAGGAGGGGGGGGAGGGGGGGGAGGTGAAGGAGGAGGTGAAGGAGGAGGAGCCGAGTGAGGTCACTGATGTCCCAACAATTGCTAATGACGACGCTAACAACGGTGACACTGTTGCTACGTCGCCTGTTGTCATGACACCACCTGTTAAATCCGTGATCCAATCAGAGGAGGTGGAGGTGGAGGCGGAGCAGGGGGCGGGGCCTGCGGTGGACCCCGCCCTGCTGCTCGTCAACCTGGACAAAGAGACAAAAACATCTCCGGAGAGAGTCGCGAAGACGCTTCCTGTCCCTGAGGCGTCTCCGGGACAAGAAGTGTCCCCCTGCCGGACACCGCCGCCCCCCAAAAAGACTTCCCCTGAGAAGCCGCTGTCCTCGCCGCGCCCTGTCGCAGAGGACGAGGACAGCCAGTCCACGGCACTGTCCTCCCCCAGGGCTAAAGGTCGCAGGGCCATCCTGCGGGACACAGGCTCCGAGACTCCTCCCAGAATCCCCCTCTGCAGCCCCGCCCCCTGCAGCCCCTCCCCCGCCAGCATGGCGTCTCCGCCGCGCAGTGTCCTGAAGAGACAGGACGAACCCATGGTCGTCCTCCACTGCCTCCCCACGCAGCGCCTCCCCCCCGAGCCCCCTGCCCCTCCCGCCCCTGCCGGCTCAGACACAGACTCCGCCTCCGAGGAGGAGGAGGAGGCGGAGCCTGAGCTGAGGAGCGCCGCCGCGTTGAAACGTAAAGCAGCAGAGCAGCGGACGCCGGAGAAGAGGCTCCGCACGGACACCAAGACTCTGAGGGGGGGCGATGGGGGGGCCGAGGCCAAGGGGGGGGCGGAGGAGACGCCGAGGACAGACGAGGACGAGCGGCTGACGTGCCACGCCACCACGGAGACAGAGATGCATGCTGGGTAAGGCTGTAACGTATTGGCTTTTTTTCTGAAAGGAGAAGTTGTTTGGGCTCTAGAATGGTCGCCAGGGTTACCAAGTTACTCTAAAAAAGTTACTAGTTACAGTAACTAGTTACTTCTTCCAAAAAGTAACTAGATAGTTAGATGGATGGATGGATGGATGGATATTAAAAAGGATGGAAATGAAAGAGGAAGGGAGGAAAAAGAAGAGAAGCTAATTGATTAATCATTTCAGGTGTGATGCTGGGTCGCCCCCCCCTGCCTTGGCGGACCGCGTGTCGGCCCCGGCGGGAGTCCTGGCCGAGCCCCCCTCGACGGCAGCGCCCCCCCCGGGCCCCTCCCCCGCCGAGGACCTGGAGCCCCAGCTGGGCCCCGAGGCCCTGGTCTGCCACGAGGTGGACCTGGACGAGCCGGATGAGAAGGACAAGTCGTGCACGGCGCCGGAGCAGCTGCTGTTGATGATGAGGGAGTCTCAGCCGGCCCCTCCCCCCCTGCTGCCCCCCCTGCTCAACGTCTCCCCCCTCCCCCCCCAGACGCAGCTCCGCCCCTTCCTGCCGGTCCCCAGCCCCGAGGAGGAGGACCGGGGCGGGGCAGAGCAAGAAGGAGACTCCAGTCCCGGGTTTGATGGCAGCGCCTCGTCCTCGTCCACCTCGCTGCTGTCGCTGCAGGACGCCAAGGACAGAGGTGAGACAGTCACATGACTCAGGACAAAGGTGAGACAGTCACATGACTCAGGACAGAGGTGAGACAGTCACATGACTCAGGACAGAGGGGAGACAGTCACATGACTCAGGACAGAGGGGAGACAGTCACATGACTCAGGACAGAGGGGAGACAGTCACATGACTCAGGACAGAGGGGAGACAGTCACATGACTCAGGACAGAGGGGAGACAGTCACATGACTGACCCAGGACAGAGGTGAGACAGTCACATGACTGACCCAGGACAGAGGTGAGACAGTCACATGACTGACCCAGGACAGAGGTGAGACAGTCACATGACTGACCCAGGACAGAGGTGAGACAGTCACATGACTGACCCAGGACAGAGGTGAGACAGTCACATGACTCAGGACAGAGGGGAGACAGTCACATGACTCAGGACAGAGGTGAGACAGTCACATGACTCCGGACAGAGGTGAGACAGTCACATGACTGACCCAGGACAGAGGTGAGACAGTCACATGACTCAGGACAGAGGGGAGACAGTCACATGACTCAGGACAGAGGTGAGACAGTCACATGACTCAGGACAGAGGGGAGACAGTCACATGACCCAGGACAGAGGTGAGACAGTCACATGACTGACCCAGGACAGAGGTGAGACAGTCACATGACCCAGGACAGAGGGGAGACAGTCACATGACTCAGGACAGAGGTGAGACAGTCACATGACTCCGGACAGAGGTGAGACAGTCACATGACTCCGGACAGAGGTGAGACAGTCACATGACTCCGGACAGAGGTGAGACAGTCACATGACTCCGGACAGAGGTGAGACAGTCACATGACTCCGGACAGAGGTGAGACAGTCACATGACTCCGGACAGAGGTGAGACAGTCACATGACTGACTCAGGACAGAGGTGAGACAGTCACATGACTGACTCAGGACAGAGGTGAGACAGTCACATGACTGACTCAGGACAGAGGTGAGACAGTCACATGACTGACTCAGGACAGAGGTGAGACAGTCACATGACTGACTCAGGACAGAGGTGAGACAGTCACATGACTCAGGACAGAGGTGAGACAGTCACATGACTCAGGACAGAGGTGAGACAGTCACATGACTCAGGACAGAGGTGAGACAGTCACATGACTCAGGACAGAGGGGAGACAGTCACATGACCCAGGACAGAGGGGAGACAGTCACATGACCCAGGACAGAGGGGAGACAGTCACGTGACTCAGGACAGAGGGGAGACAGTCACGTGACTCAGGACAGAGGGGAGACAGTCACGTGACTCAGGACAGAGGGGAGACAGTCACGTGACCCAGGACAGAGGGGAGACAGTCACGTGACCCAGGACAGAGGGGAGACAGTCACGTGACTCAGGACAGAGGGGAGACAGTCACATGACTCAGGACAGAGGGGAGACAGTCACGTGACTCAGGACAGAGGAGACAGTCACGTGACTCAGGACAGAGGAGACAGTCACGTGACTCAGGACAGAGGAGACAGTCACGTGACCCAGGACAGAGGGGAGACAGTCACGTGACCCAGGACAGAGGTGAGACAGTCACGTGACTCAGGACAGAGGTGAGACAGTCACATGACTCAGGACAGAGGTGAGACAGTCACATGACCCAGGACAGAGGTGAGACAGTCACATGACTGACTCAGGACAGAGGTGAGACAGTCACATGACTCAGGACAGAGGTGAGACAGTCACATGACTGACTCAGGACAGAGGGGAGACAGTCACATGACTGACCCAGGACAGAGGGGAGACAGTCACATGACCCAGGACAGAGGGGAGACAGTCACATGACTCAGGACAGAGGGGAGACAGTCACATGACCCAGGACAGAGGGGAGACAGTCACATGACTCAGGACAGAGGGGAGACAGTCACATGACTCAGGACAGAGGGAGACAGTCACATGACTCAGGACAGAGGGAGACAGTCACATGACTCAGGACAGAGGGAGACAGTCACATGACTCAGGACAGAGGGGAGACAGTCACATGACTCAGGACAGAGGGGAGACAGTCACATGACCCAGGACAGAGGTGAGACAGTCACATGACTGACCCAGGACAGAGGTGAGACAGTCACATGACTGACCCAGGACAGAGGGGAGACAGTCACATGACTCAGGACAGAGGTGAGACAGTCACATGACTCCGGACAGAGGTGAGACAGTCACATGACTCCGGACAGAGGTGAGACAGTCACATGACTCCGGACAGAGGTGAGACAGTCACATGACTCCGGACAGAGGTGAGACAGTCACATGACTCCGGACAGAGGTGAGACAGTCACATGACTCCGGACAGAGGTGAGACAGTCACATGACTCCGGACAGAGGTGAGACAGTCACATGACTGACTCAGGACAGAGGTGAGACAGTCACATGACTGACTCAGGACAGAGGTGAGACAGTCACATGACTGACTCAGGACAGAGGTGAGACAGTCACATGACTGACTCAGGACAGAGGTGAGACAGTCACATGACTGACTCAGGACAGAGGTGAGACAGTCACATGACTCAGGACAGAGGTGAGACAGTCACATGACTCAGGACAGAGGTGAGACAGTCACATGACTCAGGACAGAGGTGAGACAGTCACATGACTCAGGACAGAGGGGAGACAGTCACATGACCCAGGACAGAGGGGAGACAGTCACGTGACCCAGGACAGAGGGGAGACAGTCACGTGACTCAGGACAGAGGGGAGACAGTCACGTGACTCAGGACAGAGGGGAGACAGTCACGTGACTCAGGACAGAGGGGAGACAGTCACGTGACCCAGGACAGAGGGGAGACAGTCACGTGACCCAGGACAGAGGGGAGACAGTCACATGACTCAGGACAGAGGGGAGACAGTCACATGACTCAGGACAGAGGGGAGACAGTCACGTGACTCAGGACAGAGGGGAGACAGTCACGTGACTCAGGACAGAGGGGAGACAGTCACGTGACTCAGGACAGAGGGGAGACAGTCACGTGACCCAGGACAGAGGGGAGACAGTCACGTGACCCAGGACAGAGGTGAGACAGTCACGTGACTCAGGACAGAGGTGAGACAGTCACATGACTCAGGACAGAGGTGAGACAGTCACATGACCCAGGACAGAGGTGAGACAGTCACATGACTGACTCAGGACAGAGGTGAGACAGTCACATGACTCAGGACAGAGGTGAGACAGTCACATGACTGACTCAGGACAGAGGGGAGACAGTCACATGACTGACCCAGGACAGAGGGGAGACAGTCACATGACCCAGGACAGAGGGGAGACAGTCACATGACTCAGGACAGAGGAGACAGTCACATGACCCAGGACAGAGGGGAGACAGTCACATGACTCAGGACAGAGGGGAGACAGTCACATGACTCAGGACAGAGGGGAGACAGTCACATGACTCAGGACAGAGGGGAGACAGTCACATGACTCAGGACAGAGGGGAGACAGTCACGTGACTCAGGACAGAGGGGAGACAGTCACGTGACTCAGGACAGAGGGGAGACAGTCACATGACTCAGGACAGAGGGGAGACAGTCACATGACTCAGGACAGAGGGGAGACAGTCACATGACTGACCCAGGACAGAGGGGAGACAGTCACATGACTGTTTTTTGTTGCAGTTTTGGTGTTTTGGCCTTTGTGAAGCTGTCTTTCTGAGACACTTCGTAGTTTACAGGAGACACGGACCAGAGGGGCTGTTAGAGATTTATTAAAGTGTCAGATCTGACCCCCCGGTCCCCTCCGGTCAGATCTGACCCCCCCCGGTCCTCCTCGGGTCAGATCTGACCCCCCGGTCCCCTCCGGTCAGATCTGACCCCCCGGTCCCCTCCGGTCAGATCTGACCCCCCGGTCCTCCTCGGGTCAGATCTGATCTGAGGAGGATTAAGATGGGTTACCTGTGTGACCTTTGACCCTGCAGGCCAGAAGAGGGTGACGGAGGGGAACTTGAGTCCAGCCGCCAAGAAACCCAAACGCAGCCAGAAACGCCTCAGCACGCCGGGGAAGGGGGAGAAGAACGGAGCAGGTAGGGTGTGTGTGTGTGTGTGTGTGTGTGTGTGTGTGTGTGTGTGTGTGTGTGCCTATATATGTGTGTGTGTGTGTGTGCCTATATGTGTGTGTGTGTGTGTCCGTCCTACATCATTTTAAACAGGTCGTAATGCCCCCCCCCCCAGGTCACAGCAGCGACAGCGAGGACCAGTCTCGTCTGTCTCTGTCCCAGAAGTCCCAGAAGTCTGGTTGTCTCTCGTCTCCGCCGTCCCACGGCAAAGACAAGCACAGCTTCTCCCCCCAGAGGACGTACAAGTGGACCTTCCAGCTCGGTGAGGCCCCCCCCCCCAGGGTTCAGTGTGTTCAATGTGTTCAATATTATAATAATAATCCTCTCCTTGTCCCCCCCCCCCCCAGACGAGCTGGACAGCATGTCTAGCTCTGAGCGGATCTCCTTCCTGCAGGACAAGCTGCAGGAGATCAGGAAGTACTACATGACGCTGAAGTCAGAGGTGGCGTCCATCGACAGGCGGAGGAAGAGAATCAAGAAGAAGGAGAGAGAAGGTAGAGACGCAGGGCATGCTGGGAGACGTAGGCCATCAGATACTTACCTCTTAACTGTCTGTAGGAGACGCAGGGCATGCTGGGAGACGTAGGCCATCAGATACTCCCTGTTAACTCTGTAGGAGACGCAGGGCATGCTGGGAGACGTAGGCCATCAGCCTGTTAACTGTCTGTAGGAGACGCAGGGCATGCTGGGAGACGCAGTCCTTCAGATCCTCACCATGTCTGTCTGTGTGTCCCTCAGTGTCCAACACCACGGCGTCCTCGGGGTCCTCGGACACGGCCATGAGTCCGTCCTCGGCCTCGCCCGCGCAGAACACCGTCGCCGTGGAGTGCAGGTGATGACACGCCCAGCCACAGGCCCCGCCCCCCCCACAGACTCCGCCCACTCTGACAGCTCTGAGGGCATGATGGGAAAAGACAAATATTCCCCCTCCCGGCGGACTGACTTCCTGTTTCAGGAGAGAAAAATCAGCTGTCTGTTCAACCGCCACAGAGAGCTTTCCTTCCTTCCTTCCCTCCCTCCCTTCCTCCCTCCCCTCCTTCTTCCCACCTTCCTTCCTTCTTACCTTCCTTCCCTTCCTTCCTTCCTTCCTTCCTCTGTCCCCTAATTGTTTCAGGGGTCAGAGGTCACTGGTTAGCAGCACACAAATTTACGCAAAAGTTTTTTTGTTTTTTTTTAAGAAAACCAAAAAGATAAAAAAGTTTCCGACTTCGTTCTGTGAATCTTTTTTTTATGAAATCAGAGTTTTTATTTTAGTAAAAATAAACATTAAATAAAAATAAAGAATCTGCCGTTAGTGTCGTCACCACGGAGACGGTCCGTCACCACGGAGACGGTCCGTCACCATGGAGACGAGCTGTTTCTGTTGTTTTAGGAGAAAACTAAATGTTATTTATTGAGTCTCAGCGTCGCTTTGGGAGATTATTTCCTCCACAAAATAAAAACGATGAAAAGAAGAAAAAATACCCAAAAACTTTGATTTAAGAAGTCGTTAACTTCATATTTTAGTTAAAATTTTAAAAAAAATGTGATGTCATAGTTTTGATTTAAAATGTCTGTTATGACTCAGCGAGTTTTTACATTTTAATCAAGTTACAATTTCTACTTTAATATTTTATTTTGAAAATACGAATGTTCATCTGATAACTGACTCAGTAGCGTAACTTCAAATTAAATTTTATTTCTTATCTTTTCATTTAAGACGGTTTCTGTTTCTAAGTTCTGTTGTTGCAAATGTGACAACATTATGGGATGGATCCCTACAGAGAGAGACCACATTATGGGATGGATCCCTACAGAGAGAGACCACATTATGGGATGGATCCCTACAGAGAGAGACCACATTATGGGATGGATCCCTACAGAGAGAGACCACATTATGGGATGGATCCCTACAGAGATAGACCACATTATGGGATGGATCCCTACAGAGATAGACCTTTGAGTTAAAGAGTAAGATCCTTTTAGTTTAACATGAAACAGAAATCTCCATCACCAAACCCACCAGACTCCATGTAAATAATCACTACTTTTAGCGTGTATAGAGCAGCATATCTCCACCAGACTCCATGTTAATAATCACTACTTTTAGTGTGTATAGAGCAGCATATCTCCACATGTAAATGGGTGAATTAAGAGTTTATTCCAACCAGACCAGAGTGGTGATTGGTGGAACAGTGGAAAGATGAACCAAGATGGCTTTTGGTAGTTTTATTTAATTTGTGTCCACTTTGAATGAAGTGTGTTTTACGATGATAAAATTAGTGATTATTTACATGGAGTCTGGTGGAGATATGCTGCTCTATACACGCTAAAAGTAGTGATTATTTACATGGAGTCTGGTGGAGATATGCTGCTCTATACACACTAAAAGTAGTAATTATTTACATGGAGTCTGGTGGAGATATGCTGCTCTATACACGCTAAAAGTAGTGATTATTTACATGGAGTCTGGTGGAGATATGCTGCTCTATACACACTAAAAGTAGTGATTATTTACATGGAGTCTGGTGGAGATATGCTGCTCTATACACACTAAAAGTAGTGATTATTTACATGGAGTCTGGTGGGTTTGGTGATGGGGATTTCGGGGCTGGTTCAGAGCTCTTGCTGGACGCTGCCTGATGAACATCTTGTTTCGTGGCTGCAGGAGAATCTGGTCCAGGTGGAAAATCCCTGAATTAGTACAGAAACTTTTCCTTTAAATCTCGACTTCTTTTATTTTACTTCCTGATTTTGAAAGTTGCCTCAAATTTTATGTTTTTCTATCTTTTTTCATCGTTTACCAAAACCTGGCGGATGTAATCTCACACACATGTAGTTTCTTCTTCTCCTTCTTCCTCCTCGGCTCTTCTTCTTCTTCTGTGTGCGGCGTGGAGCAGACGGCGGGTTTCATCTCCCCAAACCTTTTGTGTTTTTGTACATAACGCTGAGTAAAGAGAATAAAACATGTATTTGAGCCGTTTTCCACGCCTGTAAAGAATGATTTATAATATTTTGTAAGAGCAGCTGTTTGTAAGCTCCTCGTCTCCGCGGCAGCCTGCTAGCCGCTAGCTGCTAGCCGCTAGCGGCGGCCTGCTAGCTGCTAGCGGCGGCCTGCTAGCCGCTAGCTGCTAGCCGCTAGCGGCGGCCTGCTAGCTGCTAGCGGCGGCCGGAGCACGACTGTAAATAACAGACGCCATGTTGGAAATGTGTCAATGAACTGCTCTGTTTCTAATAAAGTTTATCAAGATGTTACCACGACGACGGCTTCATATCAATCACAAGCTCAGACGCAGCACCATCTGCCTGTCTCTCTCTCTCCCTGTCTCTCTCTCTCCCTGTCTCTCTCTCTCTATAAGTTGACCTTTAACCCTGAGGAAGTTTCTCATCTGATATTCAGTCTGTTGCAGAACAGGTTTTATTATTAATCATGTTTATTAATAATATTACATCATCAACATCAAACTGAATAATTAACACATTGAAGGTTACAGAAATCTCCCATGATGCTCTGGGACAGAGCAGCTGACAGAAATCTCCCATGATGCTCTGGGACAGAGCAGCTGATGGATCCTGTTATCAGACGACTTTAAAGTAGAAGTTCTTCAGAAAGAAAAACCTGGAGGTACCAGACTACCTGGAGGTAGTCTGGTACCTCCAGGTAGTCTGGTACTACTCTGGTACCTCCAGGTACTCTGGTACCAGACTACTTGAAGGTACCAGACTACCTGGAGGTAGTCTGGTACCTCCAGGTAGTCTGGTACTACTCTGGTACCTCCAGGTACTCTGGTACCAGACTACTTGGAGGTACCAGACTACCTGGAGGTAGTCTGGTACCTGGAGGTACCAGACTACCCCCTCATTCTCTCTCTCCCTCAGAGTACCAGTTACTCTGTATATGGGTCAGAATGTCTTTAGCCCGGTCCAGGGTGGACCGGGTCAGCGCGGCTGCCCCAGCAGCCCGGTCCGGTCCTGGGTGGACCGGGTCAGCGCGGCTGCCCCAGCAGCCCGGTCCGGTCCTGGGTGGACCGGGTCAGCGCGGCTGCCCCAGCAGCCCGGTCCGGTCCTGGGTGGACCGGGTCAGCGCGGCTGCCCCAGCAGCCCGGCCTTGGCGGCCAGCGCCTCGTTCTGCTGGATGTGGTACTCCTGGAAGCGCTGAGAGATCCGCTGAGTCATCTTCAGATACTTCTGGAGACACGACTCAGAGCAGCTGGACTGGAACACAGAACAGCTGTTACACACACACACACACACACACACACACACACACACACACACACACACACACACACACACACACACACACACACACACACACACACACACACACACACACACACACACACACACACACACACACACACACACACACACACACACACACACACACACACACACACACACAGTGTACCTCCTCCGTCTTCACCTCCCTGGTGGTGAAGTCTTTGACACAGTCCATGAAGCAGTTCTCCGTCACCTTGTTATACGTCCCCAGAAACTCCTTAAACTGGAACCACAAAACTACTTCAGATCTCTGGAGTTATAATATTATATTATTATATTATTATAATATTATTATATTATTATAATATTATAATATTATAATATAATTATTATTATTGTAACTGGTTTGTCTCCTGACATCAGACCCTGATCATTACTAAGTTCTCTTCCAGCAGCTCGACTGAAGCTTCTTTTACACCAGACTCCATTCAGAACTGGGACCTTTTAAAGACTCACTCTCATTCACTGAGACCTGATCAGACCCACCAGGACTACTTCCTGTCCAGGACTACTTCCTGTTCCAGTCTTTTCTTTCTCTGGATCCATGAAGTTAAATAAAGTTATTAGTATTTCTGCAGCAGCTTCTGGTGAAGTTACGCTTTAATGAGTCTGGTGCAGAAAAGACTCTGAAGGACTCCTTTAAAGTAGTCTCTGTCTCTCTGTCTGTCCCTCTGTCTCTCTCTGTCTGTCCCTCTGTGT
>JABXJD010000880.1:0-2500 GCA_013375575.1 Percina caprodes | reverse complement strand
GGCGGGGCTTCATCCTGATTGGTTCTCCTGACACTAGTGACTACAGCAGCTGGGGGACTCGCGGTGATTGTGATTGGTTCTTTATTGCTTCTGTCCTCGTCCCGGGAAGAACTGTAGAACGAACATAGTAAGCACGTCAAATAAATGAAAGATTACAGACGGAAACAAAAGGTACAAATGAATATAAATAAAGACGGACGCCTCATTGGCTGCTTGTCCTGAGCTCTGTAAAGCCTCGGCCCGGTAACCCCGCCGAGCCCGGAGACCGCCAACGCTGGGCTTCCCCGGTCCCCTGACACACACACGTAAACAGCACTTACAGGGTCCAGGCACCGCTAATCAACTAGAGCGGGGGTTCTCCCTTCCCAGAATGCATCTGGGCTGGAGTAACTCTTGGTACTGTGTGTTCAGGCTCAGTCACACATGGAGGCTCGAGTGTCTCAGCTGGTGGAGGGAGTTCAACAGCTGCTGCAGGAGGACAGGTACATACACACACACACACACACACACAGGTACACACACACACACACACAGGTACACACACACACACACACACACACACACACACACACACACAGTACACACACACACACACAGGTACACACACACAGGTGTACACACACACACACACACAGGTACACACACACAGGTACACACAGGTACACACACACACACACACACACACACACACAGGTACACACACACAGGTACACACACACACACACACAGGTACACACACACAGACACACAGGTACACACACACACGTAATCACACACAGGTACACACACACACACACACACACACAGGTACACACACACAGACACACAGGTACACACACACAGACACACAGGTACACACACACACACACAGGTACACACACACAGGTACACACACACACAGGTACACACACACACACACACACACACACACACACAGGTACACACAGGTACACACACACACACACAGGTACACACAGGTACACACACACACACACAGGTACACACAGGTACACACACACACACACAGGTACACACACAGGTACACACACACAGGTACACACACACACACACACACACAGGTACACACACACACACACAGGTACACACACACACACACACACAGGTACACACACACACACACACAGGTACACACACACACACGTACACACACACACACACAGGTACACACACACACACACACACACACAGGTACACACAGGTACACACACACACACAGGTACACACACACACACACACAGGTACACACACACAGACACACAGAGTACACACAGACACACACACACGTACACACACACACACACACACACAGGTACACACACACACACACACAGGTACACACACAGGTGTACACACACACACAGGTACACACACACACACAGGTACACACACACAGACACACAGGTACACACAGACACACAGGTACACACACACACACACACACAGGTACACAGACACACAGGTACACACAGACACACAGGTACACACACACACACACACACACACACACAGGTACACAGACACACAGGTACACACAGACACACAGGTACACACAGGTACACACACACACACACACAGGTACACAGACACACACACACACACACACAGTACACACACACACACACAGGTACACACACACACACACACACACACACAGGTACACACACAGGTACACACACACACACAGGTACACACACACACAGGTACACACACACGTGCACACACAGAGACACACACACACGCGCACACACACAGAGACACACACACACAGGTACACACACACACACACACAGAGACTGTAATAGCAAATCATCACTGCCTGCTGTTCTTTAGGGAGGGCGTGACCAGAGGGCGTGGCCTGAGCCAGCAGACGCTGCATCACCTGGAGACGCTGCACAGCCAGCAGCTGCAGCTGCAGGTAACCCCACACACACACACACACACACAGACACACACACATGCCCACCCCTCCGTAGTAGTGATTATTTACATGTGAGTCTGGTGGGTTTGTTATTTACATTGTGTGTGTGTGTGTGTGTGTGTGTGTGTGTGTGTGTGTCTCTCTCAGCCCTACCTGACTCTGTCCATCTCTGATTGCTCATTGGCTCTCCTTTCCTCCAATCAGAGCCAGCTGCTGGAGTCGGCCCGCTGGATGGTAACAAGCCACGCCCCGTGACCTCTGACCTCACAGCCCAGGTCTGCAGGTCACACACTGCCGGACGCTGCAGGTAACCCTATTCTACACACACACACACACACACACACACACACACACATATACATATAATGAAATAAATAAAACTACGAGAATGGATATGACGCTGGAGCCTTCTTCTTCTTCTGTGGTTCTCTGTCCAGATCAGTCTCATGGCCTCCTCATTGCTGCTCTGTTGTTGTATGTGGCGCTAAAGTCACATACCCCCCCCCCCCTTCTCTCTTCTCTCTCTCTCCCCCTCTTTCTCACCTACCTGTCCTATCAAAT
>JABXJD010001426.1:10000-89596 GCA_013375575.1 Percina caprodes | reverse complement strand
TTCACTCCCAACGGTAGCGCTGGTAGGACTTTAGAGACAATAGCTAAAGGAGAATTTTCATTAGTAACTAACGCTAAAGGCCCCTTACCAACCGTCTGTTTTTGACTCGGTGGCAGTTAGACTACGTCAAGGACAGACCTAAGACCTAAGGTCCCTGCTGCCTTAGTTTTGCATGTATAGAGAGGGAATTAGCATAGAGCTAATTGTCTACTATACATTGCCTGGAGTAGCTTCTTAGCTTGACCCCTTCCTCAGTCAAAGAGGAGAATGTAAGGCAGGGCAAAGTGAAGCATTGCTGTGAAAAGAGACCCACTGGTTATTGGAAATTATGGAGGATCACACCAAGAGATGATAGTTTGGATCTTTTGAAGAGGAACTTCACTGACCCATAGTCAGTGGGTTCCCTGCAGTAGATGGTGGTCAGCACGCTCCAAATCTGGAGAAGCAGACAGGCGAATCAACACGAAAGCTAAGTAATGTACGGTTTATGAATAAAGTCTTTCATGCCACCTAAAGGAGGCAGCATTATCTCCATCTATGCTCTCTGCAACGTTACCAGACTCCTTTTGAAAAAAAACTGCGTTTGGCCTCTCTGCATCATCACTGCATTTTCTCACTTTTGTAACTTTCCACACATATGTATATATGTATATATATGTGTGTGTGTGTGTGTGTGTGTGGAAAGTTACAAAAGTGAGAAAATGCAGTGATGATGCAGAGAGGCCAAACGCAGATGCTTAAGACCCTGAAACACTGACCAATCAGTGCAGAAAGCTTTTGTTTTTGGGAGGCGGTCTTAAAGGTCCAATGTGTGGGAATTTCTCCCATCTATACATCGCAATCAACTCTCTCATGCCACGCAGTTCCACGTTCAAGTTACAGCTACGGTAGCCTTCACACTTTAAAAAGCCGGTCTTTTGCTCTTTTCAATATTCTTTTTCCTTTCCTGGGCGAAGACTCCTCTTCCTGAAATTTGCTGTTTCCTTCTTCAAACTTAACGTATTTCAAGACGGCGCATGAATATGGAGCGTCTACCCCAGGTCACGTTAATGTACTGTAAATGGATATTTTCAAGCCAATCGGAATACTTGGAATTGATGGTGGTGGTAAATATTCATGAAAAAGGATACATTTCTGAACGGGCAACACCGATTTTGATAATGAACAAATAAAAACGTTATACACTGGACCTTTGAAAAGACAAGCGCTAAAATGGAGCGTTTCCGTCAGAGGGTAAATACAGGTATATTCAGACAGACAGTATGAGAAAAATACATTAAAGCATGTAAACATGTTTTAGCGGAAAGCCAAAGTACATTTATGAACCTGAAAATTAATATATGTCCCCTTTAAAGTCTTTAGTTGCCTGCAACTTCTCTGGTGTTGTTAAATCATGCGGTAAGCTGCACAACAGGTGATATGGTTGTTTTATTATCTATCTTCTTATGTGTCAATCAGACTCACGACTACCAAAAACAACAGCTGTTACACGCGTTCGTGTTTTTTTTTCATTTTTCAGAGAAATTCAAAACTACATACATGTTTTGACAACCACATATTCCCAACTTCAAAAATTAAATAATTATTCATTTTGACTTAACTTCAACAAGACAAATCTCTTTAAAAAAAAAAAGATAGATAGTGTCGGTTGTGGCGCCAGGTGTTCGGAAGACTTTGCTAATAGTTGGGTTTTGAATTTGCACTGTAATCGTCCCGCTTAATCCTCATGGACCATATGCATCCATGAGGAGATGCACATTGATAATTAAGAGAACATACAGATGCTTGTGTTTGATTCTGCCCGTGGAATATTAAACCGAGGGAGACTTGATGTGCTCGCAGTAATTTGATGACCTCCTTCTGGTTTTTGAAATTAAAGAAATCGAGTACGAGTGCAGGCTGTTGGACAAGTCAGTCTGATGTTATGGATTTATTTCTCTTTTTACATCGATGGATTAAAGCTTATCAAAGAAGTGCATGTCCGTGCTTATGAATATCAAAGTTGTGGTAAAAGATGTTGCAAATCATTAGGAATATATGTAAAGGCTGTTGCATTTACATATTTGGGTTTCAGAAAAGGGGAAAAGACACTTTCGTAACTGCAGCAGAACTTTTCAAACACAAGGATACGTGTAAATATAGCGTTTGTCGCGTAATTCGTTTCTTTCATTTAAATGATTTTTATTTTATTTCAACGTGAGACGTTGTTCTTTAGAACGATGACTGTGGAATTATATACTTTTTTATATACTTTTTTTATTTTTATTTTTGTGGATTACACTGGCATCCATGTGTGGATAAATTAAGTCCAGCATTTAAATCCATATCTAAAAGAAAAGATTCAGCCAAATGTAAATTCCGACCTTATCACTATCATTCTGTTGAGTTGTGTATTGCCCATTATGTGCCTTTAATCCATTTCTAGGCATGTAATGATGCATTGTGAATTGGTTAAAGATGGATATAATGTGGAAAGATTACAACCCGGTTGAGATCAAAAAAATGAATGGCAAATCTTCTTTTGATTTCATGTGTTTGAAGGCAGATGTCACTGATCTTAGTTCATTCATTTATTTAAAGAGTTTTTTTTTATTTATTTTTTTTATTTTGATTTGGTCCATCCATCTTCATCCACTTGCGGGGCCAGCAGCTCCAGCAGCGGAGCCCAAACTTCCCTTTCCCGAGCCACATCAACCAGCTCCGACTGGGGGATCCAGAGGCGTTCAGAACCAGAAATACAGTGGTGTGAAAAAGTGTTTGCCCCCTTGCTCATTTCCTGTTCCTTTGCATGTTTGTTACACTTAAGTGTTTCGGAACATCAAACCAATTTAAACAATAGTCAAGGACAACACAAGTAAACACAAAATGCAATTTGTAAATGAAGGTGTTTATTATTAAAGGTGAAAAAAAATCCAAACCATCATGGCCCTGTGTGAAAAAGTGATTGCCCCCCTTGTTAAAACATACTATAACTGTGGTTGTCCACACCTGAGTTCAATTTCTCTAGCCACACCCAGGCCTGATTATTGCCACACCTGTTCACAATCAAGGCATCACTTAAATAGGAGCTGCTTGACACAGTAAGGTCCACCAGAAGATCCTTAAAAGCTACACATCATGCCGAGACCCAAAGAAATTCAGGAACAATTGAGAAGTCTGGAAAGGGTTATAAAGCCATTTCCAAAGCTTTGGGAATCCAGCGAACCACAGTGAGAGCCATTATCCACAAATGGCGAAGACATGGAACAGTGGTGAACCTTCCCAGGAATGGCCGGCTGCCCAAAATTACCCCAAGAGCGCAGCGACGACTCATCCAAGAGGTCACAAAAGACCCCACAACAACGTCCAAAGAACTGCAGGCCTCACTTGCCTCAGTTAAGGTCAGCGTTCATGCCTCCACCATCAGGAAAAGACTGGGCAAAAATGGCCTGCATGGCAGAGTTCCAAGGAGAAAACCACTGCTGAGCAAAAAGAACATCAAAGCTCGTCTCAATTTCTCCACAACACATCTTGATGATCCCCAAGACTTTTGGGACAACATTCTGTGGACCGATGAGACAAAAGTGGAACTCTTTGGAAGGTGTGTGTCCAAGTATATCTGGCGTAGAAGGAACACTGCATTTCATAAAAAGAACATTATACCAACAGTAAAATATGGTGGTGGTAGTGTGATGGTCTGGGGCTGTTTTGCTGCTTCAGGACCTGGAAGACTTGCCGTGATAAAAGGAACTATGAATTCTGCTGTCTACCAAGAGATCCTGAAGGAGAATGTCCGACCATCTGTTCGTACTCAAGCTGAAACGAACTTGGGTTCTGCAGCAGGACAATGATCCTAAACACACCAGCAAGTCCACCACCGAATGGCTGAAGAAAAACAAAATGAAGACTTTGGAGTGGCCTAGCCAAAGTCCTGACCTGAATCCTATTGAGATGTTGTGGTATGACCTTAAAAGGCCGTTCATGCTCGAAAACCCTCTAATGTAACTGAATTAGGACAATTCTGCAAAGATGAGTGGGCCAAAATTCCTCCAGGACGCTGTAAAAGCCTCATTGCACATTATCACAAACGCTTGGTTGCAGTTGTTGCTGCTAAGGGTGGCCCAACCAGTTATTAGGTTTAGGGGGCAATCACTTTTTCACACAGGGCCATGATGGTTTGGATTTTTTTTCACCTTTAATAATAAACACCTTCATTTACAAATTGCATTTTGTGTTTACTTGTGTTGTTCTTGACTATTGTTTAAATTGGTTTGATGTTCCGAAACACTTAAGTGTGACAAACATGCAAAGGAACAGGAAATGAGGAAGGGGGCAAACACTTTTTCACACCACTGTACTTCATTGATCCCTGAAGGGAAATTATGTGTTGCAGTTGGTCAAATAGTAGAAATATCAGAGTAGAAATATAAATAAAAGAAATATAAGGAGTGTGGATATGTACGGTATTTGCATAGTTAAAGGAATGTTATGATACAGTTTTTACATCATTAACTTAATTAAGGTGTTGCAATGGTGAAAAGTAGCAGTAATAATAATAATAATAATAATAATAATAATAATAATAATAATAATAGCAGTTGAGTATTGCACACATTTCAAGCCAGCGTTATTGCACAAAACAGATATTATTGTCCATTTTCAATCTCTCAAAGTGTGTGTGTTTGTCAGAGGCAGGAATTACTTTCTGTGGCGCGCTGTGGTGCATTTTGGGAGAATGAGTCTTTCACTGAAAGTGCTCCTGTGATTGAGCAGCAAGCCATGGAGTGGGTGCGAGACATTGTCCAAGATGGCATGTAGTTTGGACAGCATCCTCCTCTCTGACACCACCAACAGAGAGTCCAGCTCCACCCCCCACAACGTCACTGGCCTTGCGGATCAGTTTTTGTTGAGTCTGTTGGCGTCCGCTATACCCTCAGCCTGCTGCCCCAGCATGCAACTGCAAACAGGATAGAACTGGCCACCACATACTCACAAAAAACCTTCATCATCGTCCTGCACATGTTGAAGTTCCCAGGCCAGGTTGGAGATATAATCTCTCCACCTAGTCCTGGGTCTTCCCCGAGGCCTCCTCCCAGCTGGACGTGCCTGGAAATTTGTCTTTATTTCCTTTTTATTTTTTCAGATTTAATACAAAGAGGACACATCTGTTTGCAGTTTTTATCAATAGAGATTGTTTTTGTCACTTAAAATCATGAATCTAATCGTGTGTTAAATGTGTTGTTACATAACTATCCGTTACTTATATTACACCCACGGACAACAGTACCATAGTAAAAATGTTTCCTCGCATCCAAAGCCCACAGCTCCCTCTGAAAGAAGAGAAAAGAAAGAAACATGCAGCAATACGATGCTTGTTAAATCACAGAAGTACAGAATACACATCAAGCATTCATATAGTCAGATGTAAAAGAAACTAACATCTCAATACACTGGCATCAGGCGAGCGTTCTTCCTGTACTCAATCAGAGTACTTGTCATCTTGGGATCTGTTCATGGTGCCAGATTGTTGAAGCTATTATAAAATAGTGTGATATTCCACTGGCCTAATGGAGATCTGAGCTTCATGGTAATGGGCCAAGCCGGCAGACGCGGAGCGTTGGGAATGAAAACGAGCGCAGGTGCGGCGATTGCTGCGTATGGTGTGTCGAAGCGGAAGACAACCAACACAACATTTGGGAAATCTCGCAATGTCCCGATGAAGACTTTCTTTTTTTTTTTTGTCAAAATATTGACCGATTTAATGACGGGGGTCGTTGACGAGCACAGAGCTCTCCTTGGCGCACAATTAGAAACATGAAGAAGCTAAAGAGGAATGATATTTCATGTAATTTCCATGAAACCGTTACCATTTGGCAGTAAGGAGCATCAAATTCATCACGCCTGGTGGTCTGTAATTATGCTGCACACAGGCGCTCACAGAGTGTAAGTAAAGAGGAGTTCAGGGTCTGTCTTTTAACCCTTTGGTCCCTTTTTTCAACACTTTTGATGCATTTTTGTCAATGGTTATCACGTTTTCAACGCTACTTAACACTAACTTGTACGTTTTACAGTTATTTTTTGAATTTATGGTCAATAAACCTCATTTATAGGAAGTTATACCTAATGTTTGAGTTAGAAAAGCAGAAATTAGGAAGTATTTAGACAAAAATTTAAGAAAAGTGTCAACTTTTACTCAATATTATTTCAGAAATACTTAAATTTTTGTTCTCCAAATGCTATAAAATTGAAAAGACAAATGAAAGTAGAGATTTGTACTTGCCAAAGAGCGTTGTGTGGCATCAATCATGTTATTTTGGGAATTAAAAAGAACATTGATATAGAAAAACGGGCAATTTGACCCGAGGATAACATGAGGGTTAATGCTAGAAACTAAATTAATTTTTTTTGTCTCCTTGTTTGAACACAACGCTGTATATTTTGGAGATGTACACCAGAGTCTTGGGATACAGAGGTTGACAGTGTTCGCTAACAGGGACAACCAAACCAACCAAAGTGATTGACTGTTGCCCCGGGCAACTGGGCGATCAGGACTGTTGAGGAAAGTAAAGGAAAGGAATTAAATCCCAGTGTGGCATTTCAAGGACTCTTAGTAGTTTTCAGACGTAAACAGACCTTCCTGCCTTTTGGTTTTCATCATTTCCTTTCTGTGACAAGGACAGGACTTTGCCCTGACAACCTTGGGAACAAACACACACACACACACACACACACACACACACACACACACACACACACACACACACACAGAGAAAGAACATGTCTTGTCATATTTAAATTTGTTCACAAACTTCTTGAGTCCACTCCATAGTATATTCAACCTTCCATTCATTCATTTGTTTTTTGCATTCACTCGTACTTTATTTCTTAAATTTTTCTCGTGTATTTATTTATTTTTTTATGTTTTCTAACATCTGTTCACTCAAATACTGCAGAGGTTGTTTTTTTTAAATAATCCAGTCACTATTTTCATTTACTTCAAATGAATAAGAAGGCGGTATGTCACAGTTTTTTTAGTCACTATGAGACTATAATAATAATATAATCACGTTGCAGTGTTTTAAGTCCAAGACCAAACAATGAAAGATACATGTTTCAAAATGACCCTTTGAATCGCTGAGGATGATCGCTTTGCTTCACTGTTTTCACATTACAGTAGGCAAAAATGGAATTGTACGTTACCCGATAAAATTCAACACATTATTTCCATAGTTCCTATCCTATGATCAGATATCTGATCAATGAAGGCATCTTTCCTAATTATTGATGCAAGAAACAGACTTTTATTGCAACGTTACAGTAATATTGTGTCTAATCAAAGTGTTCTGTAGTACACGTTACATTACTCTGCATCAATTCGGTCGGTAAGTACTGTATTTTTTCATAGATCATGCACCCTGGGAAAAATCTTCTAGAATTTGGAATCCAAGCCAGACATTGGTCTGCAGCGATGTCGTCACAGGCCTCGTCCTCGCTATTGTATTATACACACTGTAATCTTTGCAGTGGTGCTTTGTGGCCCCGATGGTTTGAGCATTACTGTAAGTTACCAACACTATGGTTGAGGGTTCAAATCCCACCGAGGTCGCATCAAAATCTCACACCTCAGGGTGGTGGTTCTGAAGTTTTACGTCGGACTATATCAGGCAAAATAATCAGCCATACATGTAGTATATTAGGCAAATATGGAATTGACTATCATAACAATGAGCAGAGTATTAAAAGTATTTTATTAATAGAGAAGAAATTCCTATCCAAAGTTACGCGTGCACTTTGCATGACTGTGGTGTATTCTAATGTGAAACTGGTCTTTCTAGATGTTTTTTGTACACAGTCAATGTCAGATGTACTTGGTGTGAAAAGAAGTACTTTTTGATGATCTGGTAAGGTAGTGAAATATTATATGAAATGTTATAGTACCATAGCTTCAGAAAACAACTGTAAATAATTTATTCAAAAATACATATGTTCACTTCCTCGCTCGCTCACTCACTCAATCACTCACTCACTCACTCGCTCGCTCACTCACTTACTCACTCACTCACTCACTCACTCACTCACTCACTCACTCACTCACTCACTCACTCACTCACTTACCCTCTGAATCCCTCATTCCCTCTCTCCCTCCCTCATTCCCTCACTCACTTACTCACTCTCTCACTCACTTGCTCCCTGAATCCCTCACTCACTCACTCACTCACTGAATCCCTCATTCCCTCCCTCACTCCCTCACTCACTCACTTACTCACTCTCTCACTCACTTGCTCCCTGAATCCCTCACTCACTCACTGAATCCCTCATTCCCTCCCTCACTCCCTCACTCACTCACTTACTCACTCTCTCACTCACTTGCTCCCTGAATCCCTCACTCACTCACTCACTCACTGAATCCCTCATTCCCTCCCTCCCTCATCCCCTCATTCCCTCCCTCACTCCCTCACTCACTCGCTCAGTCATTCGCTCACTGAATCCCTTCCTCCCTCACTTACTCACTCCTTGAATCCCTCATTCCCTCCCTCCCTCACTTACTCACTCACTCACTCACTCAGTCACTCACTCCCTCACTCCCTCCCTTACTCTCTCCCTCCCTCCCTTATTCCCTCACTCACTCACTCGCTCTTTTATTCATTTAGTTTTTTTACCAATGGTGAAATTAAACTAAGTTTCCAATTTCGGAGGATTTTGGGGGATCTATCTATCTATCTATCTATCTATCTATCTATCTATCTATCTATCTATCTATCTATCTATCTATCTATCTATCTATCTATCTATCTATCTATCTATCTATCTATCTATCTGTCTGTGTATCGCCAACTTGCTGAGCTTTTATTTATTTATAACCAGCTTTCATATCCAGCTGTGGCCTTTGTGAGGGTACAGCAAACTGTAGAGGACGGAAATATGAAATAAATCAAACATTACTGCCTCTCTGGCCGCTTTCCTACTGGGCTGCTGTCAAATTATCCCGTTACACAGTCTGAATGGCTCCTGATGGAAATTGTTTGGAAATGGCAGATAAATTTACATGCTGGGCTGAAGTCCAAAATCCTCTGGCTTCATTGTCGGCCGTTAGTGAAAGAAGAAAAAAAATAACACTTAGAGGGGAGGATGAGCTCACACGCTAACAGCCGGAAGATTTCCAATAACCCCAGTTTATCATGCAACTCCCTAGTTTTGAGCTAATATAGATTTTGGTTACACATTCTGGCTCCAGTTTTTGGTTTTAGAGGTTTAACTTTTGAATATACACATCACAATTTTATTACTGTGTCCATTCCTAACCACAAATCTGCAAATTTGCTGGATAATCTGGACTCCCATTTCATTTTCATTTCATTATTCGGTCCAACATTGTAGTGATGTTATACAATTTCTGTTTGGCAGGGGGGGCTCGTGTGCCCTGACCTATCAGCACTGACTGACAAATCTTTTCTGATGACATCATTTTCAGTCAAAGTGGTTCCTAGCAGCAGTTAATATTTGTCACGTTGATGGAAGAGATATGCTGATTTCAGAATTACAACTTACAAATATCTTGCCTGCAACTGGATTACTTGTTCTGTCGATAAATGGTGAAAAATGTCGCTCAATGTTTCCCAAAGCCCAACATGACGTCCTCAAAAGATATTCACTTTACTGTCACAGAGCAGTGAAGAGACTAGAACATATACACATTGAAGAAGCTGGAATCATTAAAATATGATTCATATAGATCAATCGATTATCAAAATAATTGGTGATTAATTTAATATTGGAAAACAAATCAATGAATTGGTTCATCTTTGTGGCTCTATTTTACAGAATGGTGCAGCTGCATAAAAAGTCATTAGGATTGGGCACTGGGCAATGTCTTTAACCCTTTAAGTTCAGGACCATCTCGTATCATTCGGGTCAAATTGACCCGTGACTTATTCAGGGTTTTAAAAACAATTCTGAATCCAAACTTCACTTCATAATCTATGAACTTTATCACAATTTCAAACAAATGAGATAACATATGTTTAGGGAATGCAATCAGTCTCTACTAGAACACAATTAAAAATGGAATTTTGAAAATTGTTTTTTTTTGTCCTAAGGTTATAATTCATGTTAAAAATCCACTATGGAAATAACACAAGTGGTCATATCTGGAATAATGTTCTGAATTGAGTCAGGAATACATGTTTATCACAGGAAATAAGGTAAGGCCGTTGATTTCAGGTAGAAAAAAATGTAACTTGTACCATTTTTCTTTTAGTAAAAAATTTGAAATGGGTCAATTTGACCCGAATACCATACAGGAGGTTAAGTTTCATGGCAATCTATTCAATAATTGTCAAGATATTTAAGTGTTGCTGTTGCTGCAAATTTAACTTCTGAATTTCTCAGGAGAACGATACCTGGAAGCAAAGATCAAACCACAACTTTTAGACTGCAGGAATGATGGTTTTGTGTGTTGTTTTATTTATCATTATGACTTATTTTTTTACTTTGTCCCGTCCCATAATTTTTTTTTATCGCTAACTTAAAGGTCCAATGTGCAGGGATTTCTCAGATCTAGCTTCGAGATCATATATTGCAGTCGACTCTCTCCCACCACGCAGTGGAAATCTGGGCTTTGGTCTGATGGGTCCAAGTTGGAGAGTTTTGGTTAGCGGGACCACGGCGGTAGCTGCAACGATGATTTAGGTGCCACCCCAATCCACCCCTTCACTGTAAATGTAAATATATGCAGTAATTGCTGCTTGGACAAAGACCTATGTGAGCGTTTTTCGGGGGTGGACAGTCTGTCTTCTGTGTTTAAAAATTAATGGATGGACAATCCACCAGTGTCTATTGCTCCGAGGGTCTTTCCATCCAGCAGAACAGCATACCTCAGTGTATATTCTGCACAAGAGAGCCTTTTCACTTCAGTAGAAAGATTTGTAATTGGTACAAACTGGCTAATTGGTACGGACTGACTGCTTGTACCCAGGGTAAACTGGAAATCTGACTGGGTCTGACTGGTGATTGTCTCCTAGCTGTGGATGGGTGGTGGGGGCTGGGAAAAGTGGCCTCCTGCCAAGGTGCGAGCCCAGCCCCCAACAGCTAGCTCTGCTCCTCTAAAACACCCAAACACCCTCTAGAAACCATTGTCTGCTGGGTGAAGGTGGCATGAATACACTCAAACACATCAGGGATGGAAAGGACTCAGTCTTTGACATCAGAAAAAAAACATTGTTTTTCATTTATCTGAGGATATGAGTACATTTATACAGTATTTTTACATTTTTCAGTATTTGCTGTACATAGTGTTGCATGTAAAACTGTATTACAAACATGATCCATATTTTAATGAAAATTAATATTTCCTTTTCACTCACCATACACTGTATATTTTGTGTTTGTGTTGTCGTATCTAATGGAAATGACCAAATCCTTCGAGCTAGCAAGCTTACACGCGGAAAATGGCAAGTTTTGAAGAAAATTTCAATAACAAGTCAGACCTGCTTGGAATGATTGTAAAGATACACAAACAGTATGACTACAGCATTTACTCTCCATCTGGGACGTTTTGGGACCTATTGGTCGAGGATTAGCTATGGGCAAAATACACATTTGCTAAGAGAAAATGGCGTTTCACCATATAGTATCCAGCTAATTTAAATAGCTGGCGTTACTGTATTGTGTGAACAGTTAACTTCATTTAATATTGAATGTGTCGTTCCACCAAAATGAGTTCCTTCCCGAGACAATAGACCTTTTTCACGGCTGTTGACATGTCATAGTAGGAAAAACACAAGTGTATTCAAAACCATTAATGATGGCTGCATTCCACTTAGGAGAGGCCTTGGTGTTGTGCATGCTGACTCACTGAAATAGCTCACTGGGACACTTGATGGAAGTGAGCCATTGTTAAGGTTATCAATTTCAGCTGAGCTCTCCCGACTATGACAAGTCAAAATGTCTGCTGTGAAAAAGGTCTATTTTGCAGAGCCACTGTCACTACGTCCAGAGCTTAGGGCCGCCCAAGACAATTGTGATGTGTGGAGGGGCCAGACCTTACTCCACAGCCCGGGGGAGGTAGCTCTGGCGATGCGAATGTGTTTGATCATACCCCAATATGTTCATCAGCAGTTGTTATGATTCTCACCTCTCTTGTCCTGATGCTTCATTAAGAGTTGCCCAGAGTTTCACACTGTAATTGACTTGGCAGTTAATTTAAAGCTCCGTTATCACATGTCATGAGCATCTTTACACCTGTCAGGTAGATACAGTAGTTGGCTATTTTTGCAAGGGTGTTTTCATTAAATAATCCATTGGAATTAATAGTAAAATAGTGTCTGCTGGTCAAGAGGTCGACATTATTTGATATTGTTGTAGCACCACAAAACATGTAATGAGGCACTTTAGTTTCTTTAAACCATGACCACCATATTTCCCAAACCTTAAAGCGCCCATATTCTGCTCATTTTCAGGTTTATAACTGTATTTTGAGGTTGTACCAGAATAGGTTTACATGGTTTCATTTTCAAAAAACACCATATTTTTGTTGTACTGCACATTGCTGCAGATCCTGTTTTCACCCTGTGTGTTTAGGTCTCTGTTTTAGCTCCAGAGTGAGACATCACACTTCTATACTATCTTTGTTGGGAGTTGCACATGCTCAGTAGCTCGGTAAGATCCCATCAGCTAGATAGCTCTTTCTCCAGCTTTGGTCAGTCCAAGGCAGGATTAGCTGGGAGACTTCTTCTAGACCAGGGCCACTACCTGCAGAACAGGGACAGGAAGTAGTTCTTTTGGAGATTATGGTCAACTAGTGGGTGCTGCAGCAGTGTTTTGCCATCGAGAACGAGCTAGCATGCTACGGTTAACCACCTCGTCTTGGCTAGTGATGTAGAAAGCTGTACACATTTTGAACAGCTCACCCGGAGACTAAAAGCAGAGAACATTCAGAAACCAAATCTCACTCAAAACAACATGGATAGGGTTATAGTTGTGTAGTTTGTAGTGGTGTGGAAGCACCAAAGACACAAAATAACACCCCAAATATAAAATAAATCCCAGAAAAAGTCAGTTTTTCATAATATGGCCACTTTAAAAAAAAGAATTTTTTCTTAACAAAACAATACTTCAAAATCAAATACATCATTTTGGTCAATATGCTTTTTGGCTTACCTTCCAATAGTTGGATGAGGAGATTTGTTTAACCTGTACGCAATCAGAAAAGTCAAAACAACATGGGTGTTAAAGTGAGATTTGTAACAACGCCCTGAGCTAACCTGGGCTCTTTAAACAACCAAACACAGCTGCTAAGGGTTAATCTACCCTTCCTCGCCATCCCTACGTGTTGCATGTAACGTGAGAATGATCCTAAACTTGCCTGGATGAGTGTATGTCTTACCTACTTCTAGAGGGTTTTGTGCTGTGTTAAACTGACTCACCCAGAATCTGCATGGTTTCGCGTCTGAAGATGGCTCCCAGCCCTGTAACCACGACGTACCTTTAAGTTTCTGATGTGGTCGAACATGAGTAGTCTTTCAGCGCCTTTGTCTTCTGCAGTCTTCTCTGTGTGGAAACGTCTGGTGTGCCGCCGTCTGCTTGAAGCTCTCTCGCCTGCTTCCAGACGGAAACAATCTCCTCAATGAATCTCCACCATCATCTCTCCCACGCACTTGCTAATGTGGCTCATCAGCATCACCCATACATGTCCCCTCATGTCCCTTGTCAGCATTTACCCTATTAGCTCACTACTCAAGACATCAAACTGATATCATAACGGTATGCTGCTCAGAAGCACTGAGCGGAAGGTTAAGTAGACATTCAGACCAAAAACCGATCTGCATTAAAAACCCGTAAGGGGCTTTGTTGGAGGTTTTTTGTTGCAGGTTTCAGGGAGAAAACTAAATACAATCCAGAACGTCAAGTTTGAGTGATTTGAAAGTGTATCAGACGCCAATCATAGCCTTATGACAGTGGCAGCGACGTTATTTCATCTTTAGTCAGTGGTAGAAATACAGCGTTCACGTTACAAAGTAATCCACCAGGAATTTATCTGGCATGGATGTGATTGGCCAACACAGCACCTTGCTAGATGACATTGTGTCACGACAACAGTTTTTTTGATAAAGCAGAGTTACTATGCTCATTTAAATGAATGGGAGGGATGTGCTTTCCCAGACGGGGCTCAGGCACTACTATCAACTAACAACAATGGACTGATATTTCTGTAATGCACTCATGTCATTTTTGCTCCCCGGAGGTTGAACCATTTAGACATTAATGACTCGATGGCCTTTCTATTAGCGCCACCCTCGGGACAAAGCTGACATTTTTAGCTCCACCTCTGGTAATCATCAGTATGTTGTTTGCTCATCCCTGGTTTTATGGGGATTGCTGTGGCTTCACTGCTGCTGAGAGTATCACCTGGACTCCCGTAACCAGCAGAAACACCCTCATGGGTAGTATAATACACATCAAGTGTACACACACACACACACACAGACACACACTCCCCTCTTTCACTCTTTTTTTCTTCTTATCCTGCTGTTTTTCATAATTTCCCTCTTTAAATTTTTCTGTTCTCTCTCTCACTGTCGTTTATGATAATGATGAGCCTCCCCCCTCCCTCTCTCTCTCTCTTTCTCTCTCTCTCTTTTCTCTTACACACGCACGAATGGACACACAGGCACACACACTCAGCCACACCAAAGCATGCCTGTCATCCAGTTATCGCCTCACAGATCAGTAGGTTAGTTGGGGGGCCGGCAGCTACAGCTGAGGCAGCAGCAGTCTGGATGTGAGGTTCTGGTGGAATGCATCATGAAGAAAAAAAAAAGAGCGTTAACCCTTTAAACAGACACACACACACACACACACACACACACACACATCAGTCAGTAAAAAGCGCTGAAGGCTCCGTTTTGAAGCTCTGCAAGGTTTCAGAGGAGCTTAGAAGCTGCATTTACCTTGTAGAAGGCACACACACATGCACACACACTTTTATTAAAGCACATGTATCTAGATTTACAATATTCCACAACCATGCATTTACTCTCTCAACACAAACACACACACACAGCATATATGTGATTTAACAATATTGACGTTCCAACATGTGAATCATAAACTGTATATATCATCTCACAGTGGGAGTAATTAAAGCTCTGCAGCTCCACTCAGCATTAGCGACATGACCAACATGTAAACAGCTGAAACAATAGCAGGTGTGTCATCCTCAGCTTCCTGCTCAGTCCTCATCAGTCCCCAAAGAGCTGGTCCTCAAACACTCTGACCTCTGACCTCCACACCTCTGTGACGGCTCGACATCTCTCTGCAGAGAGAGTGAGGGCTCTCGTTATTACTCAACACGTCTCTGTCTTTATCTCTATTTCAGGTTTGCGTTTTTTTTCTCTTTTTTTTGTCCTACCTTTCCTCTTTCGGGGTTTTATAATAGTATAATAGCAGTTACAGTTTGGTAGGTTATGGAAATGACATCGCTTTACTGTAATGCAGCCTTTATAACCAGGGTACGATATATTACAATATTACGGGGAAAACAAAGGGAGGTGGACTCTGTCTCTACATAAACGAAGGTTGGTGTACAGATGTCACAGTGCTGGAAAAATCATGCAGCCCCCACTTAGAGTCACTATTCATGAACAGCAAACAATTTTATTCACCGCGGGAGTTTTCCTCGTTCATTCTGGTCTACATCCCACCTCAGGCCTGCGTTAGTGAGGCGTTACTACACCTGGCCGACCAGATAAGTAACGTGGAGAAAAAACTCCCTGCTCATTGTTCTCGGGGACTTCAACAGACCAAACCTCAGCCATGAACTTCCAAAGTATAGACAGCATATTAAGTGTCCCACCAGGGACACTAATATACTGGACCACTGCTGTACTACATTAAAGGACTCCTATCGCTCTGTTCCACGTGCAGCCTTGGGACTCTCTGATCAATGTCTGGTTCATCTTGTCCCGACATACAGGCAGAAACTAAAATCTGTTAAACCTCTTGTAAAGAGGGTGAAAAGATGGACCAACGAGTCAAAGCTGGATTTACAGGCCTGCTTTGACTGTACTGATCGGAGTGTTTTTGAGGCTGCAGCCACTAATCTGGACGAACTGACAGCCACTGTGACATCTTACATCAGCTTTTGTGAGGACATGTGTGTGCCGACTAAAACCTTCTGCACATTCAACAACCAAAAACCCTGGTTCACAGCAAGACTCAGGCAGCTCCGCCAGTCAAAAGCGGAGGCCTTCAGAAGTGGGGACAGAGTCCTGTATAACCAAGCCAGGAACACACTGACCAAAGAGATCAAAGCAGCTAAGCTATGCTAATAAGCTGGAAAACAGCTGATCCTGAAACAGTGATCCTCGGTCAGTGTGGAGAGGCCTGCAGACACTCACAAATTACAGAAGACCATCCCCCAACACTGCTGGTCCTCAACAACTGGCTGACGAGCTGAACAGCTTTTACTGTTGGTTTGAAAAGCCCACAGTCACACCTCCCCACACCAACTCACCAACTCACACTTCATTCGGTCACCTTCCCCCACCTGTACGCTGTCACCTCCCCCCCTCTGACCCCTCACCTGCACTCACGATCTGTGAAGTGGATGTGCGCCAGCTCTTCCAGAGGCAGAAGACCAGAAAGGCTCCTGGCCCAGACGGTGTGTCACCATCCTGCCTGAAAATCTGTGCAGACCAGCTGACCCCCATCTTCACTCAGATCTTCAACAGATCTCTGGAGCTATCTGAAGTTCCCTCCTGCTTCAAAAGCTCCAAAATCATCCCAGTCCCCCAAAACCCTCCATCTCTGGACTAAATTACTACGGGCCTTTCGCCCTGACATCTGTAGTCATGAAGTCCTTTGAAAGACTGGTGTTGGCCCACCTGAAGGACATCACAGTCCCCTTGCTGGACCCCCTGCAGTTTGCCTACAGGGCTAAAAGGTTGGTGGACGATGCAGTCAACTTGGGACTGCATTACATCCTGCAACACCTCGACTCCCCAGGGGCATATGCAAGGATCCTGTTGGTGGACTTCAACTCGGCGTTCAACACCATCATCCCGGACATCCTCAGCACCAAACTCTCCCAGCTCACTGTGCCAGCCTCCACCTGTCAGTGGGTCACAAACGTCCTGACTGACAGGAGTCAGCAGGTGAGGCTGGGGAACATCACATCCAGCACACGGACTATCAGCACTGGCGCCCCAGGGTGTGTGCTCTCCCCACTGCTTTTCTCCCTCTACACCAACGACTGCACCTCAGGAGACCCATCTGTTAAACTCCTAAAGTTTGCTGACGACACAACGGTCATCGGCCTTATCCGGGACGGCCTACAGATGGAAGGTGGATCAGCTGGCGCTCTGGTGCAGTCAGAACAACCTTGAGCTCAACACGCTCAAAACTGTGGAGATGATTGTGGACTTTAGGAAGAGACCCCCCACTCCTCCCGCCATGCCAACCTGCCCTCCGTCCATGACTTATACACCCTTCCAGAGTCAGGAAACGGGCAGGAACTATCACTGCAGACCCATCTCACCCCGGACACAACCTGTTCCAACTTCTCCCCTCTGGTAGGCGCTACAGAGCACTGTTAGCCAAAACCAACAGATTCAGGAACAGTTTCTACCCACAAGCCATCTCTCTAATGAACAGCTGACCCACGGTGTCAGGTTCAATTCAATTCTGGTCAATAACCCAGTAATCACTGTCTCTACAGCACCTCTTTACTGGTTCCACTTATTATTCCACTTATTTAGTATTGTTCATCATTCCCATTCTCACATCTCACTTATTTTTATTTTTTTTTTAAATTTATTCATCATTCTCATTTCCTATTTCAGAACTGTTCATATGTTCATACTGTTCATACTGTTCATATTGTTATATATTAGCATAATACTATTTATCCCAGTATCCTTTGCACTATGCTCCACATTTAAATAATTTTCTCTTCATTGCACTCATGCCTATATATATTTTTTCTGTTTATAGTATGTATATAGTGTGTATATATTAGTGTGTATATTTTGTTTTGGTTGTTTTGTATGTGTAAGCACAGTGTGAGTAACGATGCTCCAAAGAAAAATTCCTTGAATGTGTCGTCATACCTGGCAAATAAAGCTGATTCTGATTCTTATTACAATATCCAAAATCGAAGACAATATCTAGTCTCATATCACCATATCGAAATAGCTCTAGTGTCATATCACTCTTATGTAGATACCGTCAAGTAAAGTGTAACCGAATTATTTTGGCCTGGGATCAGCTGATTACGACGACATTCTCTCCTGTCCCATGACCACCTCTCATAAAAGTCATGGAGCACTTTATTTGGTAACTAACCTCATATCAAATCATTCCTGCTTAACTTCTGTCACAGTACAGCTCTGCTCTGAGGACACCCCATTGGCAGCTGCAGTTTTAACTATTTTCTAATTATTTCTGGCCCCTTAACACAGTTACTGGCATTATATTTGTCATAAGTAAGTTTTTTTGTGATTTCCAAAACAGGACTTACCCTATGTGGGAAATTCTTCATTTTAGAAGCCTATTTGGTGAATGAAACTTATCCACAAACAGAGCAAAAAAGGCAATTTTAGGTCCATAATGCTAATGATGAAATCTCACAAATGCACACATCCTCATGAGCAAGGCACATTTATCGCCATGACGAGTTAGCGCATTAAAGAGTGTTTGGTGAATCTGTCTCGTAACGCTCCGGACAAGAAAAAGAATACAATTGATACAAAAGAATCTTGAATGAGGCCTTCTGTTTTCCCTTGTTGAGCTCCTTCAACACATTTGTAAAATAAATGATGTATCATTTCTCTCAGTTCTCTTTCTCCATCTCTTCTCCCTCTCTCTTTCCCATTTTCTGACTGTTCTTTTTCTCTTTAAGTTGCCGTCCTGTTGCTTTGCTCTCTTTGTCTCTCTTTTCCTCTATTTTTCTGTCTCTTAGTCTTTCTTTCCTTTTCTCTCTCTCTCTCTTTTTCTCTCTCTCTGTCTCAAGATGCAATATTTCTACAGATCTGTGGAATGTGGCTGTTTGGAGGCCAGGCATTACTGTGTGTGTGTGTGTGTGTGTGTGTGTGTGTGTGTGTGCGAGCGTGTGTGTGTGAGCGTCGGGGGAATGAGGAAGGCCGACGGTTCATGTGCGTGGGTTTTACGGTGGGATCTGGTTACTGAGGGTGCGTGTGTTTGTTCATCGTCACTTCATTGTGTCTGTCCTCTGAGCCTGTCTCCATTGGCTGTTTTCTGACCAATGGCATGGCAACAGGAAGTACAAGCCCCCAACAGCTGATCTGACGTCCAGGAAGACGAAAAAAAAGGGGACTGTTTACATGGAGGAAATTATTATGGAATCTGTTGGCCATAGTTTGTCCTGACTGGCCATATCTATCTATCTATCTATCTATCTATCTATCTATCTATCTATCTATCTATCTATCTATCTATCTATCTATCTATCTATCTATCTATCTATCTATCTATCTATCTATCTATCTATCTATCTATCTATCTATCTATCCCGAATTGCATTAAAAGCTTCTCTTATATTTATCATAAATAACTCTTCTCTTATATCCAGCCATCATTTCATCCCCTGTAACTCTGTGTGTGGTGAGATGTTCCACTCACAGCTGCTCTCCAGCCCTAAACACACACACACACACACACACACACACACACACTGATCCAGATGCTCGTTGCTCTCAGGAGACTCCGCCATCACTTAGTCTCATTTGCCGGCCGCACAGATCGACACTATTTTTATTTGACTATCGATCACAAACACGCGCTAACACGCCGCCGGGCTCACACAGTCTGTGTGTGTCGTTACATCAGCTATGACAGATGACAGTTTGTGTGTGGTATCCAATGTACGAACGTTCAGAGTGTCAGGACCACCCGGTAGTATTATGTATTATGACGTGATGGAGCTACTGGGTTACTTAAGTCATGGTTGTAGAGGAATATCCACGGCATTAATCACACTGTTTTGGCATCTCAAAGAATCGGCTGATTTCATAAACTTTAAAAGCTTAACTCTAGATGACAATTTAGCTCTGAACATGTTGCCAAGTCCAGTTAAATAATTAAACCCACATCATAAAGACTTTCAGTCCTCATATTTCAACTACTAGGCCTACTAGTTAAAAATGTCAGCATTGTGATGTGAGCTTTTAAATAATGCATACGCAATAATACCATGAGCATCATAAAAACATGGACGCATTCTAGTGAATATCATCCAGGCTTCAACCTGTCGTCATACAGAAAGTAATGCACACTCCTTTGTGCAAATGTCCAGCAACACGAGCTGGACAGGGCAGAATGTATTTTTATGCAACAAAAGTAATTGGTTAGGTTTAAGAAAAGATGGTTACTTGAAGGTAGCTACATAAGAGTGACGTGACACTGTCATGAGCGTGTCATAAATTTATTACCAAGTCATAAACATAAAGGGGTGGCAGTAGCTCAGTCCATAGGGAGTTGGTTTGGGAACCGGAGGGTCTCTGTTTCAAGTCCCCGTATGGACCAAAGTACAGAGTGTGGATTGGTAGCTGGAGAGATGCCACTGCAGGTGCTCTTGAACAAGGCACCGTACACCCCCCCACCCTCCAACCACTCAGGGCGCTGGTCCAGCACTGGCAGCCTATTGCATATATAGGAACTGATCATGTGTGTGTATTTCAGGCTTGTGTGTGTGTAGTGATTTCTAACCAAAAACAGAGTGTAAAATGTAATTTCCCCCCTGGGGATCAATAAGCAGTATAAATTAAATGTTTATGACATAAGCTTTGTCAGTTTTGTCATGACAAGTTATGGTTTAGGTTAAGGTTAGGGTGCATGTGTTCATGTATATACCTTCAAGTAAAGTGTTACCAGAAAGTCATTTTAAATAAGTCAACGTTGATTTTTGCTTTGACACGGGACGCCAACAGCGAACTCCTAGGTGAAAGTCCTGACTTTGTTCGACCCATCCACCCCAACCTCCTCCCTCCGCAGACTTTGAACAGGGATATAGTTGCGATGTATCAAAACCTAATCCAAAACAAAAGATGTTATAGGAACATAGTTGGCCATGCACTTTAGTTTTATGGGAAGGTCATTTTTAGGAGACAGGACTTGCTCTGAAGATGATTCCATGACTGACACTATGTGTTTTAATGTGGAAAGCAATGTGTTGAGAGGAAACCCCTGCATGCTTTCCCAGTTTCTCGTCAGGCATCGTGGAAGCAAACCAGGGAGCTATACTCTCTATGTCTGTCAGTGAAGTTAACCCTCTCCCCTCTCGGATGTGTCTAACATCAGACAGCATGCGGTCTCACACACACACACACACACACACACACACACACATACCCACAGAAACTGCGAGTGAAGTACAACAGCTGGTAACAGACACAGAACAGAACTAAGTTGTCACTCCTACACTACAGTGCTAAGACACACACAGACACACACACTCACACACACTATGATGCATACACTAACGAATTATGAATGTGTGTTTGGTGCTCTGATTTTCACATGCACACACACACACACACACACACACACACACACACACTCATATTTTTCATCAGAGCTTAGTTCTGCTGAACCTCTTTCGGATTCTTATCTGGGACAGATGAAGCAACAACTTCCTGGATCCCACAGGCCTTGAACCTCCTTTTAAAAAAAAAAAAAAAAAAAAAAGAGATAAATGCAACCTAGGCCTTTATTTTTTTGGAAATGGATGTATGGCCTTATTTCTTACACACCAAGGTTAACATGGATACAATTCAATTGTGCTTACCGAATTCCATTGTCGCTGTTTCAGTTGAAAAATTGATTTTCCATAAAAAAAATAGAAAGAAAAGAAAATCACCTAGATGTACCTTTAAATCCGGCCTTTGTAACATTTTGATATATTCCTATTAAAACAAAAAAAATTCTAAAAAAGTTTTTTTTTTTTTTTTCTACAGTGTACTTATAATGCACATGGGGGTTAGAGAGGGGGAACTTTCTCGCTGAAATCCAGGATTAACTCCTTGGTCTTGTAACAAGACAGTTTCCCCTCCCACAGTTTCTCATCCACCGGCTGCCTGTTGTGTGATTTGTTGTTTTCCTCCACAAGTCCCTGATGAATCTAAGTCGATTTCACTCTCTTTTTGCTCTGATTTTGGTCCCCTCCCCCTTCCACTAGGCTGGCTAGGGGCCTGAGATTGTGTTTAGAACTAGAGCGCAGCTCAGAAATAAAAACGTCTGTTCTATATGTTTTATTTCTACACTCCTGTATGTGGTTGTTCCTGGTTCCAATGACTAAAATGGTTCCACGGCTACAAAGTGAAGGCAGCTGGGACTGAGGCATGATGGGAGCGATCAGTTCAAGATGGCACCACACGGAAGCCAATTTCTCATTCTCTTTTCATCTCTCTTTTCATCTTTGAGTATAAATCTGTCTCTCCATCTATCATTCATTTGCTTCCTGTCTGCTCCCCATTCTTCCCTGATGATCCCCCCCTTCCCTTCTACCTTTCTCCCTTTTTCTTTCCATCAATCAGTCCTTCGTGTACTTTCCCTCCCTTCCCTGCACTGCCTCTGCTTCCACATCTTGTTCCCCTCATCCCTTTCTCCATTTTTCTCTCCCTCCTTATCCCTTGCTTCCATTCTCTTTCCCATGCTCCCTCCTTCACATTTTCCTCATTGGTCATACTTTTCCTTCTTTCTGCCCTTCCTTCTTCTTTCTTTCTCCCTTTCCCTACCTCTTTACTTTTCCTTAGTCTTTCCTTCTTCTTCTCCTCCTTTTTCCCCTCGTTCCCTTCTTCCTTCCGTTCGTACTAACATCCATCCTGTTTTACTTCTGTCCTCCTTACATTTCCTACTTCCCCCCCACCAACCGCTGCCTTCCACCTTTTTCCTTTCTTCCCATTTCCCTCCTACCTGTCCTCCATCACTCTGTTCTTCCTTGTCCTTTTCCACTTTCATTCTCTACATCTCTCTTTTTCTGTTGACCTCCTTCCACCCCCACTTGTTTTTTGTTCTTCCTCTCATCTTCCGTCCTTTCTTCCTTCCTTTTATCCTGTCCATTTCCTCATGGTTTTCCTTAATCTTTCTCTCCCTGTGTTCTTTCCTTCCTTTTTTAACCTTGTTCTCTTCTTTCCTTTTTAACCACCCTACTTCCATTCCTACATCTGCTTCACCTTCCTTCCTGTTTCCTTTCCTCCCTTGTCCCTTCATTCCACCCTGCCTCTCTCCTTCCTCTTGTTCTCTTGTTTTTCTCCCCTTCTAACCCCCTTCCTACCCCACTTACACTTAATACCAGTTGTATTTCCATCTTTCCCACCTTTCTCTATCTCCTCCCTCTGATCTACTGTCTCTCCTCCTCATCCTTCATCCCCCTGTTTTAATTGCGTGCAGGAAGCTGCCAGATATTGTGAGGTGTAATGTGCTGTCTGATTCCTCTCTTAGTGTTCTTAAATGATCACTATTTATTTGTCAAGCCAAGCGTTAAACGCTAATTAAGGAGAAATGCTTTGAACCGCTTTATGTTTGTGTGTGTGCGTGTGTATTTGTGTTCGAATGAAGGGTGTGTTACTTTGTGTGTGCGCCTGTTCGTATGCATGTGTGCGTGTGTGAGAAGTGGTAAGAAGATGGAGGAAGTTGTCATTGGCCAGTCGATCCCTTGCTGCTTCAAATGCCACTGCGGGATGTGTGTGTGTGTGTGTGTGTGTGTGTGTGTGTGTGCGTGTGGCTTTCTCTGAGGTTTTTACTGGCTCTGAAATCATTCTACACACACACACACACACACACACACACACACACACACACATCCCGCAGCTGGTGTTTCAGAGACTCCAATGCGCTGATGGTTATTGCCCGATTTCTTTGTGTGTTTGTGTTCTCATGGCGGTTCTGCGACATGATTGGCTGTCTCAGTCTTTAACTTTGATAGTCTCAGGTAATCAGCTCTGTCCTTGGATGTAATTGCTTGTTTGAACTTGCCATAAATTAACTTTGTTAAGGATTTAAGCTAATTGTCTTTGTCACTTCAGAGAGAATTGAACCTCTAACCCCGGGCTAATGTTAGTGCCTTGCTCAAGGGGGCAGAACCTGTAATTGTAGTATGGCTACATCTTTGATAAATGTGTTTTTTGTAATGGCATTTTGAATTATTAAAATGATTGAAGTAGCACATGGACCCTACAACTTTGCTGTTCCTGAATGTGTCATAAGGACACAGTAACACATCCTCTCACCGTGAGGCAGTCAACCGCTGACATAAAGAAGAGATTAGACGGCATTCGTACTGCTGTTAATGTCCCTCTAAAAGGCCCCTTTATCCTATCATATGCAGCAGATGGCATTAAAAAAAACACATTAAAACATTTTTTAGTCATCATGGTGAAGCTTAGTGATAAAGTTGTGTTTCAGGATAACCGTCTTCTTTTTTCATTCCCGGCCAGATTACCATGTGGGCGATCCAGGGCCCCGTTAGCGGGGCCCCATGTTCACTCTGTGGCCATTAGTTTGTGGTAATTTAATCAACTACAGATTGGAAATGAATGTCTCACTAAACACAATATAGTGAGATGATAGGGCCCGGAGTGTGTTAAAGGTTTTAAGATTTCTTATTTGAAGAGGCCCTGAACACTGTCTGGAAATCTTGTTTTCTGCTGACCTGCAGTAGTTTTATGTCTTACCTTGGTGTACTGTACTCCAGGGTTAGGGTTAGTCGGTACCTCATGACGTCACTTTTTCCACCATGAAGACTCACGTGGATCCTGGAAATCCTTCTCGCGAGAGCACAATTTGAATTTGCTTAGCATGTCTGGCATTCAGTAATGATGCTCATTACCAATGCCCTTGTAGCCGAGCTGCACCAATCACATCGGTGTATCTGATACAGGTGTGCCAGAAGCGAGTTGCACCAATCACATTGGTGTATCTGATATAGGCGGGGCCAGAGGCAAGCTAAACAAATGACAAGAGTGCTACGAAGTCATTAGAAGTCATTAGTGAACATTGCAAGATTGCTACGGATGAACACCAGTTGTTTTAAACGGCTTTGGCCGCTGCAATAAATGAGTTAGATTTGACTTTTTACCTAAAAAAAGGAACAGAAGACAGCGCTCGAATTGTTCCTTTGCAAGAAGGACGTTTTTGCCGTTTTGCCGACCGGATACGGCAAGAGTCTAATCCACCAGTTAGCTACGCTGGTAGCTTAGCGTATGGGTGATTGGTCATAGTGCTATCCAATTGCGTGCAGTGAGATTTTCAAAAGCATGCTAGGTGCCGTCCCTCGAGTTGGGCCCTTTTCATTGCCAGACCCTTAATCTTTCGGATTTGGGTCTGGGTTTCCATGCCAACTCATGTGAGCCTTTTCTGATGTCGGCAGAAATAGTTCTGCCACCGCTGCAGTGTAGGTTTGGTCAGGTTTGGACACACAACTGCTTGGTTGCTGGAGTACACACTTCAATGGCCAAACTGCTTTTAGCAGCTTATTTGATACTGATTGATTTGAAGGTGCCGCGTAAAAAAAGTTCTATTAATAATATAATTAGAAATACTCTTTTTCCACCAAAATTAAAACATCTATGACTTATTTCCCATTGCAAGTACACATGTCTTTTTTTCTCTCTGTATGACACAAAGCAGCATGGTTTTTTTCCATGTTTTTTTTCCATATTTATTCCGCGATGATGGACGTCAATGAATGCCGATTGTAGCCGTTCCAGCTGAAGACAAAAGCCAAATGTTAGTGTGTGTGGATTGGATTTAAACAGCATCATTTCACAATACATTCAATGGATATATATAGTGCAAAATCAGTTAATCAAGTAGTCACTCTGCATGGAATGAATCATCACCAAATATCCATAGTTAAGTCAAGGAATCTTGTCCAACGTTCTCTGGTTCCAGCTTTTCAAATCCAAGCATGTTCCTGCTTCTCTCTGTTTTATATGCTGTTATAAGTTGAATCTCCCAGGTTCCCAATTGGCTCTGAGAACTTTTGTCACAGTTTTTTTCCCTCTATTTTTGACATTTATTAGAGTAAATGATTAATTTGTATGTGAGCTTTAGCCCTGGATGTGTATGATGTCTGATGTGTGATGTGTGGTTACAGTGTTTTGGCTCCGTGGGTCCAATTTTATTCGTTGTCTCTGCTGGTTTTACGGTTTCTAGTAGCAGCCTCTGGGCCTTGCTCCCTCAGGAGTGTGTGTGTGTGTTTGTGTGTGTGTGCGTGTGTCAACTGGAGCAAAGCTGGTGTACAGGTGCGCCGTTGCCTCGCCAGCACTTCCTGGTAATTAATGACTTGTTCCTGCCTCTCTCTCTCTCTCTCTCTCTCTCTCTCTCTCTCTCTCTCTCTCTGCCTCTCAAAAATGTGATGGTGGAAATTAGTGACATCTGAGTGTTTGCATTTTCAGTCACATGAGGACAGAGCAATGAGTAGGAGGAAAAATGTGTGTGTGTGTGTGTGTGTGTGTGTGGGGGCAATAAAAGAGAGGAATACAGAAAACCCATGGGAAACATCCCAAAAAAGTATAATTGGGATGACATACCAATGGTACCACTCCAATGTCTGCATGTGAGTACAAAGCAACGAGTCGGGATGTGGTTAGCCTAGCTTAGCATAAAGACGGTGGCGCAGGGGAAAAGAGTTAAGTTCAGAAAAAAAAAAGTTAAGAAAAGATACACCTACCAACATCTCTAGAGCTCGCTAATTAACATGTTATATCTCGCTTGTTTACTCCATACACAGGGGGAGGGGGGTTACATGCCGCACCACAGTCAGCCATCCATCCTGACAACTATTTTATTCTGTTCTTCATGTCTGTCTTTGTTCTGCTGTTTGCTCTGAGTCTCTCTCGCTCTTTTCCTTTCCCTCGCTACCTTTTTTTGACAAAATCTTGCGTTTTTTTCTGTTCTCTCTCTCTCTCTCTCTCTATGTCTCTCTTCCTCCGAGTTTCTGTTCACTTTCTATACCCGCTCTCTCTCTCTCTCTCTCTCTCTCTACCCTGTGTCTCTCTCTACCCTGTGTCTCTCTCTCTTTCTCTCTCTCTCTCATTCTATCTATCTTTGGTAATCTGTCTCAGTTAATATCATCCCTGTGAGCAGCTGGGTACTGAAGCCCAGTCAGCTCAGTGAGAAACGGACCTCTGGTGGTGTGTGTGTGTGTGTGTGTGTGTGTGTGTGTGTGACAAGATCTTGTAGAAGGTTAAAGAAGCAAGACACAAAGCGAGGGGGGAGGGGGGTGAACCTAATGATTATTATTATTAAGGCTGGAGTTAGACATATATGAAGATACATATCTCTGTGGATCTCTGCAGAGCAGGGAGTTATGGGTAACGGTAGGTTGCAGGGGGAGCCGACATGTGCAAATCTCAACAACATGTAAAATCATGATTGCTTGAGCAAATGTCCTGGTCTCCAGAGGAGGAACCCTAATGACTTTAGTGATCCTCTGACTCAGTGCCACCAGCAGGTCAAAGTTTTAAATTGTCTAAAGTTGATTTATTATTAGGATTTATGACCTAAAACCTGCAAAAAAGAGGCTGAACATGAACATTAAGCCAGCAAAACAGGGAGGGGGCAGGGTTTATGACCTATACTGGCATATATAGGATCCACCAGTGGGCCATCGAGATCATTTGGGATCACTTACGTAATCTGTTAATGATAAACGAGCTGAAATGTTGAGCGGTGTTGAAGGCGCCGTCCTATAAGATTTAGAACAATAACATATTCAGCGAACAAAAATCGCTCTGTAAAGATATAGTGGCGTAATGGCGAATTATGTCACACTCTCTCTCTGCGACAATCTGGCTGGGCGTGCACGTGGTCGTGAAAAAGTGTAGCCGTTTCACCGTATTGTGTAGCGGTTCTGTGAGAGCCGTGTGGAGGCAATCCCTCCAAAATATTCTGAACGCAGCCCCTTTAATGTATATGCTTACACTCAGAACTGACTTTAAATGTATGACAGTAGGCTTGTGTTGCAAACTGGGGGGTGTGGAGTTGTTTACCAAGCAGGGAAAAGACATGGGACATGTAGGATCCAGTGTTTTTGGAGCCTGACCCATACAAGGGACTAAAACTCAGGATATCTATCTCTCTCTCTCTCTCTCTGTCTCCTCTGCTGCTTCGAGTTCTACGATTGTTTTCCAAACTCACACTAGTCACCCAAAGTTATGCAAGTGAAAAACTAAATTCCCGGAATGCCCCTTTAACACCTTAATTTGACCCCTCACATCTTGGCATCCACAATAACTAAATTGCATTGAGCAGCTAGTGTAATAATGACGGAGACAGCGAGACAAGCAGGTAAAGGGAGACCGACAGAGAGACAGACGGGTATTTTGCCTCTCCTCCAGCTCGTCTAGTTGCCGGGGCGACCGGTCTGGCCTGGCCTGGCTCGATGTACGAGAAGACAAAACACAGAATGGCGAAGAAAGAAAAGCGCCACAATCAATGAGACCCTTTTTGTTTTAGTGGGAACCCCCTTTTACCCTTGACGACACACACGCTCACACACACTGACACACACAGGGGCAGAGGAACAGGATGACTGAATCGGTGTGTGATTGTGTGTGTGCCTTTGTGTCTGACCTCTCCCTCTCTGTGTGTGTGACTGACTTTATTTAAGACAAGGGCCCTTTTGTTTTAAGCCGGTGAATGGCTCTGAGGCCAAGGCCGGCCCTGTAATTGGCCTACTTAGGCCCTGTTTAGCATGAGAAAAGCCTTCCTTGGCCCGGCAGTGCCAAGCTAACTTTTGTTTTCAACCACGGAGAGCACGGACGCGCAGATCAGAATTCAGATTAGCCCCGAAAAAACATCCAGCAACCCCACCCCCTCCAAACAAACGCCTCCACCCTCTGCTTTAAATACACCTCGCACTAATTACTTAACGAGAAAGCTGGGAAGAAAATCTACACTATAAGGGAGTAGTGGTGGAGTCTATTTGGAGAGGCGGGGGCGAGGGGGGTTTGCGAGACTCTTTATCCCCTCTTCCCTCCTTGCTAACGTTTTGTGCCACTTTAAAAAAGAAAAAAAGAAAAGAAAGACCCTCTTCTCCATCCTTCCGTCTGTCTTTCATTCAAGCGTTTCTCTTCTCTCCAAATCAGCCCAGACGCCACTTGTTGCTGCCGAGTCATTGATTAGCGGGACAATGTGTGAGCGGTTTGCTAAGTTTGAGCCGTGACAAAGAGTCACAGTTAGAGGAGGGCAAAAGCAGCCGAGAGGAGAAGTTAGACTCTGAGCTGTGGAGCTGGGGGGTGATGAGCGTCTCCGCGCCGTGCAGCATGAGGAGGTAAATACCATCACATGGCACATTCATTCGTCGTTATCAGCGCGGTGTCTGGAGCTGGAAGTTAGATGCCTATCTAACTTATTTATTTGGCTTTTCTGATGTTTATCTATCTATCTATCTATCTATATATCTATCTATCTGTCTGTCTGTCTTTGTATGTCTGTTGTTATCTTTTTCTACCCTCTTTACTGCACAAACATGTTTTAATGGAGTTTCAGATTTGGCAGTAAGTGTGCATTTTAAAGCATCACATTGAAAATCACGTGCTTCCATTTGAACGTTGTCATACATCATGCGCACACAGGAAATGAAATTTCAATTTGGATTCGGTTATTTCATTTTGTAATATTGACAGACCCTGACTTCCGTATTAATACTCTATTGGCCTATTCAGAGCAGTAACACATGGTCATGTGCAACGTAATACACAGACACACATGCCTAAACACTAATATGAACTGTACCTTTCTTTGAATGGCTGGTTTGTTTGCTCGTAATATTTAGTGTCGATTTAGATTAGAGCTGAACCAAAAATATATAAAAAAAAAAGATTGTTTCAGATATTTGACATCAAAATACCTGTGCATATTCGACCATATCAGATTGACAATGACAGCTGTGCTAAACATTGTTCTAAATGTTCTCAACAATCTGAATACGCCCAATGTTTTCAGATACCTTCCACATTCAACCAATAGTATATTGTATAATAGTATATAAGAAATTTTCCCTTGTGGGATTAATAAAGTATACATTATATTCCACTCGATGGTTTGATTTAACGTCATTATCGGCACAACAGGCTGTGGTGTAGGCTAATTTATTATAGTGGGTGTACTGTAGTACTGTATATTGGCCAGAATCTGCCTTTGGGGGGGCATATCATGGTAGGGGGCCTAGGTTTCCTCCCACAGTTACGTTTTGAGCATCAAACGACTTCATTTCCTGTGTCCTGATACACTGTTATGCACCAATTTATGGTGGAAATACAAATATTTATCCTATGTGAAGCAAAAAAACACAGATGGCAATTCAAAATGTATCAAAACTATAATGAAAAGTATGTTGTTGTGGTTCATTGGGCATTTTGTGGCTAGGACCGACGTATCACTGAAGTGCCAATAACATGATGTTAAATCCAACCTTCAACGGTTACCAACAAAATGAAAAGTTACACTGTATTCATGTTGCGGGGCAATTTTCTCTCATAATTACAAAAATGTTTTATTTTAATTCCAAAGGCCAAGGGAACTTCATTAGGATGCATAGTATCCTGATCCATGAAATAACTGGACTTAAAATACGCCTGCCTCTATGGGAATATATCATAGGGGGGTGTATGCTTATGCCCCTGTATTTTAGGGATCTATTTATGTATTTACAATACATTATTCATTCACAAAGAAAATTGGTGTCTTTAAAAGGTTGGATTTTTCAAATTTTTTATTTTTTTATTTAAGGCATTAAGATCAATTTCCAAGAGATGATTTTTTAATTCCTCCTTTTAGTCAACATTAGCATGGGAATGTCTTATGAGCACAACTGTATGTCTGCTCTTAACTAATTGCCCATTGTGGGTTTAATAAAGTTGTCAAATTGAACCAAATTGTCGAGATTTCAGACTTTCCACACAACACTACTGACAACGTTCCAACTTGCGTCAAAATGACAAACCTCAGCATCAGGACTGTAAAATTGGGATATTCCAAACATTTCTCTCACAACATTCTAGTAAAAGAGCCATCCACATCTTGAACTCCAACGCTGAGAAAGTCATCTTGGTTGCACTGATTCTCATTATCTATAAAAAAAATATGTAATACCCTAATTAAAGGTGATATTATGTTCTGTTATGGCTGGCATTTTGCCTGGAATATGTGTTGGTGATTTCTTTTTCTCATTTCCTTGTGGGGAATGGCGCGTCCTTTTGGGTCTTTTGAGTCGCAAGGCCACAACATTAACAATCTCTCCCCCTCTCTCTCTCTCTGTGCTTGTGTCTCTGTCTGTCTCGGTGTCTCTCGACCAGTCGATACTGGGTGGCGAGATGGGTTTGGGGAGTCCCGGCGCGGCGTCGCCCACCAAGCCGGCCGGTCAGTACTACCAGCACTACGGCTCCAACCCCCGGAGGAGAACGCTGCCTATGGACGCCATGGGTGAGACGCCGCACGCACACCCCCGTCACACCCCCGTCACACAGACGCTGTGAACTCACACAGAGAGACACAGCGACATGTTCGCTCATTAAACTGATTTAAAGGTCTCACATTTTGTGTCTTGTGACCCCCATTTTTTTTTTTTTAACCCTTGAAATGTTATGACTTTTGTTTTGAAAGTTCGAAAAAGTGAGAAATTTAGTCACATTTCCATGTAAGCTGAACAAAGATTGTCTTTGGTACACACACACACACACACACACACACACACACACACACACAGTTGAATACCTTTTTTTTCTTGATTTAGGTGGAGGGTTATCTTGTCTAACTAATTAATTAATAAATTCAGAGCATGGAGGGAGGAAAACCATTTTGCACCTACAATACCTTAAAGATATAACAAAAAACATCTTAAAATCAATATGTCTAATACAACAGTCCTGCTAAATCCTCCCTTTATGAAGGCAATAACGTTGTTTTTGTTGGAACTTTTCTACAAATGTGTGGAGAACAAGGTTGTGAACGACATATTAGAAATATCTACAACAATAGTAGCGCCGTGCATTACAGCCTAAAGAAAAAAGTGAATTCAAAGGTTAGGAGTCATTACAGGGCTGTTATGATAGACTGTATTATGTTTAGCTAGGTTGCATAATAAAAATAAATTAATTGCAGTTTCAAAGTCAATGCCATGTGCATATCAAGCGCCCCCACGCTGGTCCCATATTGAAACGTACAGTTGAAAATATGAGATCGGGGTGTCTTTCACTCACTTTATAGAGCAATATGAACATATTATGACCAAGGCCATAACCAAAGATTTAAAATAAATTCAAAAATGAAACAGAAACCTCAGGCTGTTAACACATTTATTTCCGCACAAGAAAAAGAAAAAGATTCTGCAAAATTCTGCAGATCTTCCAATCCCTGCTGAAAACTGTCAAATAAAATCTGTTTTGGTCTGATTATGACACACAAATACATCTAAAAACAGATGAATGAATAACGATCATTTGCAGTCCTCCAACTTTTGGAAGACTTTTTTTTTTACAGTGTCATAAAGTGCCATTTTCCTAATAATATTAACACTAGTTATACTGATGATGATCTGCCTTTTTTTTTTTTTTAAGATACACACACATTTCATTCATACAATGTTTTGTCTGAACCCATATCTATATAAGCAAAAGGATATCCAGGATTATGAGTTCCTGTGAAATTTTTTTGTTTCTTTTCGATTTTCGGCCTTAATGTCATTACATACATACTCATTATTCTCATTATTATACTGAATAAATGAAGCAGCATGTCAATCATCTTCCTTCGCTTACATGTTAAACAGCACCAAAGTGAAATATTTGAACCTGCACTGATCCCAGTTCAGTGTTTTCTTGTTTAGAAGGCCGAGCATTGTGAGTACGGGTTAGTGTTCATGTGTGAGGACCATCCTGTGTGTGTGTGTGTGTGTGTGTGTGTGTGTGTGTTGGTGCTTTGAAAGGGGACTTTGAGCAACAACAAAAAATACAGGGAAGTCTTTTAGAAAACAGGACAATAGTGGCCGTGATGTAGCCTTGGTAATGTTAGCCTTGGGAGGACACACACACACACACATGCAGGCACGCACACACACACACACACACGTGCGCACACACACACACACGACGATGACTCTGGTCCAGAATCACAATAAAATTGCCCTTACATTTTTTCATCAAAGTCTTACCTTCCCAGTTAATAGACTGCTCCCTCGCTCCCCTTGAGAGAAACCCTGAAGAATAATATAAACATATCAAACCAAAAAAAAGAGAAGAAAAAAAATCCACCCCCGTCCTTTCCTGCAGTCAGTCTTTTTATTTTCCGCATCCTATTGTGCGGCGCTCGTGAAAGCTTTCTTTGTAAAGTTATCGACGGCGGTTAGCGGCCTCGCTCTTTCCTCCCTGGGTGATCGATTCAATTTAAACAAATCAAACCAGAGCCTTCTTTAAAAAGAGAAATAAAACGCCTCTTTGACCCTGTTAAACCCTCATGTCTTGATTCGTTGCCTTTTTTTTTTTTTTTTTTTTCTCTTTCAGAGGTTCACCCAAAGAAAGTTCGGAAGGTCCCTCCCGGCTTGCCGTCCTCAGTAAGTGATAGCATGCCTTTTTTTTTTATTCTTTTTTTTCTGAGGTGTTATGGCTGCTATAATGTGTAAAAAAAATAAATAAAAAGGGCTGCTGATGCTCCGGCATGTTGGGAATCGCTGAGCTGGTTTTGTGGAAAAAGCTGCAGACGTTGCCAGGTTGTGTGAATGTGTTGAGGTGAAGAAGACGCCGCCGCCGCCGCTGTGGGGGCCGAGCTGGACTCAGACAGCTGTCGGCTATTTGTTGCCGGCTCTTTTCTTTTTTTTTTGGGTGGTGGGGGGATAAACTGGAAGAATTTCACGCCAGGAAAAGAAATAAACAAAAAGACATGTATTATTCTAAATCTGCAGAATTGTAGCTGTATAAATGATTGACAGCAATGAGGAATGAATACAGTTTTGGTTGCTTAGTTTCACTTTTACTGATTGATCGACTGATTGGTTGATTGATTTATCGGCGACTGGGCTGGATTTGTCTGGATGGATGGATTTTTTTTTGTTTAGCGGGTTTTAATAAAAGGACAGAAGTCCTGGGGAAAAAAATCACGGAGTTGTAGAAGAAGACAAAGCCGCACACGCTGCCAGGTTTTGTGAATGCGTGGAGAGGATGCTGCTGTCGGCGCTGGACACAAACAGCTGTCGGCTTTCTTGTCGTCGGGGTCCTTTTTTTGTTTTAGAAATCAATGTTCCCCCCCATTTAGCATTCATACACCACATACAGACATTGAATACATCGTGTATAACACACCACAATGTAGTCGCAAGCATGCAGCAATGAAGGTATTTTAAATGTTGTCATGTATATGACAACAATTATTTGGACTATAAAGACATATTCAATATTGTTACAGCTGTGTTCATTTGTATTATTGGTTTAAAAATCAGCCTCAGCATGGGAGGTGATATAGGTATTAATACATTAATAAATATAAATAATAAACTTATATTTACATGCAATTGTAAAACAGTGTGTTATAACCCAGAACTGTAAAACATTTCCCTGTAAATTTACAGTAATATAAATAGACAGTTTCTTACTTTATTATTTTAATTTACAGTAATATATTGGCAGCAGCTTCACCATTAAACTATTTAATTTACAGTATGCATACTGTTTTTACATTTTAAGGTATTGAACTGTAAATAGACAGTTTCTTACTGTATATTTGAATTTACAGTAATATACCGGCAGCAGCTTCACCATTAAACTATATTTAATTTACAGTATGCATACTGATTTTAGATTTTAAGGTATTGTACTGTAAATACAGTTTCTAAATGTATTATTTGAATTTACAATAATATACTGGCAGCAGCTTTGCCATTAAACTATATTTAATTTACAGTATGCATACTGTTTTTACATTTTAAGGTATTGTACTGTAAATAGACAGTTTCTTACTGTATATTTGAATGTACAGTAATATACCGGCAGCAGCTTCACCAGTAAACCATATTTAATTTACAGTATGCATACTGTTTTTAAATTTTAAGGTATTGTACTGTAAATAGACAGTTTCTTACTGTATTATTTGAATTTACAGTAATATGCCGGCAGCAGCTTCACCATTAAACTATATTTAATTTACAGTATGCTTACTGATTTTAGATTTTAAGGTATTGTACTGTAAATACAGTTTCTTAATGCATTATTTAAATTTACAATAATATACTGGCAGCAGCTCCGCCATTAAACTACTGTTAATTTACAGTATGCATACTGTTTTTACATTTTAAGGTATTGTACTGTAAATACAGTTTCTTACTGTATTTTTTGAATTTACAGTAATATACCGGCAGCAGCTTCACCATTAAACTATATTTAATTTACAGTATGCATACTGTTTTTACCTTTTCAGGTATTGTACTGTAAATAGACAGTTTCTTACTGTATTATTTGAATTTACAGTAACATACCGGCTCCAGTGTAATCCCCGCCTTTTCTTTTATTTTGCCAAGATGCACTGGTGTTAACAGTTAAATATCTGTAAGCTGTAACATTTGCAGTCAGTCCTGTAATATTATTGTTTTCTCCCAGAATGCATTGCCATTCACAGTATGATCCTGTAAAACATTAAAACAGCTAGATACTGTGAGATTTGAACTGTAAGCTTACATCAAAGGTTCACAGCGGTTGCTTTCGGGCCAAGACTTGAATGATGATGATGATTTTTCCAACAGCTTTATCATGAAATGAAAAAGGTGTTCTATAGAGCCACTTACCGTGAAAAAAAGTCAGACATCTCCTTGACACGGTTTGAATATTCATAAAAACCCACAGACAAAATATGGAGACTGGAGATCCAGAGGTTTCTGCCAGACCGTGACCTTATACTGCTTAGAAATGATAAATAGCACTTAAAATTAAAGTGTTGCTGTTTTTTTGGAAGAAAAAACGGCACAGCCACAATTCAGTGTGTTTTTGATTTTGGGGGGGGGGGGTTCCCAAGATGTTGATTCATAATTTATCTTTAAGGTGTTGGGATCGTTGGCATTTTGGATTGCCACTTGTTGCAGTAGTTTGGAGGACCTGAGGTTTTCAGTCAATTCAAGTGGGAAGAAACAGCGACATTCATCCACCTAATGTGTGTTAAAAGTCCTTCATCACACCAATCCTCAACCATGTGCTTCTAACAGATTTCCCTATATAACTATTTGCGGCTTTGCTCGGATTTAGAGCCTTGCGGACTGAATCCTTGGCCGTTGGTCGGACAGCACAAGACGTTTGAAGACCCAACTGGGCTTTGAGAATGTGACGGACATACTTTTTGCTTTTCTCTCTGAGATTTGATTCATTTGTTACAATAATCCAATAGTTTCAGCCCTAAATTAAACAGATCACCAGTGAAAAAGGAATATTCTCACATAGTCTGTGGGCAGAATCCAACAGAGACATAACTATATATTAGGGTGAGTGGTTTTGAATCTGAAGGAGAGCGTTGTCCTCATGTTGTCCTCGGGTCAAATTGACCCGTTTTCCTATATCAGTGTTCTTTTTAATTCCCCAAAATAACATGATTGATTCCACACAACGCTCTTTGGCAAGTATAAATCTCTACTTTCATTAATTTTGGGGCGTCTTATTTAATTTTATACCATTTGAAAAACAAAATTAAGTACTTTCGCAATATTATTGAGGAAAAGTTATTCATATTCCAGTCTGTGATTATCCATCAACATCCATTTCTTTAATTTAAGTCTAAATAATTCCTAAATTCTGCTTTTCTAATTCAAACATTAGGTATAATTTCCTATATATAAGGTTTATTGACCATAAATTCCAAAAATAACTGTTAAACTAAAGTTAAAAAGTTAGTGTTACGTAGTGTTTGAAACGTCAACATTGAAAAAAAAAGTGTCAAAAGTGTTGAAAAATGGGACAAAAACGTAAGAAAAAGTTAAAAAACTTTGATAAAAAGCATCAACAAAACTGCTGATTTTCAACTTTAAAGGGAAGACAACACAAGGGTTAAGATTCAAAGATTTAAAATCCTTTAGTATTAACCCCACATTGGGGGAATTCCCAGCGGTGCAGCAGCAAGATAAACACACAATGAATAAATATGAAAAGAGAATAATTAGTCAAATGTATATTTGTTTATTTGGTGTGGTCTTTTTCTGAAATGAGACGATCCATCGATCACAGTATGATGAATATTTTGTGGAGCAATTAAGAAGTCACAACGATGTTTTCTAGGGTTAGGACCCCTTAAGGGAAAGAGAGACAGAGTGGGGACCCTCTACTACATATGTTGTATACAAGTGTAGTTACATATTAATAACCCTTGTGTTGTCTTCCCCTCAACCGCACAACTTTTTATTTCTTCTGGGTCAAATTTTAAAAAAAAATTTTCAAGCTTTTGTTGTAGATTGTTTTCATTTGTCACTATTTGACATTTTTGTCCATTTATTTCAACAAATTTGTTGTGCTGTTTTTGTCTATTTTTGTCTAGGTTTTTTTGTAACTATTGGACTTTTTTTGTAACTATTGGACTTTTTTTGTCTATTTTTTTCAGCAATTTTTTAAATGTTTTTGTCCATTTTTTTTAAATTTTTTTGGAAGTTTACTTCCAGTTTTTTTCAAGGAATTTTTTTTTTTTAAATGATTGTCTCTTAAACTATCCACATTAGTTTCTTTGAAAATTTTGTTGAAAGAAGCCCAAATTTCTGATATTTTCAACAAATTTGTTGTGATGTTTTTGTCCATTTTTTTCAGCGATTTGTTTGTTTTTTTCTAGTTTTTTTGTAAATATTTGACCTTTTTTGATTATTTTTTTCAGCAGTTTTTTAAAACGTTTTTGTCCATTTTGTTTTTATTTTTTTGTCCAATTTGAAAAACAAATTTCCATTTCTTTTCAGTGATTTTTTTTATTTTTATTTTTTTAATGATTTTCACAATTGTTCCACTTTGTGTTTTTGTCACATTATTTTGTCTTTTTTTTTTTGATTGCTATAAAATTAGAAAAAAACAACAACCACTATCCACGAAAATTTCTGATATGGAAACCTTTTAAAAATGGGTCAAATCTGACCTGAGGACAGCAGGAGGGTTAAACTGGGCCAGATGGATGAAAACGGATTGATCAGCACTTATATCTTACATAAACATACACTTTTAATATTAAAAAAAATACACATGGAAGGCATAGTATATAGCTTAAATGTATCTGCTAAGCATATCATCACTGTTGTGTGCATTAACCTTCTGAGCTATGTCTTTAAATTCACCTTTTAAGGGTTTTTACACATAACTGATTAACATGTTCAGAACCAGCTCACCTTCCTGTAAAATGAGGCCCAAATGTGTTCCCTAAAACGTTGAAATTCCTCAAATCTCTTGAGAAAACATGCCTACGCTCAATTGTTTGTGCTTAAAATGACTTTACTAAAAGTCTTGGGTTCACAAAAGTAGCTTAATATATTAATAAAATAGTAAATACATGTCTAAAAATGAAATTTTATATTAATGATTTTTGAGTAGGACTTTTGTCCCCAGATGGTTAAATGTTTTATTTAATTTTATTTAATTTTTTTTTAATGAATTGGCCAAATCGTCTTTGCTAATATGTTCAATATATTATAACTATAATATAATATTATATTTGTATATATTTAATATAATATGTTCATGTTAATGCTATTTTCAGGCATATTCTAATCAAAAACAACAACAAAAAAATCGGAAATATCAAACAATAATTTGGTGCCCCCCCCAGGGGTCTAAGGTGATCATTGCAGTTCTGATTGCAGTTTCATTTGACTGTAAATTGAACGTATTGTGGGGTTGATGGCACAAAGCAGCAGGTAGAGGATGTGGGGCATGTCCCTATATGAAAATAATCTGTCGTAGCAGTTCCACTGCTCATTAGATATATTTTCTAATTTCTAATTTTGATTTGGAGGTGTTTTACATGCGGGGAGTTTTTTCTTTCTCTGTTGCTGACCTCATTAATGGCCGGATAACGACGGCTGAATGTACGGCTTGTCAGCCGCCTCTTTGGCTCGGCGGGAGTCCGCCTCGGCCCCGCTTTGTCCCCCGCTTCCTCCCCGCTTTCCTCTGCCTCTCTGTGTCTACATCAGTCTGGCGAGGGAGGGGGAGATGGGGGAGGAGAAAAGAAGTCGAGAGAAGAGGAAAGGCGTTAAAAGGAAGAGAGGAGGAAAAAAAATCACGGGAAGCGCGGCTTGTTTGACAGGGTTGATGTTTGCTTTTTGACTTTTTGTGTGTGTGAATGGGACAGAGGAGACCTTTCCTGGGGAGGACAGACACACTGTCAAACAATAGGGACGGTTGTTTATTTTAATATAAATAAAACAGTGGAATATTAATTCCAGACCTGGGAAGTAACCAGGTATGTTTATTCAAGTACCTTCAACATTTGTAACATTCAGATATTATATTCAACATGATACATGAAAATAAAATAAAAATAAATGAAAAAAAAAAAAATGAATAAATTAAAAAAAGAATTCGAGAAAACAATAAAAAAAAAATTTAAAAAATGAAGTTTCTGCTGCGGTGTATTTTTATTTTCCCAAGATGCATTGGTGTTAACGGTAAATTGTGATTGTAATTGCAGTTTGAAAATAAGGGCCACAATGTATTGAACTTTAATTGATATACGAGTAGTAGACCTTCCTTCACAGCGCTGTGGAGGAAGGTCTGGATGTCCACACAGCATTCTGGGTGATCCAGAACATGTGTACGTTCAAAAGTAGTTTTAGTCGTGCAACAGAAAACTCCGATTGGACAGATAGTCTAGCTAGCTGCCTGGATTTACCCTGCAGAGATCTGAGGACCACGTGGTCCCCCATAGTCCTCAGATATCCACCAGAGGTTAGAACGCCAACACAGAGACAGAGGACGGTGACGGACTGCACGCCTGCTCGATTAATCGTTATAAAATCATCGCAATCTCGATTCACCTTGGTCACAATTTCATTCATTTTTTCCCTTGTGTTTGAAACAGAAGGGTTAATTAACTGTTTTTATTCTTTTTTATGACTTTGATTTTCATTCATTTTACGAGCCGCCTACATCATTAATGCTACTACTTTCTTCTATGAGCTCTCTTTTGCAATATTTATTTATTTATTATTTAGTTACTTGACCATTTCATCTCATTACAGTGCAAAATTAATTTCATTGTTAATACCTATCTACTTTTCACACAATGTGTATTGGAAACTATTTTATATATGTATATAGTTGCTCTCAGGACTGTGCACCAGGCCCCCTCTTTTTTCTCTGCACTACCTGTACTTTATATTTTTATATTTTATATTCTTATATTCTATATTTTTATATTTCGTGTCAACACTGTAAAGGGGTTGCTTCAGTCTCATTGCAACAGGTACTGCACTTGTAGATAGATAGATAGATAGATAGATAGATAGATAGATAGATAGATAGATAGATAGATAGATAGATAGATAGATAGATAGATAGATATTGATCCTAAAAAAAATGGGAAATTACGGTGTTAGAGCAGCACACGTACATCAGTCACACAACACAGAATATAAATGAGATACTAGGAAAATTAATAATAATAATAATAATAATAATAATAATAGGAATAAAATATAAGAACAAATATTTGAATTTATACAGGATGGAAAAAGAAAATGTGCAACTGCTTAAATAATATGCTAAAATGTATGCTAAAATGTAAATGAACCAATTGTGAAGGTTGCACTTTTAATGACAATAATGGCTTTCTATTCTATTCTCTTCATTGAGGCCTCTGTGTTTACAGGCTAGTAGGTGTAGTACTGCCAATTACTTTTGTTTTGTCATGTTCCATGTGTGCAATAAACATTACACAAAAAAATCATGGCAGAGAATATCAATTCTAGGCTAAAAATATTGTATCCCCCCCCACAAATCGTGCAGGCCTCAAGTTTGACACGTGTGCTGTAGAGGAACGTCCCATTAATGTCGCTTGGTAGTTGGTAGTTGGTAGTCTTGCATTGACACTCATGAGATCCAGGTTTTTGGACCTTGCTTTGCCTTGGTGTCAGTGGCGCGGTGAGTCCATCTCATCTCTCTGCTCTAAGTCTCTCTGTCTCCACCTCTGTGATGTGGCTAATCCCGCCTGCTTCCTCCCGTTCACATCAAGAGAACAGGAAGCGAGGAGGGAACCTGCTGCCTGTGAAACGGAGAGCAGACTCTCTGCCTGCTGGTTGGCATGAGTGTCAGCTAGGAGAGAGAGCAGAAACTGTACACGGTTTTTTTAATTTTTTCTTCTAAATTTGTTCCCTTTTTTGTATTTGATGTCTTTAAAAAGTCGGTTCTGTCGTGCCACGACTCATTTTGGGAGCTGTAGCTTTTTATTCTTTAAAAAAAAAGGTGTTTTTCATAGTTCTTCACTTAACCCTTGTGTTGTCTTCCTGTCAAAATTGAAAATTCACACCTTAGTTTGTTTTTTATCAATGTTTTTTTTTAATTTGTCTTACATTTTTGTCCCATTTTTCAACATTTGTCACTTTTTTTTGACATTGTCAACACTACGTAACACTAACTTATTAACTTTAGTTTAGTTATTTTTGGAATTTATGGTCAATAAACCTCATTTATAGGAAATTATACCTAATGTTTGAGTTAGAAAAGCAGAAATTAGGAATTATTTAGACTAAAATTAAAGGAATGGATGTTGATGGATAACCACAGACTTGAATATGTCAACTTTTACTCTCAATACTATTTCAAAAACACTTCAATTATTTTTATTTTCAAATGCTATAAAATTGAATAAGACGCCCCAAAATGAATGAAAGTAGAGATTTGTACTTGGCAAAGAGGGTTGTGTGGAACCAATCATGTTATTTTGGGGAATTAAAAAGAACATTGATATAGGAAAACGGGTCAATTTGACCAGAGGACAACATGAGGGTTAAAGGAGAAGTCCGGTCAATTTGACGTTAATCTTGATCGCTATAAATATGCGTGTAATTTTTATTGTAAAAACACGGACTATCCGCAGCTACATGTACGAGCTCCCACTGAGCTAAAACACCAGTTGTCGGGTCAAGTTTTAGATACACAAAATGCAATTAATATGTCTGTGCAACATTAACAGGGCCCTTACGTGACAACGATATGCGTTTTCAACTCAGACATTGTTTACATTCACCTTCCCTGTCTCTATCCTCCCGATAGCTAGCTTGCCCTGTTGGCTTCTAGCTGCTAGCTGCTAGCTGCTAGCTGCTAGCTGCCGTCCACGATGCTCAGCCAGGCTTCTGTGATAATCATCACGCAGCAGTTCCGTGTGTATTTGTAGCTCATCCATTTTACGTGTGATGGATCTGGTGTTAGATAATAGGAGGCTTCGCACTGTCGATGTATGTGGTCGTTCTCTTAGCCGCGCTAGCAGCATCCTTGCTTCAGGGCTTTTTTTCACAGTTTTTGTTCCTTTTTGGGGGTTTTTTGGTGCCTTTCTCAGAGTTTTGGTTGCCTCTTTTGAAATTTATTCCATACATTTTTCAACGTCTTGGTGATTTTTTTTCCTGGGACAATGTTGAGTTTTTTCCCCCGATGTTTTTGACTCTTTTGTTCATGTTCTCATGACTCTTCTCACAAAAGCTCATGCACACTCATTCGTATGATGTACTACGAAATTAGGCGACCGCAGTAAAGTGACAGTAAAGTTTAGTGGTCTACATAGTCAAAGTGAGCCGACCAAAAGTTATTGGGAGCCAGGTACAGAGCTGCCCCTCGTTTCAGCGTCTGTTACAGCTAAGTTGTGCCGACAAAAAGTGTGTCATGTGTAGGGTTGGTTATCGTTTGGATATACAAATCTGACCTTTGACCAAAAAACGGATTTTAACCTTAACCCCAAAACCAAGTCTTAAAGGTCCCATGACATGGTGCTCTTAGACCTTAGTGGTCCCCTAATACTGTATCTGAAGTCTCTTTCATATAGACCTTAGTGGTCCCCTAATACTGTATCTGAAGTCTCTTTTATATAGACCTTAGTGGTCCCCTAATACTGTATCTGAAGTCTCTTTTATATAGACCTTAGTGGTCCCCTAATACTGTATCTGAAGTCTCTTTTATATAGACCTTAGTGGTCCCCTAATACTGTGTCTGAAGTCTCTTTTATATAGACCTTAATGATCCCCTAATACTGTATCTGAAGTCTCTTTCCCAAAATTCAGCCTAGATGCAGAATTCCAGCCTCTAGAGCCAGTCCCACAATAAGCTTTCCTTAGTATGTGCCATTTCTGAGTCTGTAGCTTTTGAGGAGGGGGGGGCAAGGTGGAAGCTGGGGGTGTGGCCTCGACCAACTGCCACTTTGCTCGTTTGAAAGCCATGATGTCTCTCTCTCATGGGTGGGCAAAATTCTCTGGGCGGGCAAAGCAGAGAAAGGGGAGGTAACCTTGCCCTTTATGACCTCATAAGGAGCAAGATTCCAGACTGGCCCATCTGAGCTTACATTTTCTCAAAGGCAGCGCAGGATAACCCGGTCTCGGTTTACACCCATCACCATTTCTAGCCACTGGGGGGCCATAGGCAGGCTGGGGGAACTCATATTAATGCTCATAAAGTGATATTCATTGCCATGGGACCTTTAAACCTCAAACAACTCTTTCCAGCAATAAGGACCAGACAAAATATCCTCACTTTCTAAAATGTCTTCCTTATCAAAAGTCGGATCATTTAAACCCAGAACCACTTAACGCATAAGTCTTTTTTTTCTTCCAAATCATGATTGCTGATAGGTGATAGTGTAGATTTAGCACAGTTTCCCTCCTACCTCAGTGTGTTAGTGCTTCCATTTCATTCCATGTGCTTTGTGCAGTGGTGGAACGTAACTAAGCACATTAACTCAAGTACTATACTTAAGTATAAATTTGAGGTATTTGTACTTTCTTGTACTTCTTTTCCTGCTACTTTCTACTTCTACTCCGAGAGAAATATTGTACTTTTTAATCCACTACATTCATCTGACAGCTTTCGTTACTAGTTACTTTACAAATTAAGATGTTTACGCACAAAACACATGCAGTTTTATTATAAATGAAACTAACCCAACAATAGGACGGCCTACAAGTCCAGCTCTTTGGCAAGTACAAATCTCTACTTTCATTCATTTGGGGCGTCTTATTCAATTTAATAGCATTTGAAAATAAAATTGAAGTGGTTTTGAAATAGTATTGAGAGTAAAAGTTGACATATTCCAGTCTGTGATTATCCATCAACATCCATTCCTTTACTTTTAGTCTAAATAATTCCTAATTTCTGCTTTTCTAACTCAAACATTATGTATAATTTACTTATAAATGAGGTTTATGGACCATAAATTCCAAAAATAACTGTAAAACTAAAGTTAATAGTGTTGAAATGTCAAAAAAGTGGCAAACAGTGAAAAAAAGTGTTGAAAAAAGGGACAAAAACTTAAAAACGTTGATTAAAATCCTCAACAAAAGTGTTGATTTTAAATGTGAGGGGTTTTCCGCATTGAGTACTTTTACTTTTCAAAGAAAGTACATTTTCCTGATGATACGTGACATACTTTTGCTTAAGTAACATTTTCAATGCAGGGCTTCCATTCGTAACAGGGTATGTTTACAGTGTTTTAGCACTTTTACTTAAGAGAAGTACCTGAATACTTTTTCCTCCGCTGGCTTTGTGTGATCTTGCCACTAGGGGGCAGAAACAGAAACACACTGCTGATGCTTCGGGTCACCTTAGAGGCAAATAAGGCAAAATAAATCCAGTAATCCAGTAATAAAATATTACTCAATGCTACATTTTTGTGAAGGATCTGCTGTGTGCAATTCTACAATCCATCCCAATTTGGTCTAGAATAATAATTCATTTCCCGAAAATTGCAAATATCAATGTCCCATGCAACTGTCATTTGTCCTTCAGAATCTGTGAAATGTGGAGAATGTAGAGTGTAGATGTGTCTCATTTAGTCAAATAAGTTAAAGTTTTCCCACTTTGCTTTCATATCTATTAATAATTGTTACAATCAATCTTAATATGACAGTTTGTCTTACCTTTGTAGACTTTTTTCACATTAAAGGTCCATAAAATGCCTCCTATTGGGTCTAAACTTGTAGTTTGGGGTTTCTTCATGCTTCAATGTTCAAAAACATTTAAATTTTTCTCATACTGTGCATACTGAATAGACCTGGATTTAGTGCCTGTCTCTTTAAGCCCAGTCTGCCCTGATTGGTCAGCGTTTCTGGGTCTTCTGCATCTGCACTTTCATAGTCTCTGCACCGACATTGCAGCCGGGGGAATGACTGCAACGACACTGTAGCGGCACTTTCTAAGGGTTTCGGTGCTGTCTAACATAAGGAACATGGACACTGATTTTCTTTTTGCATTTCCATTGCATTTTCCTCTTCTTCTGATGAATTTAGAAATAATTCAAGTGGCATTTTAACCTGTTTCGAGTAGTTTTCGTTGTTGTGTTGCTGCCCTACCATATGCCCCTACTTGTGAACACACTTCATTTAAGGTATCCTTCACATCCACTGCAGGCGATGGGTCTTTTTCTTTTAATGAATGCATTTCTTTTTTTTTTCCCCTCCCCCTATCCTTCCCGTCTCCCTGCGCTGCAACTTTGTTGTTGTTGTTTGTCATATTCAGTTTGCTGAGTTGATGATTTACTTTGAGAAACAATTAAACGTCACATGAGAGGAGAGCGTGGGATGTCTTTGTAATCAAAAGGAAATTAGGCATCAGTTGCTAACATTAGCAGGTTGCAGAGTGCCGTCTCGCTGTTGATTTGCTATGCTGGTGGAAGGACTATTACGGCATTTCTTCTCCGTTAGATATGATTGTTTTAGTTAATTTGTTGTTCGGGCTGATACAGTCTCCAGCTCGTCCTCAGAGCTTTACTAATGCTGACTGAATAAACAACCACACACACACACACACACACACACACATATATATATATATGCACGTACAAGGTTATTCCCAAAAATGGCGATAATGAAACCGTGAAAAAAAGGCCATTAAAGGAAATAGAAATGAAATTCTATGTGTCACACACAAACACACACACACACACACACACACACAGACACACTCACACGCGCACACACAAACACACACACACAGATATGCACACACACACACATACACACATGCACACTGGGTCCAGCCCTTAAACTGGCTTGTGATTGACACACTTTCGACCAATGATGAAAAACTTTTTATATTATATGTTTAAATATGTCCAACTTTAATAAAGTGAGCCATCGCTTGAGCAGAAACCTCTTCAATTTTTATCATATTTAGTCTTTTAAAAATTGGATTTATGTTTTCATAAATCAATGCTATTGGTCACCCTTTACATTCGCCTGTGGGTTTTTACAAATATTAAAAGAGTGGCGACTGGAATTTGTCTGACTTTGTCTGAGGTAAATAGCTCAATAAATGTTTTGAAATTAGCCTTTTATTAATTTTTATGAAAAACAACGGTTTTGGACACAAAGGGTTTTCACCCAACAGGGACATAACTTGTAATATTTGCTCCATTTGATTCTCTGAAGGCTGGCGGATGGGTTCCATGTTGTAATATTGTCTGGATCATCTTGTGTTTCACAGTTTGTATTATGTAAAGTAAATGGGAAGTTGATTTGATAGAATATGAACTGAATCTGATAATTCTTAACCCCAAACAATACAATAAATCCAACAAATTCTAATATTAACACCAATTATATGTTTCCCAAAATTGTAACTTTACATTACTCTGAGTTGAACATTTGTCATGAGATGAGAAGTGTGTGTGTTGTGAATAATTCAATAGATTAAAAAAAAATCGGTATTTTGTGTATTTTTAATAACCCTCATGTTGTCCTTGGGTCAAGTTGACATGTTTTCAGTAAAAAAAAATGTGATGAAAATGTCCTTAAATATTAAAAATTGCAAAAACTTTTGGAAAAAAACCCACCAAAAACATAAAAAAAAGCACCCACAACATTGAAAAGTGACAAAAACGTGGGAAAAAATTGATAACACTGTTGAAAAAAACGCTTTGTTTCATGGTTGACGGGTAGACAACACAAGGTTTAAGAGAAAAAGTTAATAAAATATCAGAATCAGCTTTATTTGCCAGGTATGAGGACACATACAAGGAATTTTTCTTCGGAGCATAGTTGCTCACAAATATTACCCAATGCTACATTTTTGTGAAGGATCTGGTTTTTGAAATTCTACAATCCATCCAAATTTTGTCTTTATTTAATTTCCCAAATATCGACGTTACCATGCAACTATCATTTTTCCTTCAGAATATGTGAAATGTGGAGAATGTAGAGTGTACAAGTGTCTCATTTAGTCAAATAAGTTATCAAGTTTCCCATTTTGCTTTCAAATCAATCAATAATTGTTGCATTTCTCCGGCAGAATTTCCTCATATATTATATTTAACTAATTTACAAATGCTGCTTAAACCAAATACTAGAAAGTAATGACAAAGTTCATTTCCAAAGTGCCAAACAACCATAAAATCTCATCATTTAGTACGTGAGATTTAATCCAGAGGATCCAGACTGGGACGTGTCCCCTTCAGCTCCCTACCAGCACCCGCCTTTAGAAAGCACACCTTCATTTTCTTCCTTTTAAAAAAAAAAAAAAAAGCAGACCCGAAAAGCATTTTCAATCCCTGAACCCATTAAATCCTGTCGGTGATCTGACGAGAGAGAGCCACTGTCTCTGGCTGTTTCCTGCTCTCTCTCTCTCTCTCTCTCTCTCTCTCCCTCCGCCCCCTCTCTTTCTTTCTCTCTCCCTCTCTACCCACCACTCTCTCTCTCCGCCCCTCTCTGTCTTTCTCTCTCCCTCTCTACCCACCACTCTCTCTCTCCGCCCCTCTCTGTCTTTCTCTCCCTCTTTCCCCACATCTCTCTCGCTCTCTCTCCCTCTCTCATTCTTTCTCTTTCTCTCTTTCCCCACTCTCTCTCCCTCTATCTCTCCCTCTCTCTCCCCGTCCCCTCTCTTTCTTTCTCTCTCTCTCTCTCTCTCCCTCTCTTTCTCCCCCCTCAATCTCTCTCTCTGCCCCTCGTCTTTGTCTATCTCTCTCCTCTCTCTCCCTGTCTCTCCTTCTTTCTCTCTCTTCCTCTCTCTCTCCCCCTCCCTCTCCCTATACCCCCGGCTCAGATGTGGTTTTGTTTAAAGTCGACAGCGTTAATTAAATTAAGCCAGGTCTTGCAGAAGGCACAGTAGGAGAGCCGGCGGTCCCCAGTGGGCCGCGGGTTGGAGGAGGGATAGAGGATGGTATAGTGTAGTGGTGGTGGGGGGGCAGTTTGGTGAGCCATACTGGCCCCTTCAGGCGGCCCCAGGTACCACAGACGAGCCACAGACCCTACCAGTCAGCTGACACTGAACCCCCCAAATAGTTATATAACTACATAATACAAATAATTTCAGAACTTGCTGTCTTGCTCTGTTTTATGACGCTGGCATTTGGTATTTTATTTAACATTTCATAACTGTGTCTGTGTGTGTGTGTGTGTGTGTGTGTCTTCCCTATAACACAAAAACTCATGTTCCATCAAATTCCCAAAATAAAAGTCTTGTTTCAAATAGATTCAATTCAGCTGATCTGTAAAATGTAAAAATAACCCAGCATGTGTCTCCACTTAAGAGTCTGCAAAAAAGCTTTTAAAAATACATTAAAAAAAAATACACAGTGAGATCGCCGTGGCCACACAATTTGAAAAAAACAACAACAACATGAACACACACAACGGCCTCGCCTCCTTGTGTGTGTGAAGTGTCCTGAAAATGAAGTGTGTGTGTGTGTCCGCGTGTCAGCATGCTGCTTAAATTAGCGGTGTTGTACCAGGCCTTGGCAGAAGATGAAATGAGAAAGACGAGGCTACAGGGAGGGAGGGAGGGTGTGTGTGTGTGAGAGAGAGAGAGAGAGAGAGAGAGAGAGAGAGAAAAAAAAAATAATTTTGATTTTGATTTTTTTTTTTTTTACATTAACAATTAAAACATTGACAGTATCAAGGGAAACCTGTAACATGTAACATGAACAATTGTATGTACACACTCACTTTCTCTCGCTCTCTCTCTTTCTCTCTCTTTAACACACACACACACACACACACAATTCAATTCAAATTGCTTTATTGGCGTGAATATCAGAAATAACAATATTGCCAAAGCATCAAGGAGAAATACATACATACAATTCATTGAGTGCACTAAAATATATACATTTAAGATTAAAAAATAAATAAAAAATTCAATTAAAATAAAAAAAAAGCAAAAAATTGTAACTTGTGATGACCGGTAACATATTGTACGTGGATTGATAATTGCAGAGGACGATTATATGTTTTCTCTCCTTGTAGCAACACTTGGTTCTCGATCAGTCCTCCCTAAACTGTAGGTCACCATAGCAACAGTACGAACGTGACGACAGGTGACAGGTGAAGCTAACCACACGGTAACCGTGGGTTAAACTGATTGCTAACACATGGAGGATTTAAACAGCTTCATTTACATTGGTAAGACCTCATTTGAGACTCATAATGCACTCTGAGGTGTTCTGATATGAAATATTAATGAACTCAGTGACCTGAGCTTTAGAATGGTGTCATTGTCCTGCAGCAGCTCATGTGTTTATGCTATCCCAGAGAGCAATGGTAGCCAGGGATGACCTCACCCACCCACACACACACACACACAGTCAGCTGTGTGTTCAGCTATGTCGGGAATATTTACCCTGTCAAGTCCTTATTGTGATCCGCTTGTAACACACTTAATAAAACGATCAAAAAGATCTATATGTGTCTATAAAGTATTTGCTTGGCTCCTTGCCCCAAAATGTCCCACACATGCACCGGGGCCACCATTTTGTGTCAGATGGCAAACTGACTATATACAGACACACACAAGATAAGGGACCCAAACCTCAAAGTCTCAGCGACGCTCAGCCAAGGGTCCAGAGTCCTTCCTGGCGCTCCATAGTTCCATAGAAACTACATCCAGGAAGGAAATGGTCCATGCACAGATAGATAGGTCATGAGGGGGGGGGTTTCCAACGGGTTACAATGATTTTTGTCACCACAAGGCACCCATTTGCGTGTGTGGCCTATGAGTGTGTGCATGCATGCGTTCGTACATGTTGTTTGTGTCTCTTTTTGACCCACAGAGTACTTTTGTTTGACACAAAAAACACTTCACGTGTGTATATGTGTAAATATTCAGATGCAAACAAACCTCAGCACTGAAGTAAAATGTATTATGCAAGAATTATCTTTGAAATTATCTTTCAGAGTTTTGTCTAACTTGGGGTTGATTTGCATTTAGCCTATACATGTATTCCACTAGTCTCACTTTTGTACCGAATGATGATGACAGTTGCGTAATAGCTATTTAGCTGACGTTGGACTGTGGTAGCTTAGCTCTGCTAACAGTGTGTTAGCGATGTGACCTGCTGGATAAAGTGTTGCTAACGCTATGCTTTCTCTGTTTGCCCTTTGGACTGCGGTTATTTTAGCGTTGTACCAGATGTTAGATTGCATATCGTCATAATGAGCAGATTGGTAGACAACTCAACTCATCTTGCTCTAATTTGGTTTTTCCATTAGCAAAGTTTGTGGATAGCACCTGGAGGTTCCGAGCTAGCTGAGCCGATACAAGAAGGTCAACTTAAAACGAGGCAGACAAACGATTGGTCAGAGAGAATTGTTACAAACGCAACCCAGGACATGTCACCACAATGTAACGTCTCTGGGCCAAGCGGGAACTTCGTATATTCAGTGGGACGCGAGCAACTTCATTGAGCTGCATTTTGGGATCCAATATCTAGTTAATATAATACATCGATGTCTTAGCCCCACTAATGTTATGCTAGCGCTCTGTTAGCTTATCATGGTGCACCGATTGCGTACTGTTACCCTGTTAGCTGTCAGAGCTAATGTTGGTCATTTAGTTGTGGAAACTGCCGTCTAAACTTAACTTTAGAAAAAGATTTTCTTTCCCGACTGCCTCAGTGCGTCTAAGGTTTCTTGTCAATGAAATGACCTCAGCCTGAAGATGTTCGCTGCCTTTCTGTCCTTGTGAGGACATTTGGCTCCTACAAGGACCTATCTTTCACACACGTACACACACACACACACACACACACACACACACACACACACACACACACACACACACACACACACATGAATGCCTGCTGCAGATGTGCAGAACGTTCCCTGGTGCATTCCTGAGCCCAAACATTTGGCTGCAGTAACAGGCAGCAGAGAGCCGCATTCTGATTTGCTCCAAGGCTACGATGAATATCACAAGTTATCACACACACACACACACACACACACACACACACACACACACAAAAAGGCCTGTAGGCTACTTGTTGTGAAAATCTGTTTTGAGTTGTTAACGAGTTAAATATTTCTCAATTGTCCTTCTCGTCTTTTTTTACCTTATAGTTTCATTTAGGGGTCGAAATCATTTTTAATATTAATATTTTCTTTAATTCGTCATTATTAGTATTATTATTGCTTATAAGCTGTTACAGTTTATAGAAAAGTACAATCCCGAAATTATTGAAATTGATTGAAATGTATTCAAAAATTACAGGTACAGAATATAAAATCCTCTATTCCAACACTGAACACAACAGAAATAAATGATTGCAATAAACATATTTGAAATCACACTCATTTCATGAAAAACATAATTTCATGATTAAAAATGACTGACACTTCATGAATAAATTACATAAATATATTGCAAACAAGTTTCATAATTGTACATGACATCTTTTGGGAAACAAAAGGTATCCAACTAATTCCTGAACTGGAGGGGACTTCATTACTTCTTCTGGAAGCTTGTTTCGACACTTTTAGCGCACAAAGTGTGAACATTTCTTGTCTTTTCGGACAACCATGTGCTGGCGTATTGCTTTGAATAATTCCTTCTTAAGTCCCACCTATTGTTCCAAAAATGAAATATAGGCTCAACAGTTGCATTATATATTCCATGGACAAGCTTATAAATATCAATAATTGTGAAGAGAATAGGTGACTGTGAGCTGGGTACAAAGCACTGCTAGCTGCCGGTTGTTGTTGCTGGTTCAGTTAGCTGAGAATAGGTGACTGTGAGCCGGATACAAAGCACCGCTAGCTGCCTGTCGTTGTTGCTGGTTCAGTTAGCTGAGAATAGGTGACTGTGAGCTGGGTACAGAGCACCGCTAGCTGCCGGTTGTTGTTGCTGGTTCAGTTAGCTGAGAATAGGTGACTGTGAGCCGGATACAAAGCACCGCTAGCTGCCTGTCGTTGTTGCTGGTTCAGTTAGCTGAGAATAGGTGACTGTGAGCTGGGTACAGAGCACCGCTAGCTGCCGGTTGTTGTTGCTGGTTCAGTTAGCTGAGAATAGGTGACCGTTAGCCGGGTACAGAGCACCGCTAGCTGCCTGTCGTTGTTGCTGGTTCAGTTAGCTGAGAATAGGTGACTGTGAGCCGGATACAGAGCACCGCTAGCTGCCGGTCGTTGTTGGTGGTTTAGTTACCTGACAATAGGTGACTGTGAGCCGGGTACAGAGCACCGCTAGCTGTTGGTCATTGTTGCTGGTTCAGTTAGCTAAGAATAGGTGACTGTGAGCTGGACACAAAGCACCGCTAGCTGCCGGTCATTGTTGATGGTTCAGTTCAGCGAAGGAGTGTTCCTTCGGTGTCTTGAATACAAACTACAATTTTTTTTACATTTCCTGGGTGAAAGTCCGTCACCCCGACCTCACGTCCGCCGTGTTCTTATACAACAGCAGTCAACATGGTGCACAAAACCAAAAGAAAACACGGAAGTCATACGAGTTGCATTGCTTATCTTTTCATAGCTTTTCGAAAGCTGATTCAACATGTCAGGAAGAACGACCAGATTTATCCGTTGTCCAGCAACCATGCTTCATGTAGGTTTCTCTACTGGTTTTGTAAATGCAAAGCTTTTGTTTTGTTGTTTTTGCAGTTGATTAATAACTTATAGATGTCAGAGCTTCCTTTAATGCAACGCCAAGTAGTGTTTGGAGAGCGGTGCATGCTGACAGCTAACATGCAGTGTGATTTTAACATGACAAACTGTGATGGAAAAACTAATGGTGATCCCAGAAAAATGAAATGTGGGAGATATGTATCAGAAGTTATGCATTTGCTGAATCTTTTTTAGAAAGCTTTGACAACTGTTTTATAAGTCTGCACAACGTTAAGGAAACTTTGAGAGGTTGTGGGTTGGGTTTATCCATATATCCTGATCTGATGCATATGTTTGGTGTTGACTGCATACTGTAAATATGGAATAACATAATATATTTACATATACGTATTGATAACTCATAACAACCTCCACAAAATGAGAGTTAAACCAGAGATTAGAGGTGACATGCAAATACACTTTTAGAACTTTGTTGAGGAAGAAAGGGAGATAAATAAGTACAAGAGAGTAAAAGACAAAAGAGGAATATTTGTAAAACAAATTTTAGAGAAATCATTTGAAATTTTTGTAAAGCAAAAAAGCAAAAAGTAGATTTAGAGCCAAAATGAAACTTCAATCAGAAGACGCAACGTGAAAGGAAGAAATATGTAAAAGCCGTCGCTGAGCGATCTCAATATCAGCCTCATAACACACACACACACACACACACACACACACACACACACACACCATGTCGGGTGGCTGTAATGCCTGCTGGTGATGTGGATAAGCTTCATCTTTAATCATTGTTTTCATTCTGAGCACGCTCTGTGTAAAGTATACCTGAACACAAAGCGCTGAGCGAGCAGCAGGTTGCACACTGCACTCAGCAGGAAGACGGCAGGTTTTTCGCCCAATCAGGCCAAAGAAACTGACGTCAAGTTTTACTGTTGGACTGGTGTACATGCTGCAATTCTGAAAAATGAGTTGACTCAGCTGATCTCCACTGTCTGAACCTCATGCTGCAACATTTAGAACAAGAACTGTCCAAATACCCAAACTTTTTCTTGCTCCTCCCATGTCATCCAGGACATTGAAAAGTAGTGGTGGACAAGTATCCCAGTCAAGGGCCTAACTTTGGGATTAACATGGGGGGGGGGGGGTTGAGGCCTCCACACACTCCAAACACTTGCATTCTGGGGATTTTTTCTGCAACAATCTTTACCTTTTCTGCCTCAATCAATGCAAATGTCTTTATTTATGTAAATTAAATTATAATAGGATTTTGGCGTAGGTTGCACTGGCTAGTTTTGATTATTGGGGGTGTAAATGACGCCTATGATCCAGCATTTGTTTTGCCAAGTGGTGGTGATGGAGGATGTGAGCCAGACTTAAATTTTTACTCAAATAATAACTCAAAAAAAAAAGTAACAAGTATTAGTAGTAGTTTTCAGGCGTTGATGTTTAGATTTTGTATATTGTCGTTTTGGTGACTAATCTTAACCTTTGTCGTGGCAAAACGTTCATATTTTGTGGAATAAATTGAACCGTAATGTCCTAAAGTCACCTATTTTCGGGTAACTGAGCCACTAACTACCGCTAATACAACGGAGGTTTGAAGCCGTTATCACGAAGCTCTGTAGCGGGTTAAAAAACTAGCAAATACTGCTCGTCGTCATGGAGCTCGTGGCCACATGACCAGCAGGTGGTCTCCTAATTTTGTAACATATCATACGTTTTGGTGTGCATACATTTTCATATATCATACGTACTCGTTCATGAGAATGCGTGCGTTAATAGTCTATATTGAGCTGAATGAATATTAGCATGCTAATATGCTCTCAATGACAATGTTAATGTTTAGCAAGTGTCTTTGTTCTTAGTTTAGCATGCTAACAATTGCTGAGGCTGATGGGAATTAGTTTTAGTCATAAACTTGAGTATTGGACAAAATGTTGACCTGATTGTGGCGCTCGAAAAACGTTAAAGGACCACCAAAGTCATTATAGTTCACCCCTGGCTGGGAATTATTAATGTCTTTGTAGCTAAATTGCTTGATTATACTTTTAATAACCTAGTCGTTGATACGTTTCATCATAATCAGTAGGCTTCATCCTCTGGAGTGGTTGCAAAGATATTTAAGTCTGGACCAAAGTAGTGACCTATTAGCCTTGCCTTTTTTGGCAACATGGATAAAAAAATAAGATATAATTCCTTTTTGTAAGTAATTTTCAGTTCCAGAGAAATGGGGAAATTGGTTTGGCTGAAGGTAAAATTAGGGATTGTGTCATTTATTGGGCAGTTAAAGAGCTCCTTTTCTGGACTTAATACCGTGCCACTCCTTAATAAAAGAATTAACCCATAGTTAGTGTGGTTGAAAGTTCTGAAAAGTGACAAAGTCTGTTAGTGGACCTTTAAATTGAGATTATTTGTCACACAAAAGGTCAGACCGTCCTCATCGAAAAATGGACTGTCGATTGTGCAAGCAGGTCATAACCACCATATTAATGTTTGTTGTTAAGAGTCGACTAGTGGCCATAGTAAATATTGCGTGGGCAAACCAAGGAACTAACAATGAATTAATCCATAATCTGCATGAATGAAGGTCAAACAAAGGCAGGACTTTCACCCAGGAGACCGGTGTCCCATGTTGGGTTGGGTACCAAGACCCGGTGCTAATCTGGCAACGGTGCCAGGTGACAACCGGTATCTGTTGGACCGAATCAGTCAGAGAGGAGGATGCGGTCCAAACTACACGTCATCTTGGACAATGTCTCGCACCCACTTTATGACTTGCTGCTCAAACACAGGCGCACTTTCAGTGCAAGACTCATTCCCCCAAAATGCACCACAGAGCGCCACAGGAAGTCATTCCTGCCTGTGGTCATAAAACTTTATAACTCCTCCCTCTAAGTGTCTGACACACACACACACTTAGTGAGTTTGATACTGGACAATATTACCTGTTTTGTGCAATTTGTGCTATTTATTCATTATTACTGTTCAACATTACAACTCCTTAATTATGTAAATTATCATAAAAATGTATTTTAACTATGTAAATACCGTACATATCCACACTCCTTATATTTCTTCATTCATCCCTTGTCTTGTCTTCCCATCAAAAAATGAAATCATCACTTTTGTTGACACTTTTTATCGATGTTTTTAACTTTTTCTTACGTTTCTGTCCCTTTTTTTTATCACTTTTAATGCTTTTTTTCAATGTTTGTCACTTTTTTTGACGTTTTGCAATACTATTAACTTTATTATTTATAGTCAATAAACCTCATTTATAGGAAATTAAACCTAATGTTTGAGTTAGAAAAGAAGAAATTAGGAATTATTTAGACTAAAATTAAAGGAATGGATGTTGATGGATAACCACAGACTGGAATATGTCAACTTTTACTCAATACTATTTCAAAACCACTTCAGTGTTTTTTTCAAATGCTATAAAATTGAATAAGACGCCCCAAAATGAATGAAAGTAGAGATTTGTACTTGCCAAAGAGCGTTGTGTGGAATCAATCATGTTATTTTGGGGAATTAAAAAGAACATTGATATAGGAAAACGGATCAATTTGACCCGAGGACAACATGAGGGTTAAATTTCTACTCTGATATTTATATACTTCGTGCAACTGTAATTTCCCTTTGGGATCAATAAAGTATTTCTGATTCTGAACGGCAACACAGCTTATTTCGCTGCTCTCTGATTCCGCGAAACGGACATTAGAGGCAACGAAAGCGTCGCTGCACATCGCGCTAGTTAACATTACACTTGGCAGCAGGTAATGTTAGCCTACTGTTAGCTAGTAGCTGGCTAAACAGAAATAAAATGCTAACAGCTAAAGTAAAGTACAGTATTTCACTGTAGAGGATTCCATCGGGACGTCCAAAAGTCTACAGACGGTATTTTTACATGAAACTCGTTGCCTAAACCTAACTAAGTATTTTTTTTGTCTTCCTCTCTCTAGAAGTTGGACTTCAGAACTTTAATTGCAAGTTCTGTATTGCCAGAGGTCATATGTCTTGTGACACCTCTGATGACATGCAATGAAACAATTAACAGTGATGTGTTCTCAACTTGTGATGTAGTTCTCAAAGTACAAACAGTGATTCCAACCATAGATGAGCTAATGCTAGCTTAGCATGAGTGATAAGTCACCATTATAAGCTCCAGACTTAGCCTAGAGGGAATAAAGGCAGGTGTATGATTGGAATTTGATTGCAATACTGTCATTATATCCGTTAAATCAACATTTAATTACCTTGACAGACAGACTTTGGCTGAGCTCCATGGTTGTTTGGCTCTACAAGAATTTGTGTAATATTTAACACTTGGCTGGATGTAGTAGAGCTGGCAGAAAAATCGGGAGTTTACGGGTCGTGATTATGACTTGGATGTTGACGTGAACGCTATTTACAAGTTGGAAACTGGCAATTACAGCCACTCCCATGTCATATGTAACTTCTCGAACGTCGACTGAAGCACAGTTGTCTTGAAAGTGTGCTTAAGGTGGTATGACGGAGATTGCTTTGCTTCAACCAGTTCCAACCACTCCAGCTCCTCCTTTATTTTCAATCCACAGGAAGTTGAAATGGGAAGTTTGTTTTGTTAAACCCCACCGTAGCGCTTCCCTCCAATTTGTTGAATTTCTCAAAATGTTCCGTTTGTTAGGCTGAAAAGAAAATCACAGAAAAATCACCATAAGGGCTGCTTTGCATTTTTAATTAAGAAACTAACATATGAATATATTTGCATATTATTGAGTTGCAGATTAAATCATGCATACATAATTAGCGCAGCAGCGCTCGTTCGTTCGCTCTCTCTCTTTCTCTCTCTTTCGCTCGCTCTCTCGCTCGCTCTCTCTCTGCTCTGTGCTTACTGTTTTTTTCGGCAAGCTGTGGTTCTGATGTATGCCAGACACACACACACACACACACACACACACACACGCTCGCTTCGTCAGACACTCACATCACAGGCACACTTACACACCCTCTCCAATCACTTTCGTACTGCGCGCGCGCGCGCGTGTGTGTGTGTGTGTGTGTGAGTGTGTGTGTCTCTCTGTCTCTCTTTCTCAGTTTGTTTTTTGGAGATAAATTAGCGTTTGATTTCCTCCGTCAGAATTGAGGCCACATCAGGTTTTTTATCCTGATTACACAGGAGAGAGAATGAAGAATCTCTTTTTCTTCCTTCTCTCATTCTCATTCCTTTAGTCTGTCAGCATTATTATCTATCTATCTATCTATCTATCTATACTAACTAATCTAGACTCGAGAAGGAACTTGTTTTGGAGGAATATTTACATCCGGCAAAAGAAAACATGACATCCAATATTTAATGAAGTTACCTGTTCATGCAATACAGTAACGTGAGCTATTTAAATTAGCTGATGGTTGAACCTTATTGGCTCTTACCAGTGTATTTCCGTGTGTACTTGGTCCATAGCAATGTCCATCAATCGGTCCCAAAACGTCCCAGTTAGAGAGGAAATGCTGTAAACAAGCAGGCCTGCCTTGTTGCATTATCCATATTTAGTGTGTAGCTTGCTAGCTCAAAGTTGTAGTATTTGTATGTTTCCCGTAGCGACAGGATTTTGAGAAGAGCACACAGAGAGAGGAAGGAGCTTAATCCTGGAAATGCACTTCAGATTATCCAGACTAGCGGACCATCAACAGCTATGTGACTACAACCAGCTCTCCAGAAGTCCATTCTCTCTGATAGAGGCAGACAGGAAACAAGGGGGGGGGGAGAGAGATAGAGAGAGAGAGAGACAGAGAAGACTAAAATCTGTGGTTGGAAATATATACTGAGCTCACCTGTCTCATACTTACTGGCTGTGTGAAAGTGTGTTTATGTCCCTCAGTGTGTGTGTGTGAGTGTGTGTGTGTGTGTGTGAGAGATTGAGTGAGAGAGAGAGAGAGAGAGAGGGAGGGAGGGAGTTATTGCAAAAAACAAAGAGGTAAAAAAGGAAGAATATGGGAAAGGAAGAAAGGAGGGGAAAAAAACAGAAATTAGAACAAATGAAATGAGGTGGGAAGGAAAGAAATAAAGGCAAAAATTAAGGAAGGCATGAAAAGAGGGAAAGAAAGGTATGAAAGACAGCAAGCAACAATGAAATGCTGTAGTACAGGGGGAAGAAAAGGCTGAGAAAAGAGGAGGAAATAAATCAATTCAAAGACAAAAGAGAGATGTGGAGAAAGAGCGGGAAAGATTGTGAAAGACAGAATAGCAGAGAGAGAAAGAGGGAGAGAGAGAGAGATTGACAACTGGGCGTCGTAATGTGAAGAAAATCCTTTCAGCGTGAAATCAGGATGAAATGTGAGATTATAATTCAACCAGGGATTAACTGAGATGAGGGAGAGGGAGGGGGAGGAGGAGGGGAGAACGAGAGGAGGAAGACAGGAGTGACAAAGTACGGGGGAGAAAATGAACGAAAGGAGGAAGTTGAGGGAAGTTGGAGAGGGGACAAAGCATTTTGAGGAAGGAGGAAAGGTGGGGCTGAAGGAGTGAGGGATAAAGTGTGGGGAGGATGCAGGATGGGGGAGGAAGGAGAAGACGAGGAAGGGTGTGAGGAAGGAGGAGCAGGAGTAGAAGTAAAAACAAACAGTTTTGGGGGAACGCATACACACTTGATGGATGAGATTAGACAGGAAGGGGGGGAAAGAAAGAGGGAGGATGTTGAGTGGTAGGAGGAGGTGAAGAGATGATGAAGAGGAGGAAAGGAGGTGAGGAGATGACGAGAAGGAGGAAAGGAGGTGAGGAGGTGACGAGAAGGAGGAAAGGAGGTGCTTTGAAGAGGAACAAGAAGGGAAGCAAAGCAAGGAGGAGGTGAAAGGAAGGGAAGGAGGAAGAAGAAAGCAGAGGGGAGGGGCGAAAGTGATAATGGAAGAAGGGAGGAAGGGGAGAAGGCCCGGGAAGATGAAAACAGGATTTTATATATCTATATTTATATATACTGTATGTACTTTGTGTCACCTTAACGCCTCCATTGGTCATTTGTTCATATTTCCATTGATAGCCCTCTAGTGGTCGTAGTAATTATGACATAAGCAAAGAAGGAAGTGATGTAAAAAAGAATAAGAGTTCCAAGTTCCACATGAGGAGGTTGGTTGGGGTGGTGGATGGTTCAAACAAACACAGGACTTTCACCTAGGAGACCGGGTTGTCGGGGAAACAGCGAGGCTTGGACCTGAAAGCAGAGACATACTCCAAAAGGCATGAAGGAAAACCAAGACCCTTGAGCAAGGCAGTGGCCAGCAGATCAGATGTGTGGATGTGATCAAGGTGCTGCAAAAAAGAGGCGGCCTCTTAGTGAATCTTCCCTAAATAAAGAAAAGGTTGAATAAAAAAAATAAAAAAAAGAATTAAACTGTGACCTCATGCTCGGGAATGGGTTTGTATGATATTGCACAAAAACATATGCACACCAATTTGTAAGATATCATACAAAATTAGGCGATGGTGACATTACAGTTAGTCTATATCCACGACATTCCATTTCTGGGATTTTTCAAAATTTTTCAAAATTGAAAATCAACACTTTTGTTGACGCTTTTTCGTCAATGTTTTTAACTTTTTCTTACGTTTTTGTCCCTTTTTTTCAACACTCTTGACACTTTTTTTTTATGTTTTCGACACTATGTAACACTAACTTATTAACTTAAATTTTTTATTTTTAGAATTTATGGTCAATAAACCTAATTTATAGGAATTTATACCTAATGTTTGAGTTAGAAAAGCAGAAAATAGGAATTATTTCGACTAAAATTAAAGGAATGTTAAATTAAATGTTGGATAATCACAGAATATGTCAACTTTTACTCAATACTATTTAATTAATACTATTTTTTTTTTCAAATGTTATAAAATTGAATGAGACGCCCCAAAATTAATTAAAGTAGAGATTTGTACTTGGCAAAGAGCGTTGTGTGGAATCAATCATGTTATTTTGGGGAATTAAAAATTGGGTGGGGCTGCTGTACAAGGTGCCACTACCTTAAGGTCAAAGGTCAGCTTGAAATGAACACTGCACTAAAACTCCCTTCTTTTCTTTTCTCTTCCATCGCTTCCTCCTATCCTCCTTCTCCCTCCTATCTTTTGCCCTTCTCTCCTCCATACGGTGATCATTTCTTGCCTCCCTTGTTTTTTCCTACCTACCTTCCTTTCTCCCCTCCTCTCCTACCTCTATTTCACTACCCTTTCCTCTTCTAGCTCTTTCTCCTCTCTACTCTCCTCCCTTCTTTTGTCTCCTCAACACTTTGACCTTCTCAACTCCTCTTTTCTCCTCCCTTACCCCATTTCCTTCCTCCTTTTCTCATTCTCTGCCTTTTAAACCATCATTTCCTCCTCCATTTTCCTCTCCTCTCTTCTTTTTCCCCCACCCTCCTCTGTTTTCCATTCTTTTCTCCTCTCTTTTCTTCTCCACCTAACTCGTCATTTCCATGTCTACCATATTCTTCTCTCCTCCCTCTCTTTTATCCCCTCACGTTTTTCCTTTCCCCCTCTCCTTTCCTAATACTGTCCTTTAAGCCCACCTTCCATCTTCGTCTCCTCCTCCCTCTCTCCTCCACCCTTCGTTCTTCTTCGTCTCCTCTGCAGGTTTGTTGACCAAGCGAGCGTCAGACCAAATTAAAAATGCTGTCTCTGCTTCTTTCCCTCAACCGGGTCACTCTTTTTTTGGGTTCTATATTTTTCCCCCCTACACTTCTTCCCTTCATCCCTCCATCTCGCCATCTCTCCATCTCTCCCTTCATTTCCCATGCAGTCTGGTTGGGTACAATGCTGGGAGCCAGCCAGCGCTGCAGACAGATGGTCCACTTATTAGATGTGCATCAGCCCTCCCTCCCCTTCCTGCAACTCGCTTTTTAATCAAATTAGAGCTGAAAGAAGAGGAGAGAGAGAGAGGCAGATAGAGAGAAATAGAGAGAGAGAGGAAGAGAGAGGTTTGGGAGGTCTGCTCGCTTGTTTTGGAGACTATTATTTTTTTGAATAGGATGAATGATGACGACAATAATATGAAATTTGGAAGACTGAATTGCTGTCTGTCTGACTGCCTGTATCTCCCCCTCGCTCTTCTTTTCTACTTCTCTCTCTCTCTCTCTCTCGCTCTCGCTCTCTTTCTGTCAGTGTGATTTTATGTTTTTTAAAGGGGAACTCCACTAATTTTACACATGGTGATCAGTGTACCTGTCAGAGTTAATACTGTACAGCCTGTGACAACAGTTGGACAATGTCTTCTGTGTCTCGGGAGGAGTTTTGTCAATTAAGTGTGACTCTTGTGAATTCCCCAAGCTTTTACAGAAGTGCGATACCAAATTGCCGGAGTAATCCTTTAAGGATTAAAACAGAAAGCGAGCAAACCGGAAATGACAGTAATAATTCCTAATTGCACAACAAAACTGTGGGTGCACAACTACAGCAATGCATTCTCATCAACTGGTTGTTATGATATGAAAACATGTGCACACCAATTCTTATGATATCCAGCCAAATTAGGCGACCGCCGGCCGGTCACGTGGCAACCAGTCACATGACAGTCACTGCAAAATATTCTGTAGCCTGTTTTGCTAATGTATTTGCTGTTACCAAATCAGTATACATTTATATTTGACATGCAGTATACTACTGCTATTATTTCATTGTATCAATGGGAAACATACATGCGTACAGACAATGGCTGATTTAATGAGTCATTTGCAGTTTCACTGTACCGGCCGTGTGTATTTAGACTTTCATGACTTTCTTCCCACAATATAGCCATGCATGCTGGGTAACTAGGACTACATTTAAAAATCCGCCGACTGTCTAACCCTGGTGCATTTGCAGAAATGTTGATTGCGCATTGCCCTAATCTGCTAGACACTTTTCTGGTGTGCAAAGAGCCGCTACACAACCGAAACGCCACGCTCACGCAGGCGGTGTGCAGGAGGCCTTAAGTAGTATTCTCCAGGGACACAAACAGCCGTTTCCTGGGTGAGAGTCCTGTGTTTTCCCCAGGACACAAACTCTGTTTTATATCCACAGAGGTTTTATACAACAGCGTTCACTGTACTGCACGCAGAATAAATACATGGAATGCATGTGCAGTGCTTTACTTATTGTAGCTATATGGACCGATGGTTCATGAGGATTTGAGAATCTCCTTAATCACAGCATCAAAGGTGGAAAGAGTACAAAAATGTTCAACATAAATAACATAAAATATGACTTTAATGAACTTGTACTTAAGTATAAGTCAGACTACTGCTATAAAAATCTACTCAAGTAAAAAGTAGTTGATTTAAATGTACTAGTGTAGACTAGTGTGACTTAGTGACAGTGGTGGGAGTACCTATTTATATTTATTTGATTTTTTACTGGTTATTGATCCCCAGTGGGGAAATTACAATCTACACTCTGTTTTGTTAGTAATCACTACACACAGGCCTGAAATACACACACACACACACACACACACACACACACACACATACTCAGGACCAATTCATGCACAAAGTGAGTGGGCTGCCAGTGCTGGACCAGAGCCCAGAAAATGTGTGTGTGTGTGTGTGTGTGTGTGTTTGTGTGTGTGTGAGTGAAGGGGGTGCGGTGCCTTACTCAACCGCACCTGTGCCTTGCACCAATCCACACTCGTACTTATTGTACGGGGACTTTTGAACCGCGATCCTCCAGTTCCCAACCCAACTACCTTTGGACTGAGCTACTGCCACCCCAGTAGTCGTGTGTGTGTGTGTGTGTGGGGGAGTCTGGCACAACCATCTCTGATTGGCCAACACTACGATACAGGATATTAAACCTGTAACTGTTTGTCCTTTGTCACTAACAGACAAGTTCACAAACTTGTTATTTATTATTATAATTTTTAGGGGGGCTAGGATGAAATTTAGGGGGGGCTGAAACGGTTGTTTGCTAAAACAACATTAGATACCATTTTTTTTTACTCAGTGACGGATGTGATTCATGACTCCGCAAGGAAATTGAAATTTCAGCAAAAAAACAGTATAGAGAGAACGAAGACAGTATAAAGATAATAATAAGAATAATAATAATAAGAATAATAATACCAATAAAAGCTTTGGCTATAAAAAGACATTTACCATGCATTATTAGTTAAGAGATTAAAATGTAGCAGAGCCCAATCAGTCAGTAAAGGTAAAATTACAGATTTTAAAAACTACTAAAAGTATACACATATACATATATATACATACAAAAACACGACTCAGTTACAACACCGCGGGAGTAATTGTAATTCATTCAGACTTGTACGGTGTTGTGGTGAATCTGGGCAGTCTGGGTTTCTGGGCCCGTACAAAAACCTGCATGTGTATCACACTTCCGATGGAGGCTCTTTGGTATTTTATAAGTTTACCTTTCATTTCCAAGGCACCATCTGACCAGTTTGAATGAAACTTTGGGATCATGTTGCAAATAAAAAGACAGCTCCTCACACAAAACTGTGAAGCCATTCTATTTAAATAAAAAGTCACAGCCAGTTGTCTGGGATGTCAGTAACATTGTGTGCCAGGAAGAAAAAGAATTCAGACACTCATTTAGGTTAGTACAATGTTTCCAAAACTTAGGGTCGGGACCCAAAATGGGTCGCAGACCCGTTTTATTGGGTCGCCAATTGGGAGAGTAAAATGAGAATCTGGCTTTTTGACTCTAGAAACCTGAAAAACAAAATGAAGAAATTAAAATGAAAAAACCTGAAAAACAAATACAGAAACAGACTAAATGCTCAGCATGACCTCAGAATGACCTCAGAATGACCTCAGCATGACCTCAGCATGACCTCAGAATGGCATTTTCAAAAACCGAACCTAGAGTAGATCAGCTGGTTGAGATCTTCAACCAGACACATCCATCTCATTAAATTCAAGTCAGCATTATTAAAACCATGTTGGTGTGGGTCCTGAGGGACGATGGGAGGGGACGGAGACACAGAAAGGACAATAGAGACCTTTTCTGTTTTTGTTTACTTTTATAATGGAATAAATATACTTCATATATATTAAATTCATTGTTTGTTCCGTCTTTTGTCCACAGTTTAAAAATGTAGATGTTACAATGATTCATGGTGTATTTTTGTAAATTTGGGTCTAAATGAACTAAAAGTTCTTTTTCTTTGTTTTGTGGAGGGTTGCAACCATAAAATGACCTAAAACTTAATCACAATTCATTATTTATTCGGCAAATACCGTATAGCAGCGTTTATCGCATAAGCCGTATATCGATCAAGAGAAAAAACGATGATACTGTATTTCCTTTAAGTCGAAATTCCATCGAATTTTACTGTTTCCATAAGGCATTTTTCATTCGATAGCACTTAATTCAGCTAAAAACGTTTGGATGGAAACATAGCTTCTGATTTTCATTCATCCGTTGAAGCAGATCAGGATACATTAACGATAGGGTTGGAAAAAGTAAGAAAAACAACACAAACATCAGAAAAAAGGGCCAATGGAAATTTTTCAGCTTTGACTCAGAAGGACAATGGGCCCTATTTTATCAACCAATCAGATTGTCATCTCCCATCAACCCTTGTGTTGTCTTCCCGTCGACCATGAACTTGTTGGGCCATATCTTGCACCCAACGCCAAGCCGTCAACGTCAATTTTCCATCCAGCGCCCACGTCATATAAATACCCATCTTTGCGCCCATGGGCGTGCTGGTCTTACAGCGAGGTGTGTTCAGGTGCATTCTGGGCGTATTGCTATTTTGAGGCAGTGGGAAATGATCGCACCATTGACCAACAAAAACCTGGTCTAAAGACAATTACACAGCATTTCATTGTTATTTTAACAGTGAATTGGTCAAATGTGCCCACTATGCCTGGCACACACACACACACACACACACACAGGGAAGTGCAGCAGCACACAAAAAAAGATTACAAATAAAAATATTAGGGGGCAAATCCGCCATCATAATAGCAATGCGCCAAGCTACAAATGCCCCTGGTTTTTAAAGGGAATGGGAGATGACACTCTGATTGGTTGATTGAAAATGAAAGATTACTTCCATTGAATTTTGGGTGTTTTATTCCATTTTATAGCATTTTAAAACCACCTCCTGACTGAACTTTGGCATGAACCCGTCCATGATTCAGTCAACATCCTCCTTAGTCAAAATAATTAATTATATCTGCTTTTTTAAAACTCAAAACCTAGGTACAGTGGCTTGCATTATTTTACACCCCCCTGCTAAAGTTGATTAAAAAGAGGAATAAAAAACATCTTTTGGAAATTGATCTTAATGCCTTAATTCAAAAAATTTAGGAAAATACAACCTTTTAAGGACACCAATTTTCATTGTGAATGAATAATGTATGGTAAATAAATGTTTTTGCTTAAAATACTGGGGGCATTAGTATACACACCCCTATGTTAAATTCCCATAGAGGCAGGCACATTTTATTTTAAAGGCCAGTTATTTCATGGATCAGGATATTATGCATAAAGTTCCCTTGGTCTTTGGAATTAAAATAGCCCCCCCCACACATATCGTCACATTCCCTTCACCATACATAGAAACAGACATGGGGAACTTTCCATAAGATCCTCTCTCAATGCAAATCAAACCAGCCATTAGTCTAATTGATATAAAAACCAGGCCTGTCTCTATGTATGGTGAAGGGTATGTGATGATGTGGGGGCTATTTTAATTCCAAAGACCATGGGAACTTTATCAGGATGCATAGTATCCTGATCCATGAAATAACTGGCCTTTAAAAATAAAAATGTGCCTGCCTCTATGGGAAATTAACATAGGGGGTGTATTTATGCCTCCTGTATTTTAATGAAGAACATTTATTTATTTACAATACATTATTCATTCACAAAGAAGATTGGTGTTCTTAAAAGGTTGGAATTTCCTAATTTTTTTAATTAAGATGTTGTTTTATTCCTCTTTTTAATCAGCTTTAACATGGCGGTGACTGTATAATGCCATTTAAATTGGGTTTATTGACCATGAATTTAAGAAAAGCGTTAATAAAAGGGCCAACAAAAAGTTTGCAATTTTGACCCAGACGGACAACAAGTTCATGGATGAGGGGAAGGAAACGGAAGGGTTAATGGATCCGATCTGCTTCAACATTTACAGCCTGATTAATAGAAAGAAGTTCCGAACTAATGCTGCTGACAGCTTGTGACTCAGACATTCAATGTGTGACTTCCAAACTCATGATTAGTCATAACACCAGCATCAGATGGTCGCTGGTAGCCGGTCACCATAGCAACTAACAATTTGTTGTTCTGGGAATATTTAAAAGAAAATATTTTGATTTATTTTTTTTTTTTTATTAAGAAATGATAGAGTCAACAGACAATGCCAATCAATTCTATACAGGATTTTTTTTTTTACTCGACTTTCATGTATAATATTACATGTTAATATTACATATGCAAGGCTATTTCATTCTTCTTTTAGAGCCCGACCGATAAAGGATTTTTAAGGCCGATACAATACAAATATGTAAAAAATCCGATATTCCGATGTATCGGCCGATATAAAAAAAAAAATCAGAAGCGCGTGACAAAACATAAACACAATTCTTTAACATTAGTTATTTGTAGTTAGTCATGAGTTCTCACTAAAATGATATGATAATAACTTGTTTTATTGTCACAACAGAACAGAGGAACATCAAAATATATTAAAGTTGTAATAAATTAAAATGTATAATAATACAAACTTAAGATATGAAACTTAAAGTCCTTTGAACAAAAACACAATAACAAAAAAATAATCAGAGTGACGTTGTAGAGCGCCCTCCGGTGGACAAACTATACAATGCATATGCAATATATTTAATTTTTTTTTTATCGGCCATTATAAATGCCGATACCAATAGATCGGGAAATGCCTAATATCGGCCGATAATATCAGCCCCCGATATATATCGGTCGGACTCTACTTTTAGTGTAAAGGCTAAAGAGGCATTTGAATATGGAACGAATATGTTATCATCTCAAATACCCAACATCACACATCTCCCAAAGAAGAAGAGAGGAGGAGAGTGCCAAAAAAAGAGAGAAAAGTTAAAAGATGACAGGTCGTGGAGAGGAGAACGGTCAATATTTTGAAAATGGATGTGTTAATGTAACTAATCTAAGTGAATGATTTTGCTTTTCAAATGTTTTTTGTATAGAAATCAGAAAAAAGTACAAGGCAAGGAAAGAGGAGAGGAGGAAACACATAGGGAGGAAACAAGGAAATAAGGGAGGACATGTGAAAGGAGGAAACAAGAGAGTAGGAAAAAAGTGGGGGATTGAGTTAGGAAGAAGAAGACTCGAGGAGATGAGGAAACAAGGGGGAGGAAAGAAGGAAAGAAAGACATGAAAGGGGAAGGTTAAAAGAAAGAAGGAGATGGGAGGAGCACACAAGGGAGGACATGAGTAAACATGGGAAGGGAACAAGGGGATAATGGGAGGAAATAGGAGAGGAGGAAACAAGAGACTAGGTGGAAGGGAGGAAGAATGAAACAGGAGGAGAAAACAATAGGGAAGAAAAGGAAACAAGGGGGTAGGCAAACAGGGGAATGATGGGGGGAATATAGTAGGAGGAATCAAGAGAAGAAAGGAGGAAAAAAAGGGAGGGAGGAAAGGAATAAGGAGATAGATGGAAACAAGGGGCAAAAGGAGGAAACAAAAGTATGTAAAGGGGAAAAGGAAGGAGACAAGAGGAGAAACCAAGGGAGAAGAGGAATAAACACACGGGGAGGAAACTAGGGAACATGGGAGGAAATAGAGAGGAGGAAATAGGAGGCAAAAACAATGGGGGAGAGAAGGAAACAAAAAAAGGGGAAAAGAAGGAAGGAAGAAGAAGAAGATGGGAGGACATTAGGTCAGGGGGAGGAAAAAGGGGGAAAAGGAGGAGAGTAAATAGGAAAGAAGTAAGGGAGGAAGAGGTGGGAAAAAGCAAAGGAGAGGAGTGAACACAGGGGTAGGGAACAAGGGAATCAGGAAGGAAATAGGAGAGGAGGAAACAGGAGAGAACGGGAAGGTGAGGAAGAGGGATACAAGAGGAGAAACAATTGGGGAGAGAAGGAAACAAGGGGATAGGAAGCAAGGGAATGCCGGAGGAAATAAGAGGGGTAGAAAGAGAGGGAGGAGGAGATCAGCGGAACAGGAGAGGAGTGGAAGAGGGAGAGAAAAAGGAGAAGAGGATTAAAAAGGAGGAGAAGGTGCTGAAAGAAGCGCGCGCTCTGGAAGCGGTGGAAAAAGTGAATGTTCGGCTGAGTTCAAAGACAGGCGGCGAACTGCAGCACCGCGCGAGGTGGGGCGGGGGTGGAGGGGGATGACTTCCAGATTTACTGTGGAAAGTTGAAAGAGTGTCGGCGAGCGCGCGCGCGCGCGTCCGCGAGCGCCTGTGTGTTTCTGTGCGCGTGACACGCTTCAACCTCTCCTCTTTCAATACATTCTCCGTGTATGAGTGTGAGTGTAAGTGTGTGTATGAGAGAGAGAGAGAGAGAGAGAGAGAGAGAGAGAGAGAGAGAGAGAGAGAAGGGGAGGGCCACTTCTCTCTCTCTCTCGCTCTCTCTCTCTCTCTCTCTCTCGCTCTCTCTACCTACTTTGCATATTCCGCGTGCCTCGGCTCGGCCATATGGGAAAATGCAACTGAAGGAATTGTCGGCGGGGGAAAAAAACACGCAGGCAGGAGCACGCGAGCGGAGCGGCGAGAGTTTGAGATCATAACAAATCCGAGAAAAAAGTTCAAACAGCAGAGGAAAAAGAAGAAAGGTGGAGAATAAGGAAAGAGAAGGGGCGGGGGGAACGCAATAAACCAAAACAAGAGAGAGACAGAGAGAGAGAGAGAGAGACGCGGAGAGAGAAAAGGGAGAAATCGAGTGTTTCTTTCTGCGGAGGAGAGGAACGATGTATTGTGCGTACACCATCCCCGGGATGACAGGCAGCTCACTGATGTATTACTACAACGGCAAAGCGGTAAGACACACGCTTCCATCCCTCTTTTCTTCCTCCGTGAGGGTTTGGGTGAGAGAGAGAGAGAGAGGGGGGGAATGAGAGAGAGAGAGAGAGAGAGGGGGGAGAGAGAGAGTGAAAGAGAGAGAGAGAGAGAGACAGAGAGGGTGTCAAGTGTGGCTTTCTATGCACCGACTCAACAGTGTCAACGGTGTCCGCCGCGCGGCAAAGCGGCAGCGGACTGTGACTGAGACTCTGTTGGGGTTCATTTTTGGAAAAAAAAAAAAACGGCGGTGATGTTGTTAAGCGGGGGAAATAACTTTGTTTGTGTGTGTGTGTGTGTGTGTGTGTGTGTGTGTGTGTGTGTGTGTGTGTTTGACAGATGCTGTGGAGTAGCCTACGTAGCGCATGGATATATAGGTTGGACCGACTCTTCTGATATGTGATGAATTTGGGTTTACAGTGTGTGGATCACACCTCAGCTATTAGAAAGAGTGTCCACAAAATAGTCCCTAAGCTACCGTTTGTCTTCCTGATTCGGCGCATGAAATAATCCTCCTCACCTCTTTATTTCTGTCTTTTTCCGTCCCCTATTTCTTTTATTTGTTAAAAGGACGGAAATGCGGCGGAAATGAGTAGTGTTGCATCGAATGAGTGATTACTTTTTGTTGCTCTGTGGCGAATGACACGCGTGTGGTTTTTTTTGTGTGTGTGTATGTTTGGTTGTGTGTTTCACTCTGGGACTTGTGGCTTCTCATAGGCTATTTTTCATTTCTCCCACAAAAAAAAAAAAAAATAAAAATGTTGATTTATCTGTCGTAATTTGGCCTGTTTGTGATACCTTATTATAGTAGCCTACTATTCAATTATTGCACCCATAACCTCGAAAACGCATTCATGCCAAAGCTTGCAAATACGTCTGGCCTAAAATATTTTTTAATGCATTTTCATGCCATCCAAAAAATATGAATGCAGCTAATTCAGAAAATGATAAAGTTTGAAGACACACATCTGTTTATATATATATATATATATATATATATATATATATATATATATATATATATATATATATATATATATATATATATATATATATATATAGCAAGCCTACCCATAATTGTTAATCTTAAAATATACTAGCATTTAGTAGTGTCTCAAAAATGAGAACCATAACCCACCATCCAAAAAGAAATACATCTGAGAAAGTGCTTGTCTGGCCTTCTACGAACATGTCTGTCTGTCTGTCTGTCTGTCTGTCTGTCTGTCTGTCTGTCTGTCTGTCTGTCTGTCTGTCTCCCAGTTACCCCCACCTGTATAACCAGTCCCAGGTTGAAGTGATTTGGGGTGGGGGGTGACGAGAAATGAGAAACAGGGTGTAAAGCGAAGCGAGGGTGAAGAAATTTCACAGGTTTTCTCACATAAAGCTAGGAATGTCTGCAAGTCGCAGGTGTAAATGAAGACGGAAGGCTGGGATTTCCCACAGATTCACCTGTCAGTGAACTGCCTTTGTCTCACCTTTGACTTCTATTTGCTACTTTCCAAGATTTGGTGTGGAGAAAAGAGGAGAAAATAAAGAGGAGATGACCGCAAGGACGGACGAAAAATAAGAACAGAAATAATCTTTTTTTTTTTTATTTATTTATTTTTTAAGAATTCTGCGTCCAAACAGTTTGACCTTTGTTATCATATTAGCTGTAATACATCCAATACATTTTCAAATGATAAATAATATGTCAGGAATGGCACCTTTACAGGCCTTCTGAGAGAATTGATCAATCAGATGCACACAGCTGGGATATATATATATATATATATATATATATATATATATATATATATATATATATATATATGCAACAACAACAACAAAATCATGGTTTTCTTTATTTTGCACAGAAAATGTAGGATTAGATTTTTACACAAAAAAGGTTGTTAATGGTATGTTTTTAGAGGATTTACATGTCTATGACCTTTATTATCAATGTGATTCATGAATTAGATTTTAATTTGTGTGGTTTCAATTATATTTTATATATATGTATATGTGTGTGTGTGTGTGTGTGTGTGTGAAAATATATTTTTTTTAACTGATGTCTCTGTGGTTAACGGTAATCTGTGTCCAGATGCTTTGGTAGTTGATGTGACCCGTGCAGCTGGAGACAGAGCCTCTGTTGTTCCAACGCTGCCACACCAACAGTCGGCTCCTGTCTGCCCGGCGCCTGTTGGTTCTCCGGCCCTCCATCCGGCCGCCGAGCGCTTGGAACCCGCTCTGTCGGTCGTCAGCCGTGGCTCCGGAGCCTTGTGCTTTTGTTCCCCGCCTCTGCCCGTATAGCTTAGGGCCTTCTTTGTATCCCGGCAGCTTTCGCCCGGAGCCGGAGCTCCTTAGTGCGGGGCGATGCCACGGGGCTCGGCGTGGCACCGCTTTGTTTGGCGGCTGGCTGCTGGATGGCACATTGTGCCAACGGTCTTGATCTGGTGCCAAGCTCCTTTCCATCTTCACTTTACCCCCACCCGTCTCACTCTGTTTGTCTGTCTGCGTCTGTCTGTCTGTGTCACAGCTTGTTTACACCCGCCGTCCACTGACAGAAAGTGAAAACACAAATAAGAGAATTGTGGTGATAAAGTAACGCTTGTCTTTTTGCGGCCTATTTTCTTTCTAGCTGTTTTTTGTGGCCTTAGCCAGCTGCTATTCCTAATGGGTTTTGGTCATTCCGTAGTTGTGTGAGAGCAGATTCAGGCCTGTCGGTGTGGTATGGAGGCAGCGAAGTGGAGCGAGTAGAAACTGGGGCAGAGCGGTCGGGGTTTGAGAGAAGAGACAGAGAGGCTCGGACTGATCTGCAGCAGCAGCAGCAGCCGCCACAAGCTACGGCCCGGCAGGACCAAACAGTGAAGGGGGCTGAATCAGGGCTTTGGTTTAAGGGAGAGTGCGTGGGGGAGGGCGGAGGGGGAGTGAAGAGGAGGGCGAGGCCAAGGCCTGAGCTTCGGTTAGGGGCTGTCGGCTCGCTAACTTAAGCTCCGGCGGCTTAATGAGGCAGCAGAAAGCTCGGCTAAAACAATAGGCCTCATTTAAAGCCAGCCCGGCCAGCCGGCCATTGTTATGCTAACGCAGCATTTGAATATTCAGCAAGTTTTAATTAGGAGGGTCCTGAAACTGCCTGCCAAAAATCCTGCAGTCCTCTCTCAATGTGCAGCTACAGGAAACCGCACGCTTTAGACACTTTAAAATGATGATTCTGTCAGTTATTCAGTCATTCAGTTAGCTGTGTGTGTGTGTGTGTGTGTGTGTGTGTGTGTGTGTGTGTGTGTGTGCGTGTGTCTGCATTTCTGAGACAAGCACTCCAAATGAGAGAAGAGACAGTGTTTTTAGTTAATGAACAATTACAGTTGGATACATATATATATATATATATATATATATATATATATATATATATATATATATATATATATATATATTTTTGTATCCAACTGTAAAATGAAAAATATGTTTATTTGAATAGATGTTCCTGTTCAGTTATTGCAAAGAAGTGTACATTTAAATCCATATCTAACTATATTAAAGAGTATTTTCTTTTAATTTGACAATTTAGTCCTGTTGACTGTCGAACAGCAGACACTGCTCGAGAGGAGGTCAAGGGTCAAGGCTACACACGACCGTATTGAATAAGAATATTGATAGTTATATTTCTCGGATAAACGAGTCATTTCATTTCGGTATTTAAATTGTGGTTATATCATGGGAATGCAATATGACTACTAAAGGATTAAAACATATGATGATGATGATATTTAAATCAAACCCCCAAAATGAATTTATTTTTAGGTTAAAATGACATAAGTGTTATGTAATGTCAGTTTAATGACTCGGCCGACTCGTGGAAACAGTTGAAAGTCTCGTCTAGGGAAATGAAAGTGACTTAAAGCACAGAGAGAAGCTTTTCACGCCTGCAGCAGGAAATATGCAAATTATGTATGTTTCTATGTTTCGGAGCTGTTGTCTGATTCTCTTCTTTACATCGCCTTTATTTTTATATTTTTATGTTTTATGTGCACTTTTTTTACCTACAAGGAGTTAGTTAGATAGGTAGATAGATAGATAGATAGATAGATAGATAGATAGATAGATAGATAGATAGATAGATAGATAGATAGATAGATAGATAGATAGATAGATATTGATCCCAAAAAATGGGATATTATGGTGTTACAGCAGCAAACATACATCAGTCACACAGCACAGAATATAAATATAAATGAAATAGTAGTATACAATACATGGTAAATGCATTGAGGTGTGTGTGTGTGTATGTGTGTGTGTGTGTGTGTGTGTGTGTGTGTGTGTGTGTGTGTGTGCGATTGTGAAGCCAGTGGACATCCTGTGTGCTCAGTAGGCTGGAATTAGAGCACAGCGGGTTATGCAATTATTACTTTATAAATAGACGCATTGTGTGTGTGTGTGTGTGTGTGTGTGTGTGTGTGTGTGTGTGTGCAGGCCTGTATCTCCATCTGCTTAAGTTTTTCTGTTTGAACAACAAAAAGACAAATTTATTGCATGTTTGTGTCTTTTTGTATGCAAGTGTGTATGTGTGTGTGTGTGTGGTCACGTGTCCTTTCTTTGTGTACAAGCATCAACTTTGAACCGTGTGTGTGTGTGTGTGTGTGTGTGTGTATTTAAAATTGTGTGTCCGTTTCAACATGCTCCTTTTTTTCTTTTTCTTTTTTTTTTAGAAGAAACGTCTCTTTTTTTGATAAATGGATGTTTTTCAATTTTTGTTGTTGTTTGTCTCTCTAGGTTAAGATTGAATGATGTCCGAGGAGGTTTCAGTTTGTCGAGCTTGTGCCGTGTGTGTGTGTTTGTGCCGTTTGTGTGTGTGTGTTTGTGCTGTGTGTGTTTGTCCCGTGTGGTTTGTTAAATAGGCTTTTACCTTTCTTTACATTGGGATGACAACATTCCATTAACATTGACAAAGTCTGCCTATGTGTGTGTGTGTGTGTGTGAGTTTGCTGAGTGCTTTAAGACACTCTGTGTGTGTGTGTGTGTGTGTGTGTGTGTGTGTGTGTGTGTGCGCGCGCCGTTTAGGCATTAACTTAATCCTTCTACATCAGATTATCTGACACTGATGCCACTGATACACACACTGATACATGAAAGAACACACACAAATACACACTCACTCACTCACTCACTCACTCACTCACTCACTCACTCACTCACTCACTCACTCACACACACACACACACACACAAATACACACACTGATGTCTTTGCACACTAAACACAGCTTTTTATTAAACAGGAAGCCAGTTAAAAATGATTGTTACTGTTTGTGTGTGTGTGTGTGTGTGTGTGTGTGTGTGTGTGTGTGTGTGTTTTTACATTAACACTACAGAAAATTAATAATTCTTAGTTCTGGTATTAACGTAATTTCTTAACTCAAAATTATACAACTGTGACATATCTTTCCTGTAAACATTTAGCGGGTTTAGAATCACAGCAGCCTATGAGAAATCCAAAACATTTTTATTTTATTTTGTTATTTTTCAGAGTTTTCGCACCTAATTATTAAATGATGCATCACACACATACCCCCACCAGACGTAATGATAATGGGAATAAATTGTATTTGGCGCCACATGCTTCTATATATTTGTGTCTCACTGTGTTGTGACAGTTTGTCTTTTCTCGGTTTTCTTGCTATGGTCATGGGGTGTCTGCCAGGTCTCTGCCCTGTGTGGACCACAGTATGTTTCGTGGACGTGTGATGTTCCCTCAGCGTAGCATTCAGCCAGTGAACGGATGAGACCTCTCTTTCCCCATTTCTTGGATCTCCATTACTAACGTGGGAAAGGGTAATGAGCATTAGTGATGTCATAGCTGTCAGACGTTTAACATGGACACGTGAGAGTGGCTGCCGATGAGGAGCTGATGTGTCGGTGATAACGAGACGCTTTCTTGTTTAATCTTGCATTAAAGAGGGCGCCTGGGGGAGGGGGGGGCTCACCTGGTAGAGCGCGCGCCCGCGGATGGAGGCTCAGGCCCTACGCTGCATGCCATTCCCCATCTCTCTCCCCTTTCATGTCTGAGCTGTCCTGTCATAAATAAAGGCTGAATGAAGATGATTTTGGATTATTTGGACGTGCTAACATGTTGCACGAGGGATGGGACGTTTTGTTTTTGTCCCGATTCGATTCCTTCACAATACAGGGCTGCCGATTTTGATTTGCATTGTCATTTTCCATTAATTCCGACTTCATAGTTTAGAGCATTGCCATTTTCTTTTATTTCTTTTAACAAAAACAAAATTTGAATAATCTACTTCCAGAGACAATATACAATGAGAGATTTCTATTTGTTTTCTACAAAGAATGCACATTACATGTCAGTCAGTCACTCTAACATGTATTTCCTTTGTAAAGAAGTACATAACCTGTACAGTGCTGATCATGAGTACAGGAACCAATGCTTAAGTTGATTTAAAAAAGGAATAAAAAAATCATATGTTGGAAATTGATCTTTATGCCTTAGTTAAAAAATGAGGAAAAATCCAACCTTTAAGGACACCAATTTTCTTTGTGAATGAATAATGTATCATACATAAATAAATTATCTTCCTTAAAATACAGGGGCATAAGTATACACCCCTATAAAATACAGGGGCATAAGTATACACCCCCTATGTTAAAATACAGGGGCATAAGTATACACCCCCTATGTTAAAATACAGCATAAGTATACACCCCTATGTTAAAATACAGGGGCATAAGTATACACCCCTATGTTTACAGGGCATATACACCCCTATGTTAAAATACATGGGGCATAGGTATACACCCCCCTAAGTTAAAATACATGGGGCATAAGTATACATCCCCCTAAGTTAAAATACATGGGGCATAGGTATACATCCCCCTAAGTTAAAATACATGGGGCATAGGTATACACCCCCCTAAGTTAAAATACATGGGGCATAAGTATACATCCCCCTATGTTAAGTTCCCATAAAGGCAGATTTTTATTATTAAAGGCCAGTTATTTCATGGATCACGACACTATGACTCCTGATAAAGTTTGCTTGACATTTGGACTTTCCAAAAGATGATTTTTTTTATTTCTTTTTTTAGTCAACTTAAGCTCCTGAGCAGCACTGTACTTTCGTTTTTTTCTATTTCCCGTCTGTTTTGCTGGAAACGGATATGATGTGGTCGCCGTCAGCGCTACCGTAGAAACAGAAAATATTTAGCTTAATACTTGTTTTTTTTTTTAAATGGATTCTAAGGAAAATCATAAATTCTTAAAAATAATAGGTAAAAAAAACAATCACGATATCATGTGAATGGGTTTCTTTTTCCACCCATATTGTGTAGGCTGTTTTGGGGTATTTTTAGTTCAATTTTCTTCAATTCTGTGTATGTTATCAAGCTGTAGTGTTTGAAATTGAGGTTCATCTTTACTGCTCACTGTCTATTATTTATGTATATTTTGAATGTGGGGTTTTAGGTTTGAGGGATTAATGCACACTGACATGTGGTTGTGAGATTCAAATGATGTGATTGGTAATCAGAGGTAAAAAAAAAAGAAAAAAAAAAGATATAATTTATTGTGTATGTGATTTATGGAGCTTTCCTGCAGTGAAAAGAGACTGGGTGAAGTGAAGGCAGCATGCAGCCTATAGGATTAAAGGCCTGAGCTAGCTGCAGCATCACCAACATTTGCTGTTTTATATTGCGCACTATATTCTATATTTTTGATGCATGTTATTAGAAGCATGTCTGCAGAGCGTCCACGTGTCCTAAGAGCATTTATTTGTTTAAAAATCAGAACTTAGAAGTAATTGGATTGCCTTAAAATTGCACTTTTATTAGATTTTATTTGTCGTTCTGTCATAATTTGCCATATTTTTCAGCAGCGGAATCAGAAGGAAATAAACTTAGTGACTTAATACGTACCTTTATAAATACGTAAAGACTTATAAAAATTAAAGAGGATCCTCTTATAAAGAGAATCCTTTTTAATTTTTTTATTTTATTTTTTAGCCTAGTACTAATTAGAGCTGGGCAATATAGCGATATTATATCGATATTGGAATATGAGACTAGATATTTTCTTAGATTTTTGATATTTTAATATCGGAATATGACATTAAGTGTTGTCTTTTCCTGGTTTTAAAGGCTGCATTACAGTAAGGTGATGTCATTTTCTGAACTTACCAGACGGTATTATTTACCTTTACCCACTTAGTCACTTAATCCACATCATTGATGATTATTTATCAAAAATCTCATTGTGTAAATATTTTGTGAAAGCACCAATTGTCAACACTGCAGTATCGATGTAGAGGTATTTGGTCAAAAGTATCGTGATATTTGATTTTCTCCATATCGACCAGCCCTAGCAGTAATTCAAGGTGGACCTAAAAAATATATATATATATATATATATATATATATATATATATTCAAAAAAGAGAAAGCGCTAATCTAGATAAAGAGGCTACTGTTAAAAGATGTCTAATGTGACTGAATACATAATCATAATGGTATAACATGCTATAATGGTATAGCATAACAGTATGTAAGCTTGTGATCACATAACTCCAAGATGTTTAAATGAAATACTTTAAGTTGGTCCGGAGTATTTTTTTAGTGTTGTGGTAACCAGCTCCGCAGTTTGTCTCGGTGTATCCGTTGATACCTATCTGTATATATTTACAGTACAGACTCCATACCTGCATTTCGTTACAGTGACCTGTCTGACCAGCAATAACGTGCCTGAACGCAACTGGAATTTGTCAAAAAGGTAACAAAAATAAACACAGGGCGTGTGCTGTATGTCATTGATAATATGCAGGTTGTTTAAAAGAATGGTTTGTTTTTCTCTCTCTCTCTCTCTCTCTCTGTCTGTGTGTCTGTCTTTATAAACCCTTGGCTTTTAATGTGCAAAGTCACAGCTGCCAAAATGATGTACATGCACATCAACACACACACACACACATAGTCAAACTGTGAGTCATCCGTGTGTGCGTGTCCCATAAGGGAAGGTGGACTGTAGTAGAGCAGAATGGGTCTGCATTCTATGGATAGCTGGGTATTTCCACCCTGACCTGGCCATTGGGAAGAGAAGCTCTCTGTCTCTGAGTCACAGGTTTGATTCCCGGTGTCTGACTGAGTGCCTGCCAGCCTGCTCAAACCTCTGAACATCCAGGTCAGCTGGCAGATGGGGACAGGCGGCAGCGGCAGTGGACGACGGTTCACGTATCTGGTTGGCTGGCTGTAGTTTCACACGGGCCATTGGAGTACAGTGGCCTTTCAGCTGCGCGTACAGAAACAAGCCATCTGGCAGTTGAGGGGGTTGGAAATATTATCACTAGGGCAGGGTATCGCCAATGATTTCCCCCCATTCGATCCTGATTCCCAAGGTCCCGATTCGATTGGATTTAATAGATATAAAAGAGAAAACAACCCTTTGATAATGTTGATGATGCACCAGGTTAAAGGTGCTCTAAGCGATGTTGGGTTAGGGTTTTCAAGCAAAACTAGGCTAGCTCGCCCCCCCTCCTCCTCATCCTGTCCCCAAATCCATCTTGTCAGTTATTGGCTAGAACTAGTAATGACCAAACGAAGCTTCATGAACCAGTGTCTTTCTTTACTAGATGGTGCTCTTGGTTTTAAGAGAACGGCCTAGTCATCTCCTAGTGAGATGTTTTTTACAGTG
>JABXJD010001426.1:0-5000 GCA_013375575.1 Percina caprodes | reverse complement strand
ACAAAACGGTTTGCTGCTGTCTGCACCAACATGGACCTTTCTATCCATCAGTTCATCCATGTGATCAAACATCTGGTCCACATCATGCTGAATGTTCTCACTCTCCATCCATCTACATTTGGGTCATGCTGCTGTTTGTCCTGAAATGCATCTCCAGCCAACAGCTTCACTGCTCTCTCTCACTCACACACACGCACACACGCACGCACGCACGCACGCACGCACGCACGCACGCAGACACGCACGCACACACCCACCATCAATAGCGATGGTGATAGATGCTACCAGCATCCATAGCTGGTTTTTAATACCTGGTCATGGAAGAAGAAAAAACCAAAGAAAGAAAGAAAGAAAGAAAGAAAGAAAGAGAAAGAAAGAAAGAAAATGTGCCAAGGACTACAAAGAGAAATAAAGGAAGGACATAAAGAAAGAACAAACAGAAAAGAATCCTGCAGCTCCGGAGTGCTGAAGTAATCAGCTCTTTGATCTAGCTCCTTTATTATTCCAGTGTGGGCCAAATAATGTAGTCCTGATTGTGTTGCTGGCAACCAGCGAGCTTCCATATGTTGGCTATTAGAGGCTCTTACAGGCTCGTCTCCACGCCGCTGCTGAACACTGCTTCTTCTGTGGTGGTTTTTCAGGGGTCACAGGTCCAGGCTGAGACAGGGAGTTAACGTTTGAATTCATTTTTTGATGACTGACAGTATGGATGATTTGAAGAGTGGTGTTGAGGTAAGCACAGTAGGGCTGCAGCTAATGATTGTCGATTACGTTCTCGATGAATCTTATTAGTCTAGAGAATTGGTGGTGAAAAACATTTTCAAATGTCTTGGTTTGTCAACTCAAAGATATTACGAGGAGTGAAGAAACCAAAAAATAAATATACAATATAAAACATATATTGCGATATGAGACTAGATATCGTCTTAGATTTTGGATATTTTAATATTGTAATATAACATGAGTGTCTTTTCCTGGTTTTAAAGGCTGCATTACAGTAAAGTGATGTCATTTTCTCAACTTACCAGACTGTTGTAACTGTTCTACTATTTGCCTTTACCCACTTAGTCATTATATCCTCATTACTGATGATTAATTATCAAAAATCTCATTGTGTGAATATTTTGTGAAAGCACCAATAGTCAACTCTACAATATCGTAGTGGAATCGATATTGAGGCATTAGGTAAAAAATATGGTGATATTTGATTTTCTCCATATTGCCAAGTCCTATGCTAGAGTCAAATAATTCTAACTTTTCTTACTTAAAATGTATTCAAACCAATTAATCAATTATCCAAGAAATTGGTGATTGATTTAGTTGACAGCTAGTTGATTAATCCATTAACCTTTGCAGCTGGAAAGGGAAATGTAGAAAATGGAAAGCAATGAATGTCATGGGATTCACTGTGATAGACAGGGCCGATTGGGGTGAGCAGGTTTGCAGTACACAGTTCTGGTAGGTCCACCATGCCAGTTCCTGTGGTCTTCCCGTAGTATCCCCTTACTGTAGAACTGATACGTAGTTCAATTTCTTTTCAGGAGGGTCACACCAGCTACAGTAATAATCCCTTAATACATTAATCCTCCATGTCCATTAGACCGCCCCATAATCTGACCCAGTGAGATATCTAACTGCAACAACCATTGACCATGCTTTTCTTTTAACAGTTAACATGATTATTCCTGCTCTGCAAAGGTTGATTCCCATTGATTTTAAAACCTCCTGACTTCTCTTCCAGTGCTTCAGACTGAAGTATCCATTATTTTCCCGTGACAATTTATCCTTAAAAACTAATAGCTGGATGTTGAATGTAATGATCACTACCCTGCTCCTCAGAGGATCTACCCTTGACCTAAAACACAGGGCTTTGAAGTGGGGGAGCGGGGTTTGTGTCCCAGGGAGAACACATGACTTTCACCCAGGAATCATGGGTTGGGGGCAGCATTAATGTAGAGCCAAATAGCATCTTTCATCTCAGAATCATAGATGGAATTGCAAAATTCCAAATGGAATTCAGACAGATTCCATACATCCTACGTTAAATCAGTGCTAAAAGCTAACTGAGATTAAAACCAGACAACGTCTAAGTCTCCCACGGAGCTGCAAAAGAACTGTAGTTTTAAAAAATGTCTGAAAGCGCCCATATTATTCTTATTTTCAGGTTCATAGTTGTATTTAGAGGTCATACCAGAATAGGTTTATAAGGATTCATTTTCAAAAAACACCATATTTTTGTGGTACTGCACATTGCTTCAGCTCCTCTTTTCACCCTGTGTGTTGAGCTCTCTATTTTAGCGACAGAGTGAGGCATCTTACTTCTGTTCCATCTCTGTTGGGAGTTGCACATGCACAGTAGCTAGGTAAGGACTAATAGCCAGTCAGACGCAGAGTATGAGGGCGTGCCCTGACAGTACCTAGGTAAGGACTACTAGCCAGTCAGAAGCAGAGTATGAGGGCATGCCCTGACAGTACCTATAGGTAAGGACTACTAACCAGTCAGAAGCAGAGTGTGAGGGCGTGCCCTGACAGTACCTAGGTAAGGACTACTACCCAGTCAGAAGCATTCAAAAAATAATTCCCAGTTGTTTAGGCTTGGTGGGGGGAGACTAATGTCAGGAAATGTTACTGTCGTTGTGGCTGTACAGGGCAGAGCGAGGAGCCTGTCGTTTAAAAGGCTGTACACAACCACAGTAACATTTTTGAAAAAACTGAAATTGAAAGCCCCCATATTATGCTCCTTTTCAGGTTCATAATTGTATCTTGAGGTTGTACCAGAATAGATTTACATGGTTTCATTTTCAAAAAAACACCATATTTTTGTTGTACTGCACATTGCTACAGATCCTGTTTTCCCCCTGTGTGTTTGGGTCGCTGCTTGAGCTACAGAGTGAGACATCTCACTTCTATACTATCTGTGTTGGGATTTGCACATGCTCAATAGCTAGGTAAGATCCCATCAGCTAGATAACTCTTTCTCCAGCTTTGGTCAGTCCAAGGCAGGATTAGCTGGGAGACTTCTTCTAGACGAGGGCCACTTGTGGAATACCTGCACTACAGGGACAGGAAGTAGTTCTTTTGGAGATTATGGTCAACTAGTTTTTGTTGTAGCAGTGTTTTGCCATTGAGAACGAGCTAACATGCTAGCACTAGCATGCTACGGTCAGCCACCTCGTCTCTAGTGACGTGGAAAGCCGTGCAGATGTTGAACAGCTCACCCGGAGACTGAAGACAGAGGACATTCAGAAACCTGTATCTCACTCAAAACAGCATATAGCTTTTTTTCCCCAGGTGTGTATAAGTGTGGAAGCACCAGAGACACAAAATAACACCCCAAATCCCAGAAAAAGTGTATTTTTCATTATGTGGGCACTTTAAGAAAGCTAAACTCTTCTTTCGCTTTTGGTACGATAACAGAGTATGTTGAATATTTAGCTTTGCTTCCAGCAAGACACCAACAATAGCTCAATCCCCAGAAGCATGTGTGTTCTGTCCAATATTGTGGCTGTATTTATTTTCTCTTTTTTAACATTCATTATTTCCTATAGCCACAGACAGACAGATTAAGAAGATGGCTGTAGAGACAGGTTTATAGGCCCAGTGGAAACAGGACTAGAGCAAGTCAGTTCACACAGGACGCCGATATTATAATCCTTATTAACATTTTTATGGATCACCAGGCAGAACAGGATCAGAATCAGATGTTCAGAGGAACCGTGCGCTCGGTTTGAACCGGTTAAGGTCGGCTTGATTTACGCTGTCAGGCTCTTGGAACAACCTCTGAAGCCCCAACATCTCTGGAGAAATATTAGTATCAAGCACTCTGCATCCTCTGGCTTCTATTTACTGATTTAATGTTGCTCTTTTATTTTTTCTCCCAAATATTTTCTACATCAGCTCAAATTTTATTCTTCGGGAATTTGAGCCGGGATCAAACAGAAGTAACAGAACTAAACTGAAATTTAGATCAGATGACATGAACGAACTTTCCCCGCTGACCGACTGTGTCCCATCTGAGGGCTCTGTTTGCATTTGTAACTCCATCTCACTTACTTTTCATTGTTTTTAATCTTTTTCTCTTCATGTTTTCTTTTTTTTTTTTTCTTTCTCTCAGGAGCGTGACATTCAAAATAAATGTCCAAGCTGAAAAGATATCTCCCATGATTTATTCAGCAAAAACTCGCCAACATTTAATTCACCGTAGTTAACTTATTTTCGGGAGCATGAGGAAACATTCAGGTTCCTCTGATGCAGGTATCCGACCCGGATCCCTTCCCAAAATGTTTAAAAATAATTTTCTCTTAACTTTATACACACTCTACAGAAACAGAGTCAGAGTATGAAGCCTGCAGTCCTCCGCTTCCTTCAAACTTTCTACCGAGCTGAAACACCTTTAAAATGTGTTCTACGGCTGATATAAAGACAGTAAAAGAGATCGGGTGATGTAATGCTGAGGCCGGATCGGTCTAATGGCTCCACGGCCTCTCTTTAAACAGGAAGAGGTCAAGGGTTAAAATCCCTGCAAGGCAAAATGAGGAAGATGAAGGATTAAGTATGTTAATGTACTGTGTGTCAGTGTGTTTAGTGATTTAGTGCTCTCTCTCTAACTGTTGCTGAATTCTGGTTTTACTGTAGTCGGGCTAGTACACACAGCATTCTGGGATGGGAGAGAACGCGCTCTGGGTCATTGGCATTTCTTCAAACCAATCACAATGGTCTTGGGTGGGGCTAAGCGGCGGACGGAGCCCCGGTGCCTCTACAAAATACCTATAGGAAGGAACTTGTTTTGGTGGAACATGTGTATGTTCAAAAGAAGTCTCCGATTGGACAGATAGTCCAGCTAGCTGTCTGGATTTACCCTGCAGAGGTCTGAGGAGCAGTTAAGTAGAGGGGTACGATTCAGAAAATAATATAATATTGATTTTTAGGCTCAAGATTCAACTTAGAATTGATTTTTGATTCAAAAACAATTCTCAATTTAAAAAAACAACGATTCACAG
>JABXJD010003191.1:0-33451 GCA_013375575.1 Percina caprodes | reverse complement strand
GGCGTTGACCAATCAGAAAAGGCTGTAACCGGTTGTATCCAGTAATCCATCCACTGTCATGTGTCCATGAGACTGTAAGTAAATTATTTAATTCAATTTCGATTCAATTTTATTATTATTATAGCATCAATTCATAACAAGAGTTATCTCGAGACACTTTACAGATAGAGCCGGTCTAGACCGCCTATATTTACAGATAGAGCAGGTCTAGACCGCTCTATAATTTACAGATAGAGCAGGTCTAGACCGCTCTATAATTTACAGAAAGCACAGGTCTAGACCGCTCTATAATTTACAGATAGAGCTGGTCTAGACCGCTCTATAATTTACAAGGACCCAACAGTTCTAGTAGTTCCTCCAGAGCAAGCAACAGTGCAACAGTGGCGAGGAAAATTCCTTTTGGGAAGAAACCTGGGACAGACCCAGGGTCTTGGTAGGTGGAGTCTGACGGCTGGTTGGGGTTGAGATGAGTGATCATAACAGTCACTGTAAAAGATAATGGAACAGTGACTAGAAATAGTAGTTTGTTGTAGTTCATGGCATAGCAGGGCACTGCACGGCATTACAAGGCACAGCAGAGTGTAGCAGGACACAGCAGGGCACCGCAGAGAGTAGTAGGATGTAGCAGGACGTAGTAGGATGTAACAGTGCACCGCAGGATGTGTAGCAGTACCACGGCGACAGCTGCAACCAGGATTTTGGAGCCTCCCTGATCCAAGGAAACATGGGGGAAAGAACATAAGGACTCCGGGGGAATGACTCCCCAGAGCTAGGTTAGTAACAAGCATTTCTGGGACATGGATGCACACAAATGGAAAGATAAGGGAGAGAGGAGCTCAGTGTGTCAAAGGAAGTCCCCCGGCAGTCTAAAACTATTACAGCAGAACTAAGAGAGACAGGGTAAAGAGAGGAGCCTGGTTGGGCCAGAACTCTCCCTGCCGGATCGGGCTGTACTGCCCTGCCTGGCCTCCCTTGTATTTATGATTATATTGTAAATTAATATTGACGACTATGAAGAGAAGCAGAGAAGAGAAGGGGTTCTGTGTCTGTAGATATACACCCTCCCCCACTGGTCTAGGCGGACGCTGCAACTCCTCACTCCCTAACTATAAGCGTTGTCAAACAAGAGAGTTTTAAGGTGACGGTGTCTGCCTCCCAAACCCAGACCAGAAGCTGATTCCACAGTAGAGGAGCCTGATAGCTGAAGGCTCTGGTCCCTGGACCTAGACTGGGAGCTGGTCCCACAGTAGAGGAGCCTGATAGCTGAAGGTTCTGGTCCACTGACCCAGACTGGGAGCTGGTCCACAGTAGAGGAGCCTGATAGCTGAAGGCTCTGGTCCACTGACCCAGACTGGAAGCTGATCCCACAGTACAGGAGCCTGATAGCTGAAGGCTCTGGTCCACTGACCCAGACTGGGAGCTGGTCCACAGTAGAGGAGCCTGATAGCTGAAGGCTCTGGTCCACTGACCCAGACTGGAACCTGGTTCCACAGGAGAGGAGCCTGATAGCTGAACGCTCTGGCTCCCATTCTACTTTTACAGACTCTAGGAACCACAAGTAACCCTGAATTCTGGGAGTGCAGTGCTCTAGTGGGACAATAAGCCACTAAGAGCTCTACAAGATAAGATGGTGCTTGACCATTTAGACCTTTGGAGGTCAGGAGAAGGATTTTAACTTCAATCCGGGATTTTATAGGAAGCCAATGCAGAGAAGCCAATACAGGAGAAATATGATCTCTTTTCTAAGTTCTTGTAAGAACACGGGCTGCAGAATTCTGGATCAGCTGGAGAATCTTAAGGGACTTATTTGAGCATCCTGATAATAAAGAATTCCAGTAGTCCAGCCTGGAGGTAACAAATGCATGGACTAGTTTTTCAGCATTGTTGTGAGACAGGATGTTCCTAATGTTGGCAATGTTACAATGATGAAAAAATCGTGGAGAATTACAAAATTATTATGACAATTAAAGCATGTTATTTCTACTTTTCAACATGTTACAGAAACCACACATCAGTCCACAGATCTGAATTCAGTTCATACAGAGTGGCTTGCATTATGTGTGTGTGGTAATTTATGAAGCACCATTTGAGGATATCTCCTGAGGGTAGGTTATGATTCTATTGTGAATTATTAATCTATGGACTTTTGACATTTGAAAAAGCTCTAGCCGAGAAAAGTGATTCATAAACCTGTGACGCCAACAATGTAAAGTCTAAAGGCTGAGAGGAACTCGCTGATGGGGGCCAGCGGGACAAACACTTCTGTGCATATTCAGTGGGTCGCATATCCCGGAAGTAAACCCGGAAGCTTAGAAATATTTATGGCTAATGCACCACTCAGCAACTCCTATAGAAATGAACTGGGCTCTGCCATTAACGTTGCATGCAGATAATATAATACATCCATAGTTAACATAAAGGCAGAAACCGCCACCAAGTTGTTTTCCTGTCAATTCATTGACATAGGTCATGATGTATCCCTGTCCAAAATTTTCGGACCATTTCATGTTAACAGACTAGCTAGCGTTTGCTAACACTGGGAATGTAGCAGCCAAATGACCAGTGTTGGGCAAGTTACTTCCAATATAGGATTCTGAATCTCACCCCTGTCCCATGAAGCTTTTTCTAAGACTCCTTGAACTTGTTATGCTTCATCTGTGTGGCTCTGGAGAAGTCTGGAAAGCGCATTATGGTGTTATTCTGCCAGGTTAGCTTTACCTGGCTTCTCGCCTTATGCAGCACCAGTTCTCTTTCTGAAGATTTCAGGAATTTTGCCAGAATGGTCCTGGGTCTGTTTCCTGCCTGGGGCCGCCGGCCAGCGAGTCTCACATTGTCTCTCAATCTCCAGCAATTCCTGAATCCACACACCCAAAAACTTCCCTACATCTCCTCCTTCTTTACCCTCAGGAATGCCTACAAAACTGTCGTTGGTATCAATTTTCAAAATCTTGTATTTTTACCCTCAGCATATCCACCTCTCTGTTGCTAGCAGCTGGACTGTCCCGTCTCTCACTCTCGGCCGCCTCCAAGCTTTTGACGTGACTCAACTGCATCCATTCTGGAGAGTTTTGTGTATGAAACTACGGAGCGAAAAATATCCTTTAGACCCACCAGCTTAGCAGACATTTTCTTAAGGGCTGCAAATATTTTACCAATGGCTGACGGTGTCATACCACCAGCCTTCTTGGCCCATCACAGCCACTGAGCCCTGTGTCCAAATGTCTATCTTGCCATTCGGTCACGTGACACTGCCCTCTGTTGTTTTTCAAAGGATGCTTCTGCGATTAGCATTAAGCTTTGTATCAGTAGAAACCCAATAGTATTTTTGAATGGCCGTGCTTCCTCCCTCATGTCCCCGAGACTAGATTTCTTTCTATTGTAGGTCTGGAAAAAAAAATTGTCATTTAACATTATCTGAGGCATTTTTGCCTAGAGGATGTGGACTACAAGCAGCTAGTTCTGCATGTCTTTTACCCGCCCATAGAAGGTTGGACTCATTACCAAAAGCGAGCCGAATCAAGTCAAGTGTCAGCCATCTTGGAAGTAAGCCACAGCTCTCTCTTTTCAGCAGCAAACTTTTACAACAATTATGTGCGAACTACGGCATATGTACCACCAGGATACATCGTAAAGATCAGAGAATACGCAAGAAATATTATTACAGACGGAATGCTCGACAAACTAAGCGAGCTACGCCTGCTACGGAGACCAGCATCTCAGCCAGAGACATCGACGGCGGTGTGCGTGGAAGTGGAAACGCAGAATGAGGGCAGGAGTTCCAGCTAGGTGGAAAGCTACTTCTAGCCAGCCACCTGTCCAGTCCATCCTCCTTGCAAGTGTCCGATCATTAGACAACAAACTGGAATACATCTAACTTCAACGAAGCTCCCAACGCCAGTTAAGAGACTGCTGTGTTTTTGTTTCTATGGAAACATGGCTGACCAACAGTGTACCGGACTCTGCTATGTAGCTACCAGGCCAAAAACTCATTTTCTGTTTTTTGTGGCCTAGAAGGCACCTGTTTCTTAAAACGTTTCACATTTCTACTACATAAGTAACCCAAATTTAAAGATATATTCATCTTTCCAATGGTGAAATATCCCTTTAATTACCAATTGAAGCTAAACACGGACTTTAAATTGTTCCTCTTTGGCTCCCCCAGTTTTATCTTTGATTTGTCCAATTCACTTGCTCAGTATTGGACCATAGTCCCTTGGTTATATGGTTATGTAAATCTATGCGTGGTCCACATTCTTATGGTAACTATTCGTTAGCCATTATCTGAGCCAGTGCAATGTAAAAGGTAAAAGAAGAGGCTCCAGAACGGAGCCTTGGGAAAGTCTGCATGTCATATTTGTCTGAAACCAGTTTAGATCCTGCACAAACCTGGTGTTTTCTAAATAGCCAATCTGTTTAGCCAAGACTCACTTGTTGTGAATATGTTAAATTCCTTTCTGTGGATGTCATTTGTTATAATAAATCTGCACAATAAACTGTTTTCCTTCTTACCTTAAACCAATCCTCTTTCCCTTTGGTGCCTTTCTTATCTATCTACTCTCACGTCATTGAAGTGAATGGCTCAACCTATAAGGCGACCTTCCTTTAAGAAGGTGGTACTATCTGCGGTGGAAAACAAAATAGAGAAATTTATCTAGTACCAAAAGTGAGTTGGGTTGAGTCAAACCACACCACTCATTGGAAAAGAGTGGAAGATAAGTTCATGCAGCCCATCTGTATGGAGTACAGCACATCTTTAACCTGAGCCCGAGTTGGGAGAGGGTCCCTTTGCTGTGGAAGACATCCTGCCTGGTTCCTGTACTTAAGACACGCCTAGAGTTAGAAGTTGATCATCTTTACGTTTCTTTTGATGTCAAATAGCCTAATTGTGACCAAATAAATATGCCAGACATAAAAATCACCCACAAGCAACAATTATGCTACACAATAATGTGGATATTCAGCATTAAATATTGCAGCAATACTTAGAAAATGGTCACCTCCAGTATTTCTAAAATGTAAACCCTAACTTTCAGGTTGTGGTCCCACAACGGACGTTAACCCTTAAATGTATACTTTAAATAAATACTGAGTAATTACAGGTAAGGCTAGCTAAACATGCATGCATTGGCATGTCGTTTTTCAAGGAAATATCCAACTTCTTCTTTTAGTTTGTTTATTAGATATTTTGTTTGAATTAGGGGCATAGTACTAGATAGGCTAATTAATGTATTTTACAGAACAATTTCCTACTTTTTTACCCTAATTGGTTGCAATTTTGTTGAGTAGTGGACAAATGGTAAATGGACTGTATTAATATGGCCCTTTTTCTAGTCTTAGCAACCACTCAAAGCCCTCAACAGTACAGGCACCATTCACCCCATTCACACACGCACACATTGTCAGAACGGTCATTCATTCACTGAAGGCCAGCAACCTGCTCATCAGACAAATATTCACACATCGAACCACCGACCTAGGATTGGTAGACAACCGCTTTACGTTCTGAGCCTCAGTCACACAAATGACCAGGTAGTGATGAATTTACAGCGTTACTATTGTTGCAGGTTTTGCAACGACAAGGGCAGGGTCCAAATAAAAATCTATATAAACACTGTGGAGGGTCTATAAGATTCAAATATATGGTTCAGCGCCGATCCCCCAAAAATGATTGTACTGTCACTAAGGCCAGGGTCTCGGTCCTTTAGAACAGAGTTTGATTGACAGCTTTCACGCCATATGTTTGCGTTATAGTGCGGGAAGACAAGGAACATCCATGTAGGAAGGAGGTTGGGGTGGATGGATGGCTCAACAAAACCTGCTGTTTGTTTCACGTTACCAACCAACAGTCTTTTATAAGCTAGACAATGATAGTTCTTGTAACCTTGAGTACAAAGTTCTACTAACATTAGCGACGTAGTCTCTTCTATTAAAAACCACAATGTATCCCTAACCTGTCACCCTTTGCTTTGTGGACAGGTCGCTGTGTAGTTACGCCTAAAATCATCCCCTGCCTCATCATCTATTTTAAAATAAAAGGGGCCGTAATTTACTAAAAGAACATCATGCTGTGTTGAAGAAGGTAGCGATTGAGATCGTAAACACGTTATGAAAATTTTTACTGAGGTAGTAATTCAAGGTGTCATTCTCTCATAGACTTGTATGCAAAAACTTCATTTTGAAACCAGTGAAGTCGCCCCTGCTGTAAATTAGATAGAATGCAGCTTTAAGGCACTTAAAGCATTGGCTTTACTTTTAAGAGCATTCATCCATTATTTTTTATGGTCTAGGGTAAACATTGATGTTCGTATTACGGTAACTGGGCTTTTTTTGTTAGAACTTTGGAGGGTTTTGCCATCCTAGATTATTATGATCCAATGTTTTGTTTTGCTTTTGAAGCATACATAAAAAAGTATTATAGAAGTCTTTATGTCTTTGTACAGTAATTGTGATTTTTGTCTACAATTTGTCAGGACTTCCAGTGTGCTGTTCAACATGTTGTGCAGCCTTGGTGGAGGTATGAGTGCTTTCTTTGGTAAGTGGCATTCTCTGTTCTTGCCAATTAGCCTGGTTTGAAAGAAAAGGGTTAGTGATGGTGAAAAAAGAAACTCTTACATGTGAGAAATGTTGGCCGAACTGGCGAATGCATTCTGAGGGATAGAAGAAAGTTTGGTCCCCACAAGCCACCTGAAACAAAAATAAACAGTATTGGGACCTTTTAATCTAAATACAATATAAACTCACAACCTAAAATCAGGGTTGAAACAATGTGGTTACTTACACCTCATGTGTGCTGGAATGGAAAACTGGCATGACCTCAGCTCCAAAACATGACACACTGTAGATGTCCCAGTCACACTGGCAATGAGTTGGACAATATTCCAGAAGGAGAGTGACCTCGACAGTGCTGATGATAAAAAAAAGTATATTCAAGTCAAGCTTCATTGTAAGAGTGGTGATTCAGTGGTGTAGCCTCCCAGGTTACACTGCACACTGAGAGAGGTTTAGAAAGAGGTTGGGCTGTCCTGGATTTTGGCCAATAGTGGAAGTCTATCAAGATGACCACTGCCACTTCTGGTTGAGACCTTCAAAATAAAAATCTAAGTGACGTGTGTTTACTTGCTCAATATTTTTATTTCACCTTTATTTATACAGGGAAAGATCACACTGAGATACAGGTCTCCTTCACAGCTGAGACCTGTGTAAAATGTTTTCAGATACACGTTTTGTTGAACTATTTTCATAACATTTAATGTAATTTCAACATCTGTGTACTCACATTGAATTAAATAGCTAGAGTACCCAAGTTGGTTATTCGCAAAAACACAACTCACCACGAGATGGTGATTGGTAGACAGCTCCGCCCCTCTCTTCACCCGAATGTTCAAAACATACAGCCTCAGATCAGATAAAACTATTAGTAACTCGATCATTGACCTTTGGCCTAGGGTGCTCTGGTACCACGTCCACTTATGAGCATCCCTATGTTCGAACATGGTGTTTGTTATGTACAATCCATGACTAGCACAGAAGTCCAACAACAGACAACCACTCTGGTTTAGATAGCCCTCCATCTGGGCCTGGCTCCAGACGGGGGCCCCGGGCTTCCTCCGGACAGGGTCACTCCATCTCTACCTCGTTTACTCATAGGGTTTTAGAACCATTCTTTGTCTGGCCCCTCACCTGAGACCACTTTGCCATGGGAGACCCTACCAGGAGCACAAAGCTCCAGGCAACACAGCCCTCAGGTTCATAGGGACGCACAAACCTGTCACTTTAAACTCACCCTAAATCCCAACATCTCCATTCATCTTCACAACTGGGACAATGGGTGTTGCCCAGTTGCTGAACTTGACAGAGAATATGATGCCATGTTCACTCGTTCAGTCAATCTCAGTTTCAACTTTTGGCCTGAGAGCATAGGGAATGACTCTTGCCTGGCAAAACCGTGGTTGATGATGTGGTTTCAGAGCTATGGCAACTGTAATACCTTTCAGCTTGCCCAGCTCCTTTTAAAAGACTTCATTGTGCCTCTGTATATAACACACTAAAGGAAAGTGAAGAAGCCAAAAATCATATTATGAGCTCTTTAATAATTTCAGTGGTGATATTATATATTTATCTAGTTGACAAGTCACACAAAAAAGGCTGAAACCAATTATGAATCTATCCTACTCACAATATAATGTGTGCATTCAAATCCAAAATCCACCAACTGCCAAACGGCTGCGTGTCGGCTCCGTGCTCCGCCGGCGTTCAGCACCCACCAGGTCCGGATTTGTTGCAGAACGGCTGTGGCCATGACTGACAGCTGAAGTCACAAGAACCCACAAATTCACGTATGATTGTGTGACATAACAGGATGTAGTTTCTAGGAGCAGAACCACAAAACCTCTGACCTGTTGACTTCAGGCCTGTCTCCGCCGTTGTGACATTTTCAAAGTGTAATGTAGGGAAATACGATCCGCTGGGAGCACACTGTATTTTATTTTGTTTCTGTGCTCCACTTCCTGTCGTGTGCTGAATTTCTGCAGAGCTCTTCGGGATCCGGCAAAAGTAGAAGCACAGGTTGGGATAGGTGACCACTGTGGTGCATAAGTAAGAATGCAGTCGAATGCTGATGCTCTTCAATAGGCAGCCTGCAGATGACTGTCTTTGTGAGTGTGTGTGTGTGTGTGTGTCTGTGTGTGTGGTTCTAGAATACACAAATAAAAAGGGGAAATACACTGACAGGATGCAATTAGTAAGGCTAATAAATGGTAATTAGTATAACTTTCACTTTAAGTAGCTATAGTTGCTTATTTAAAATAACCAAATAACACATATCAGCTTCTTATTAAATTAAACAGCCTTCTTACTGCTGGGAGCTCAGTACAGCAACCCAAACATAGTTCTCTAATACACAACCACTCCAAAAATAATTATACAGTGTCATGTGAGTACACACATCAGCACAATAGTGAAACACCAATTATACCGACAGGGCTGCACCGAGAGCGGTAAGCGTAAAGGTGGGGGCTTGCCGTTCTAGTTAACAACAGATGGTGTAATCCCGGTCCCATTACGGTTAAACAGCGTATCTGTAGCCCGGACATTGAACTGCTTGCTGTGGGACTCCGGCCATATTATCTGCCACGGAAATCTCACATGCCATCGCCGTTGCTGTTTACATTCCGCCTCTGCCAACCCGACGTCGGCGTGTAAAGTCACCCACACCGCCATTGCTCAACTCCAGACTCAACACCCGAGTGCCCTCATAGTGATCTTGGGTGACTTCAACCATGTCACCATGACCACCACATTAACCAACTTCACCCAGTATGTGAGCTGCCATGGTTCACATCAACCCCTGCTATGTGCCTCTGGTGAAAAGGCAACCTGTGACCTCAAGGACAGTGAGGAGATGGTGGGGGGAGGTCTATGAGACACTTGATGGATGTTTTGAGGTGACAGACTGGGATGCACTCTGTGAGCCACATGGAGAGGACAAAGATGGGATGACTGAGCGTATCTCAGACCAAATAAACTTCTGTGTGGACTGCACTGTCCCAGCAAAGACTGTTCAGTGTTACCCAAACAACAAACCGTGGGTAACAAAGGACATCAAGAACATCCTGATTACAAAGAGGAGGGCTTTCAGAGCTGGGAATAGGGAGGAGGTGAGGGCCATTCAGGGGGACCTGAAGGTGAAGATCAGGGAGGCTAAGGAGAAGTACAGGAGGAAGCTGGAGCGTAAACTCCAGCAGAACAACATGAGGGAGGTCTGGAGCGGCATGAGGACCATCACTGGCTCCAGAGCGACTGGCAGCAGAGGAGTTGATGGCAGCTTGGACAGGGCCAACAAACTTAATCTGTTCTTTAACAGATTTGATGCTCCTGCCCCTGCCCATCCCCCCATTAACACAACTGCTGTCTCACCTCCAACCCCACTCCTCCTCCTGGGAGATCCCTACTCCCCCCTCCTCTAACCCTCAGGTTAACACCTCTCTCTACAGCTTGACTTGGTGTGATCTGCTCATCGCGGATTAATCGGTTTGCCAAGCCAGGATGAACAGGTGGAGCTACGCCCAGCCAGGTGGAGATAACCAGGATGAGAAGGTGAAGCTATGTCCAGCCAGGTGGAGATAACCAGGATGAGAAGGTGATGCTACGTCCAGCCAGGTGTAGATAACCAAGATGAGAAGGTGAAGCTACATCCAGCCAGGTGGAGATAACCAGGATGAGAAGGTGAAGCTACGTCCAGCCAGGTGGAGATAACCAGGATGAGAAGGTGAAGCTACGTCCAGCCAGGTGGAGATGACCAGGATGAGAAGGCGAAGCTACGTCCAGCCAGGTGTAGATAACCAGGATGAACAGGTGAAGCTACGTCCAGCCAGGTGTAGATAACCGGGATGAGAAGGCGAAGCTACGTCCAGCCAGGTGTAGATAACCATGATGAACAGGTGAAGCTACGTCCAGCCAGGTGTAGATAACCAGGATGAACAGGTGAAGCTACATCCAGCCAGGTGGAGATAGCCAGGATGAGAAGGTGAAGCTACGTCCAGCCAGGTGTAGATAACCGGGATGAGAAGGCGAAGCTACGTCCAGCCAGGTGTAGATAACCGGGATGAGAAGGCGAAGCTACGTCCAGCCAGGTGGAGATAACCGGGATGAGAAGGCGAAGCTACGTCCAGCCAGGTGGAGATAACCGGGATGAGAAGGCGAAGCTACGTCCAGCCAGGTGGAGATAACCGGGATGAGAAGGCGAAGCTACGTCCAGCCAGGTGGAGATAGCCGGGATGAGAAGGCGAAGCTACGTCCAGCCAGGTGGAGATAACCGGGATGAGAAGGCGAAGCTACGTCCAGCCAGGTGGAGATAGCCGGGATGAGAAGGCGAAGCTACGTCCAGCCAGGTGTAGATAACCGGGATGAGAAGGTGAAGCTACGTCCAGCCAGGTGTAGATAACCGGGATGAGAAGGTGAAGCTACGTCCAGCCAGGTGGAGATACCCGGGATGAGAAGGCGAAGCTACGTCCAGCCAGGTGGAGATGACCAGGATGAGAAGGCAAAGCTACATCCAGCCAGGTGTAGATAACCAGGATGAACAGGTGAAGCTACGTCCAGCCAGGTGTAGATAACCGGGATGAGAAGGTGAAGCTACGTCCAGCCAGGTGTAGATAACCATGATGAACAGGTGAAGCTACGTCCAGCCAGGTGTAGATAACCAGGATGAACAGGTGAAGCTACGTCCAGCCAGGTGGAGATAGCCAGGATGAGAAGGTGAAGCTACGTCCAGCCAGGTGTAGATAACCAGGATGAGAAGGCGAAGCTACATCCAGCCAGGTGTAGATAACCAGGATGAGAAGGCGAAGCTACGTCCAGCCAGGTGTAGATAACCGGGATGAGAAGGCGGCTACGTCCAGTCAGGTGGAGATAACCGGGATGAGAAGGCGAAGCTACGTCCAGCCAGGTGGAGATAACCGGGATGAGAAGGCGAAGCTAAGTCCAGCCAGGTGGAGATAACCGGGATGAGAAGGCGAAGCTACGTCCAGCCAGGTGGAGATAGCCGGGATGAGAAGGTGAAGCTACATCCAGCCAGGTGTAGATAACCAAGATGAGAAGGTGAAGCTACGTCCAGCCAGGTGTAGATAACCAGGATGAGAAGGTGAAGCTACGTCCAGCCAGGTGGAGATAACCAGGATGAGAAGGTGAAGCTACGTCCAGCCAGGTGGAGATAACCAGGATGAGAAGGTGAAGCTACGTTCAGCCAGGTGGAGATAGCCGGGATGAGAAGGTGATGCTACGTCCAGCCAGGTGTAGATAACCAAGATGAGAAGGTGAAGCTACATCCAGCCAGGTGGAGATAACCAGGATGAGAAGGTGAAGCTACGTCCAGCCAGGTGGAGATAACCAGGATGAGAAGGTGAAGCTACGTCCAGCCAGGTGGAGATGACCAGGATGAGAAGGCGAAGCTACGTCCAGCCAGGTGTAGATAACCAGGATGAACAGGTGAAGCTACGTCCAGCCAGGTGTAGATAACCGGGATGAGAAGGCGAAGCTACGTCCAGCCAGGTGTAGATAACCATGATGAACAGGTGAAGCTACGTCCAGCCAGGTGTAGATAACCAGGATGAACAGGTGAAGCTACATCCAGCCAGGTGGAGATAGCCAGGATGAGAAGGCGAAGCTACGTCCAGCCAGGTGTAGATAACCAGGATGAGAAGGCGAAGCTACGTCCAGCCAGGTGTAGATAACCGGGATGAGAAGGCGGCTACGTCCAGCCAGGTGGAGATAACCGGGATGAGAAGGCGAAGCTACGTCCAGCCAGGTGGAGATAACCGGGATGAGAAGGCGAAGCTACGTCCAGCCAGGTGGAGATAGCCGGGATGAGAAGGTGAAGCTACGTCCAGCCAGGTGTAGATAACCGGGATGAGAAGGTGAAGCTACGTCCAGCCAGGTGTAGATAACCATGATGAACAGGTGAAGCTACGTCCAGCCAGGTGTAGATAACCAGGATGAACAGGTGAAGCTACGTCCAGCCAGATGGAGATAGCCAGGATGAGAAGGTGAAGCTACGTCCAGCCAGGTGTAGATAACCAGGATGAGAAGGCGAAGCTACATCCAGCCAGGTGTAGATAACCAGGATGAGAAGGCGAAGCTACGTCCAGCCAGGTGTAGATAACCGGGATGAGAAGGCGAAGCTACGTCCAGTCAGGTGGAGATAACCGGATGAGAAGGCGAAGCTACGTCCAGCCAGGTGGAGATAACCGGGATGAGAAGGCGAAGCTACGTCCAGCCAGGTGGAGATAACCGGGATGAGAAGGTGAAGCTACGTCCAGCCAGGTGTAGATAACCAGGATGAGAAGGTGAAGCTGCGTCCAGCCAGGTGGAGATAACCAGGATGAGAAGGTGAAGCTACGTCCAGCCAGGTGGAGATAACCAGGATGAGAAGGTGAAGCTACGTCCAGCCAGGTGTAGATAACCAGGATGAGAAGGTGAAGCTACGTCCAGCCAGGTGGAGATAACCAGGATGAGAAGGTGAAGCTACATCCAGCCAGGTGGAGATAGCCAGGATGAGAAGGCGAAGCTACGTCCAGCCAGGTGGAGATAACCAGGATGAACAGGTGAAGCTACGTCCAGCCAGGTGTAGATAACCGGGATGAGAAGGTGAAGCTACGTCCAGCCAGGTGTAGATAACCATGATGAACAGGTGAAGCTACGTCCAGCCAGGTGGAGATAACCAGGATGAACAGGTGAAGCTACGTCCAGCCAGGTGGAGATAGCCAGGATGAGAAGGTGAAGCTACGTCCAGCCAGGTGTAGATAACCAGGATGAGAAGGCGAAGCTACATCCAGCCAGGTGTAGATAACCAGGATGAGAAGGCGAAGCTACGTCCAGCCAGGTGTAGATAACCGGGATGAGAAGGCGAAGCTACGTCCAGTCAGGTGGAGATAACCGGGATGAGAAGGCGAAGCTACGTCCAGCCAGGTGGAGATAACCGGATGAGAAGGCGAAGCTAAGTCCAGCCAGGTGGAGATAACCGGATGAGAAGGCGAAGCTACGTCCAGCCAGGTGGAGATAGCCGGGATGAGAAGGCGAAGCTACGTCCAGCCAGGTGGAGATAGCCGGGATGAGAAGGTGAAGCTACGTCCAGCCAGGTGGAGATAGCAGGATGAGAAGGTGAAGCTACATCCAGCCAGGTGTAGATAACCAAGATGAGAAGGTGAAGCTACGTCCAGCCAGGTGTAGATAACCAGGATGAGAAGGTGAAGCTACGTCCAGCCAGGTGGAGATAACCAGGATGAGAAGGTGAAGCTACGTCCAGCCAGGTGGAGATAACCAGGATGAGAAGGTGAAGCTACGTTCAGCCAGGTGGAGATAGCCGGGATGAGAAGGTGATGCTACGTCCAGCCAGGTGTAGATAACCAAGATGAGAAGGTGAAGCTACATCCAGCCAGGTGGAGATAACCATGATGAACAGGTGAAGCTACGTCCAGCCAGGTGTAGATAACCAGGATGAACAGGTGAAGCTACATCCAGCCAGGTGGAGATAGCCAGGATGAGAAGGCGAAGCTACGTCCAGCCAGGTGTAGATAGCCAGGATGAGAAGGCGAAGCTACGTCCAGCCAGGTGTAGATAACCAGGATGAGAAGGCGAAGCTACGTCCAGCCAGGTGTAGATAACCGGGATGAGAAGGCGAAGCTACGTCCAGCCAGGTGGAGATAGCCAGGATGAGAAGGCGAAGCTACGTCCAGCCAGGTGGAGATAACCAGGATGAGAAGGTGAAGCTACATCCAGCCAGGTGGAGATAACCAGGATGAGAAGGTGAAGCTACGTCCAGCCAGGTGGAGATAACCAGGATGAGAAGGTGAAGCTACGTCCAGCCAGGTGGAGATGACCAGGATGAGAAGGCGAAGCTACGTCCAGCCAGGTGTAGATAACCAGGATGAACAGGTGAAGCTACGTCCAGCCAGGTGTAGATAACCGGGATGAGAAGGCGAAGCTACGTCCAGCCAGGTGTAGATAACCATGATGAACAGGTGAAGCTACGTCCAGCCAGGTGTAGATAACCAGGATGAACAGGTGAAGCTACATCCAGCCAGGTGGAGATAGCCAGGATGAGAAGGCGAAGCTACGTCCAGCCAGGTGTAGATAACCAGGATGAGAAGGCGAAGCTACGTCCAGCCAGGTGTAGATAACCGGGATGAGAAGGCGAAGCTACGTCCAGCCAGGTGGAGATAACCGGGATGAGAAGGCGAAGCTACGTCCAGCCAGGTGGAGATAACCGGGATGAGAAGGCGAAGCTACGTCCAGCCAGGTGGAGATAGCCGGGATGAGAAGGTGAAGCTACGTCCAGCCAGGTGTAGATAACCGGGATGAGAAGGTGAAGCTACGTCCAGCCAGGTGTAGATAACCATGATGAACAGGTGAAGCTACGTCCAGCCAGGTGTAGATAACCAGGATGAACAGGTGAAGCTACGTCCAGCCAGATGGAGATAGCCAGGATGAGAAGGTGAAGCTACGTCCAGCCAGGTGTAGATAACCAGGATGAGAAGGCGAAGCTACATCCAGCCAGGTGTAGATAACCAGGATGAGAAGGCGAAGCTACGTCCAGCCAGGTGTAGATAACCGGGATGAGAAGGCGAAGCTACGTCCAGTCAGGTGGAGATAACCGGGATGAGAAGGCGAAGCTACGTCCAGCCAGGTGGAGATAACCGGGATGAGAAGGCGAAGCTACGTCCAGCCAGGTGGAGATAACCGGGATGAGAAGGTGAAGCTACGTCCAGCCAGGTGTAGATAACCAGGATGAGAAGGTGAAGCTGCGTCCAGCCAGGTGGAGATAACCAGGATGAGAAGGTGAAGCTACGTCCAGCCAGGTGGAGATAACCAGGATGAGAAGGTGAAGCTACGTCCAGCCAGGTGTAGATAACCAGGATGAGAAGGTGAAGCTACGTCCAGCCAGGTGGAGATAACCAGGATGAGAAGGTGAAGCTACATCCAGCCAGGTGGAGATAGCCAGGATGAGAAGGCGAAGCTACGTCCAGCCAGGTGGAGATAACCAGGATGAACAGGTGAAGCTACGTCCAGCCAGGTGTAGATAACCGGGATGAGAAGGTGAAGCTACGTCCAGCCAGGTGTAGATAACCATGATGAACAGGTGAAGCTACGTCCAGCCAGGTGGAGATAACCAGGATGAACAGGTGAAGCTACGTCCAGCCAGGTGGAGATAGCCAGGATGAGAAGGTGAAGCTACGTCCAGCCAGGTGTAGATAACCAGGATGAGAAGGCGAAGCTACATCCAGCCAGGTGTAGATAACCAGGATGAGAAGGCGAAGCTACGTCCAGCCAGGTGTAGATAACCGGGATGAGAAGGCGAAGCTACGTCCAGTCAGGTGGAGATAACCGGGATGAGAAGGCGAAGCTACGTCCAGCCAGGTGGAGATAACCGGGATGAGAAGGCGAAGCTAAGTCCAGCCAGGTGGAGATAACCGGATGAGAAGGCGAAGCTACGTCCAGCCAGGTGGAGATAGCCGGGATGAGAAGGCGAAGCTACGTCCAGCCAGGTGGAGATACCCGGGATGAGAAGGTGAAGCTACGTCCAGCCAGGTGGAGATAGCCGGGATGAGAAGGTGAAGCTACATCCAGCCAGGTGTAGATAACCAAGATGAGAAGGTGAAGCTACGTCCAGCCAGGTGTAGATAACCAGGATGAGAAGGTGAAGCTACGTCCAGCCAGGTGGAGATAACCAGGATGAGAAGGTGAAGCTACGTCCAGCCAGGTGGAGATAACCAGGATGAGAAGGTGAAGCTACGTTCAGCCAGGTGGAGATAGCCGGGATGAGAAGGTGATGCTACGTCCAGCCAGGTGTAGATAACCAAGATGAGAAGGTGAAGCTACATCCAGCCAGGTGGAGATAACCATGATGAACAGGTGAAGCTACGTCCAGCCAGGTGTAGATAACCAGGATGAACAGGTGAAGCTACATCCAGCCAGGTGGAGATAGCCAGGATGAGAAGGCGAAGCTACGTCCAGCCAGGTGTAGATAGCCAGGATGAGAAGGCGAAGCTACGTCCAGCCAGGTGTAGATAACCAGGATGAGAAGGCGAAGCTACGTCCAGCCAGGTGTAGATAACCGGGATGAGAAGGCGAAGCTACGTCCAGCCAGGTGGAGATAGCCAGGATGAGAAGGCGAAGCTACGTCCAGCCAGGTGGAGATAACCAGGATGAGAAGGTGAAGCTACGTCCAGCCAGGTGGAGATAACCAGGATGAGAAGGTGAAGCTATGTCCAGCCATACGCATGCAGCATTTGTTTCACCTGCTGAGCAGCAGCTTCTAATGGAAAGTAACGTGGAGGTGAAGCATGTTAATATATATATATATATATATATATATATATATATATATATATATATATATATATATATATATATATATATATATTCCCTTGTTGCTATGTCTTTGTACAATGAATCAGCCAACGCGTACAGGTGTCCTCTCTTTGACCCCAAAACAAAAGGCGCTGATTGGCTGATTCCCAATACCCCGAACATAAATAGCAAGTCCTTCTTTACATCTATTGTTTTTGAATTTAACCAACATAAGTAATATAGCTCTATAATTCAATATGAGTACATAAATGTGGACATGACATAAAAGTCCAGTCCAGTCCAGTAGCTTTGATAAATTAGCCTGAAGGAGGAAATTAGCCAACTCGGCGTCCTTTTGGGCTCTACGATGTCTCCATCTTTCAAATCCATCTCCAATATTTACCCAGGTTTTGTTATGCCTCTGGTCACACAACATGCGGTTTTTTTGGGTGGGGTGGAATCTATCTCCGTTGGATCCTGTTTGTGTGTGTTTTCTGCTTTCTTGGCTGTACTAACGTGACAGCTGTAGCACTCTGGGTTTATGTTTTTACAGGTATAGATCTGGCAACCCGGCATGGCTGTCAAACTGTTGATACCAACACACAGGCCCAAACACAATACATTGTATGTACATTATGTACAATGTACATGAGGTTCAGTGGTGTCAGAGCGGGGATCACTGGTTTGAGCACCTGTTGAGATGTGTGAATGGCTCCACCTAGAGGCCAATAAATCACTAAACACTGGCTCTTCTTTGCAGAACTGAAGCTCGGTGTACTGGTGTGTGAAAGTTGAATTCATACCAAATAAGAAAAGTACTGAACGGTCCCTTCCAGACAGGTACTAAGGTATATCAAAAGGACTTTGGTTCATAGTCTTGAAGAAAATTTGGATGGTGCAATAACACAAGCCTGCTTGGTTGTTTCATTTACAAAGAATATGTTTAATGTTACTGTGTGTATATATATATATATATATATATATATATATATGCCAGTGACCACTTATATGATCACTAAGGTCTATATAAAGAGACTTCAGATACAGTATTAGGGACCACTAAGGTCTATATAAAGAGACTTCAGATACAGTATTAGGGACCACTAAGGTCTATATAAAGAGACTTCAGATACAGTATTAGGGACCACTAAGGTCTATATAAAGAGACTTCAGATACAGTATTAGGGACCACTAAGGTCTATATAAAAGAGACTTCAGATACAGTATTAGGGGACCACTAAGGTCTATATAAAGAGACTTCAGATACAGTATTAGGGACCACTAAGGTCTATATAAAAGAGACTTCAGATACAGTATTAGGGACCACTAAGGTCTATATAAAGAGACTTCAGATACAGTATTAGGGACCACTAAGGTCTATATAAAGAGACTTCAGATACAGTATTAGGGACCACTAAGGTCTATATAAAAGAGACTTCAGATACAGTATTAGGGACCACTAAGGTCTATATAAAGAGACTTCAGATACAGTATTAGGGACCACTAAGGTCTATATAAAAGCAACCAAAGAGCACCATGTCATGGGACCTTTAATATCTCCATGACACCATGTATTCTGCTGATATTTGATGTGAAGTAGTGTAAACATTCCTGTTTGTGTATGGTTTTATTTTTTTCCTTTTCTCCTGTTTTAATCTCCATGAGTGATGGGCTGTCATGTGATGCTGCTGCTTTCTTCTTAATGTGTCTTGTTGTTGTTTCTTTGTTTTGGGCTTTTGAGTGTCTTTAATTTGCTTTTGTAAAATGTATTTTACGGCTGACTTGACATCTGGGAACAACTGACCAAGTCCATTGATGGCTCTCATAACATCTGCCCATATACTGTATCGTTATTAATATTAATGGTCTATTATCTTGCCAAAGGACTACAGTTGAAAATTAGCCGGCTGGCTAACACTGGCACATTTACAGAAATTTAAATAAATAAATGAAATAAAAATTTTAAAAAGGTTTCCATTTCCAGATTTTGGACGCTGGTAGCGTTTACTAAACTCAGATTGGAAAGTATGTGAAATATATAAAAAACATGTAGGCAAACATGTCATGAAAAGGAGGAAGGAGTCTGTTGAAGGAACTGTGAACATATAAAGCATTCTGGAGATGGTTCAATTAATAAAGCATGTAAACCCAGATATGAACCTGAAAATGTAAAATAATGTGCCATCATCAGAATTCTTCACACCAGAAAATGAAACCAGAACACTCCTTTCAACCTGCAGCATGTTAAGGTTAAATGATTGCATCCATGCCAGCAGTTTTATTTTGCAATGTCATCAATGCAACTTAGGGTGTGGCTGCAGAGGGCTCAGTGTTCATAGGACCCCACGTGTGCCCTGATTTGAGCCTGTCAGGACATCTTCCTCTAAGGTAGACAGTCAGTTCCATCCCTAACCTGACCACAACGTCGCCTTACCTCAATAACCCACAACCTGAAGGATTTGATGGGCAGAGTTTGTGAGCGTACACAGTGAGGGAGAATCAGATGCCTGTAAGACCCACATCAGGGAAAAATAAAATCCATTTCTCTATAATTGTTGCGCACCAGCTGCATCAAGCTAGAGACAGTTACCAGAGAGCACGAGACCACATTTACTTCCACTTACCTTCACAGGAAATATGCACGGATATTCATGGGGATACTTCTGTATTCAGGATACCCAGGGCTCGGTTTACACTATCACCATTTCTAGCCACTGGGGGGGCCATACGCAGGCTGGAGGGGCACTCATTTTTTCATGCCATGGGACCTTTGACACAAAGCAAAAAGGACAAACTACATTACAAGAAAGGAGATTATTCAATGTCTTCATTTAGTCCTGGATTCAACATGGCTTTCAATTGGAAAAAACTAAAAGTGTCTCTCTGTAGGAGCCGAGTATTTCCTGAAAGTGGAAACAAGAAAGCAATTTTAAGATATTGTAATCCATGTATTTGAACAGGGCCAGTGCACAAACAAACCCATTACTAGATGTCTTGTGGCAGGTTGCAGTCCCTGGATGAATGGCGTCATCATCAGTCAAACCCACAGCATTTAATGGACCTCGTGCTTTTACTTTGAAAGTGTGCCGTTGGACGCTGTGTTGTACATCCGGTCTGACTCCGAGAGCCTAGCGGTATATTCGGGTACAGTCGGGTGTATTCGGGCATATTGGGTTGCAGGCAGGCTGTCGCAGTTAGACTCGGAACACATTTCGGAAGCAGCCTAGCTAAAGAAGGAAGTGCAGCCATGGCGCAGGGGCTCAAAGACAGATTCAATAAGTTCCTCCATGAAAAGAATATCGTGACAGACGGGCTGGCAAAAGTCGAGGCGAGAACCGGAGTAAGCAGGACGTACATCGCTCTGGGTGAGTGGGGACAGGGGACCGGGATGGGGAGTAGAGACAACCGCGAGAGGAAGACCTACTGTCGGCTTCCCTTTCGTCATAACCCAACTAGAGACATGAGCCGTTGTTAGTCGCTCCTCATACACAGTCTGGGAGCAGTAGTAAAGTTATTCGTTTTAACCGTGCAGTAGGCCGGAAATGAGCGGGACTAACATCTGGTGGCTTCATTCCAGCTGCGGTCGTCATCCTCGCGGTGTACCTGGTCGTCGGCTACGGAGCCTCCCTGCTGTGTAACCTCATCGGCTTCCTGTACCCGGCATACATCTCGTAAGTGTCTTATTCTTAGCACTTAGTCAAGGAGGGGACGCACACACACACACACACACACACACACCCTTGAATCCATTTTAGTAGTGGTAGAGTTAGAAGTAGAGCTGCTAAGATGAGTCAATTAACTGTTGATTGAAATGAACTGACAACTGTTTTGATACACACACACACACATATATATATATATATATATATATATATATATATATATATATATATATATATATGGATGCCTACACCAACCTGGAAGATAGCATCATCCTGGTTCCCTTGACAAAAAGCCAATGGGATTTTGGATTACTGCAGAAAATAAGCTCTGTGGCCAGCCAAAGTTCATGCTACTGAAGTAAAAATGAAAAGTATGTGTACCTACAGTTAAAATATGGAACATTTACAGTTAGGCCTTTATAAAATTCTCTCATACAAAGCTAAAAAAACCTTCAGAAATGCAGAAGAAAAGTGACAAAAATATCGTAAAAACCGCACAAAGGTCCAAAAAAAACCAACAGCAAAAATTGACAATGTGAACATAATCTCCAATCCAAGTGACAAAATAACGCCGACATGTCCCTATCACATGACACACAGCCATCTTCTAACCATATACAAACGGGGAACTATATTCTCAGAAGCCGAAGCACTGCTACTTGGGCGGAGTGATTAGCACGTTGTTGTCACTCTCTGCTCCTCACCACAGGTTTCTCGTGAGCTGCTAGCACATCACAACATGGAAATAGGAGCGTGTCGGTGTTATTTTGTCACTTATTGGGAGCAGAAGGCTAGTTGGAACCAGTTACCTGCAGCATCTGTGCTAAGCTAGGCTAGGCTCTTGGACCTTCCCTTGCCCTATATTTGGCAGGCCTACATAAGAATGCTCTAAAATACAGTCCACATGACATTATTACAACCCACAGGTTGTAATATGGCTGATTGGATCCATCAGGACTGTGGGGGCGGGGCTAGACTGATTGATTGACATATTCCCGAGTCTCTTGTTTGCTTTGTTGCACCTGTTAGGGCGGGACAAATGACACCTTTGCCATTCTTCTTGGTCGATGATTTGTGACCTAATACATTTCCATCCAAGCGCCGGCCCCCTTTGAACAAGTTTGAACCTGAGCAGGTGTATTGAGTACAGCCCTGCCCTTTGGTGTTACACCAACAACGACGCCAGAGTTGTGTGCAGGGTTCCCAGACATTAGGCCCGTTGGCGATGAGCGTCGCCTCGCCTCCTGTAAAGGGACGAGAGCAGGCGGTTAGGGGGGGTTACTGGGCGGGAACAAAAAGCCGCGGTACGGGCTGACAGTTTCCAGCTGTTTCCAGCAGCCTTCAGTGTGAACAGGAAGTCACACAAACACTCACGTCCTGTTAGGTCTGATTCTGATGTATTAAATGTTATCAGACCCAAATATAATATATCAGCTAGTTACAGTCTCCAGCTGTTTTTATTATGACAGTAGCTGTTAAAGTGCTATACATGCGATCTGTTACAGATGTTAATAATAACAGACTAATATATAATATATGAGGTCTGGGCGTGACAGTTTGAACAGAGATTAGTTCTTCTTCTGGAGCTAAGAACACTCGGTGCACGGAGACCATAGTAACCACACTGCTGTGAAACTAGAGCCCTTAGTATTTCTTCTCTGTTCACATGCTCCAACATCTTTTTCCGACTGAGATATAACTGCAGGCACCCAGACCGCTTAACGCCCCCCACCCCCCATCCCCCCCCACCAGGTGCCGGTACACTGACTTTTGAAGTGTTGAGAGGATCTGGCGGGCAGCTGAGCCGTGTGTCAGTTCTGGAAGTCGGACTGTTGAAGCTGGCAGTGTGCTGTACCTAAGCACCATGGGAGCCTGGGAGCCTGGGACTGAAACCGAGAGGAGCTTTTATTCGGAGAATAGACATGCTTGATAAAGACTGCCATTAGAAACACGCTTCAAGCTAACCATAACCAAGCGTGGGCCGCTGTAACTCCGGCTGGTGTATACTTGTAACTATTAACATGAGCTCTGTTGAAACGGCACACTGTGTTTTAAATAGCCGAGTTGAGTAGAACAACCTTTGTGTGGAATTTAGGGACAAAACATTGGCCTGTAAAAAGTATTCAACCCTTTTTTATTATTATCTTACCACACTTACTCAAAGTAGATTTAAATATGAAATTAACAACAAAAAACAAGGTACCTGTTGGCATTAGTTTTTCTATCATAATGAACAAATGATTATAAATAAGGAAACAGTGTTACATTGAGAGGAAAAGATGTGTAGATAGAAATGATGGTCATCGTATTTAGAATTTACAGTGATTGGAGCTAATTGACAGAGGATATTTGTACTTGTGTACAGTTGGCATACTAGTTATTACCATCATACCATTGAGTCTAAATATAATATTCATAGTGATGCAACAAGAGCCTAATGTGTCTGAAGCAGCCAGACATGTTCCACTGTTCCACATCCGAGCCCTGCTGCCTTCACATTCAATATTCAATATTCTTTATTAATCCCGCACCAGAGATATTCAGACTGCCCCACCCCCAAGGAAAACATAACATAAGTTGTTCAAGCACCAATTCCAACCTATATTTTTGTTGATAGTGCTGGTGCCTAGGCCTGGAACAATTATTACATAACTGTCCAATCGCAATATTTTTACGTAATCGCGGTTTCTTTGTTGTGTCGCAAGAACGTTACCCAAGGTTTGACTGTTGATGGTAAATATGCCAGATTGTAACTATATGAGCTCACCATTACCACCCACCACCTTTTTTCCCGAAGACTGTATCATTTTATAATTATCAAAATTGTCAGGTGCTGAAAAAAATCATGAGTAAAGAGCCAGTGATGACCATTTGGCCACGTAGTTTTGCCAATCGGGATGACTATTTTTATTATTAATGCCTCATTCTGCAAGAGGCTCGTTCGCCTCGCCTGTAAAGTGGACGAGAGGCGGCGGCGGGGGCGGGGACAAAAATCAGCTGATTAGTCTCCAGTTGTTTTTATTATGACCGTAGCTGTCAAAATGCTCTACATGCATCTGTTGCTGATGTTAGTAATAACAGACCGGAGATGATCTGTAATCTGAACAGATTTAGTCTCTCTGACTTCTAAACGTACAGTGGTGTGAAAAAGTGTTTGCCCCCTTCCTCATTTCCTGTTCCTTTGCATGTTTGTCACACGTAAGTGTTTCGGAACATCAAACCAATTTAAACAATAGTCAAGGACAACACAAGTAAACACAAAATGCAATTTGTAAATGAAGGTGTTTATTATTAAAGGTGAAAAAAAATCCAAACCATCATGGCCCTGTGTGAAAAAGTGATTGCCCCCCTTGTTAAAACATACTATAACTGTGGTTGTCCACACCTGAGTTCAATTTCTCTAGCCACACCCAGGCCTGATCATTGCCACACCTGTTCACAATCAAGGCATCACTTAAATAGGAGCTGCTTGACACAGTAAGGTCCACCAGAAGATCCTTAAAAGCTACACATCATGCCGAGACCCAAAGAAATTCAGGAACAATTGAGAAAGAAAGTAATTGAGATCTATCAGTCTGGAAAGGGTTATAAAGCCATTTCCAAAGCTTTGGGAATCCAGCGAACCACAGTGAGAGCCATTATCCACAAATGGCGAAGACATGGAACAGTGGTGAACCTTCCCAGGAGTGGCCGGCCGCCCAAAATTACCCCAAGAGCGCAGCGACGACTCATCCAAGAGGTCACAAAGACCCCACAACAACGTCCAAAGAACTGCAAGCCTCACTTGCCTCAGTTAAGGTCAGCGTTCATGCCTCCACCATCAGGAAAAGACTGGGCAAAAATGGCCTGCATGGCAGAGTTCCAAGGAGAAAACCACTGCTGAGCAAAAAGAACATCAAAGCTCGTCTCAATTTCTCCACAACACATCTTGATGATCCCCAAGACTTTTGGGACAACATTCTGTGGACCGATGAGACAAAAGTGGAACTCTTTGGAAGGTGTGTGTCCAAGTATATCTGGCGTAGAAGGAACACTGCATTTCATAAAAAGAACATTATACCAACAGTAAAATATGGTGGTGGTAGTGTGATGGTCTGGGGCTGTTTTGCTGCTTCAGGACCTGGAAGACTTGCCGTGATAAAAGGAACTATGAATTCTGCTGTCTACCAAGAGATCCTGAAGGAGAATGTCCGACCATCTGTTCTTGTACTCAAGCTGAAACGAACTTGGGTTCTGCAGCAGGACAATGATCCTAAACACACCAGCAAGTCCACCACCAAATGGCTGAAGAAAAACAAAATGAAGACTTTGGAGTGGCCTAGCCAAAGTCCTGACCTGAATCCTATTGAGATGTTGTGGTATGACCTTAAAAAGGCCGTTCATGCTCGAAAACCCTCTAATGTAACTGAATTAGGACAATTCTGCAAAGATGAGTGGGCCAAAATTCCTCCAGGACGCTGTAAAAGCCTCATTGCACATTATCGCAAGCGCTTGGTTGCAGTTGTTGCTGCTAAGGGTGGCCCAACCAGTTATTAGGTTTAGGGGGCAATCACTTTTTCACACAGGGCCATGATGGTTTGGATTTTTTTTCACCTTTAATAATAAACACCTTCATTTACAAATTGCATTTTGTGTTTACTTGTGTTGTCCTTGACTATTGTTTAAATTGGTTTGATGTTCCGAAACACTTAAGTGTGACAAACATGCAAAGGAACAGGAAATGAGGAAGGGGGCAAACACTTTTTCACACCACTGTAACTATCAGCCAAGTCGGACACAAAGCTACCCAGCATGCAGTGGGCGGCGATCCATTCTGCGCAGACCTGGCTCATCTCAAAGCGAGCCTGTGGTCTGGGTCACATGACAGTGACATATAACCAAAAGATGTATCCTGGGATTCGCTCAGAAAGACTCAGACTCCGCCCTCTTACAACCGTGGTGGCTGCACCTGATTGGACGAACGTGGGGCCGGCCGCTCATGAATTTCCAAACCGACCATAATGGCGGCTCGTTGGGAATACGACCTCTTATTAGTGGCTAAACATAACCAAACTAGGAGCCTTTTGCAACGTTAAGGGCGTTTGCTCGTCAACGGCGATGGTCGTGCCTTCAGATGGCTGCAGGGCAACTCCAGTTACACACTCGATGCTCTGTTTCATGGGTTTCTGTTTCCGGGGAAGCTTGGTAAATTCTGAGAAAAATAGCCCTGATGATGTCATAGTGATGTTAAGCGTGGAGACACAACGTGGAGGCTGAGAGATGCTGGGTAATATGGTCAGCGTCCGTAATGGACATTAAAGTAAAAGTGGCGCCGTCACACAGAAGAAGCTGTCCTCCAGCTCTTACTTCACCAGCGTCTCAAAAGGAGCTTTTATTCAGTAACTATCAAGGTCATAGCTAACGCTGAGTCACCAGCGGCCCCTTGTGAGCCTGCAAACTGTGCGGTAGTGCAGTGGAGTACACCTTTATTTACCTTTCAGAAACATCCCAGGAATGTGAAGTTTGGTTCTGAATGAAGTGTGATGTGCTGCCCTAAATGTGTCATCTGGTTCCAGAGCTCTTTTAATCATCATTACTGGTAAATGTACTTTGGACATTTATTAATATGGCGTTATACAGCATGATACCATAATCGCATAACCAAATCCTGATCAGGGGATTCATCACATGATTCCCTCATTCACTCGTCTCATTGTGATCAGATAAGGGCGTTACTGCCAGGAACAAGCCAGCTTGTCTTTGCACTGCCTTATTTTAAGAAAGAAGCACTTTATTAATCCCGATAAGGAAAATTGATTTTATTGCCTGCAGTGTAACGCTGTTAGTGTGTTACTGGTTTGCTGGGGACATAATGTCTTACAGAAACGTCTCGAGTCTTGACTTAAGACAAGAAGAGTGTAAATTAAGATTTTTGTTCCCAATTTGGTATTACAGCAACAAATCCTAGCTCACTTTAGGAATCCTATCTTATCTCAGGTCAGAAAGTCCTAAATACTCGATCCAACATCTGAGCGCCCGGCGTGAGGCGCAGGAGCGTGTAGGGCGGGTCCAGATCCACCTCTGCTAGTTTGACGGCGGGAAAAAGCCAGGTGCATGTTTCACTTAGTGTCTTCATTAATCAGAGGCGTGTTCTGGGCGTAACATGCAATCAACCAATCAGAGGTCCTCTCCCATTCCCTCTAACAGCCAGGTGTGTTTGAACCTTGGAGCATTGCTGTTATGATGGACGATCTTTTAATCTTCTGCGTGTGCGTGTGTGTGTGTGTGTGTGTGTGTGTGTGTGTAACAAGCATAGTGTGTGTCCCTGTGTGTGTAACAAGCATAGTGTGTGTGTGTCCCTGTGTGTGTAACAAGCATAGTGTGTGTCCCTGTGTGTGTAACAAGCATAGTGTGTGTCCCTGTGTGTGTAACAAGCATAGTGTGTGTGTGTGTCCCTGTGTGTGTAACAAGCATAGTGTGTGTCCCTGTGTGTGTAACAAGCATAGTGTGTGTCCCTGTGTGTGTAACAAGCATAGTGTGTGTCCCTGTGTGTGTAACAAGCATAGTGTGTGTCCCTGTGTGTGTAACAAGCATAGTGTGTGTCCCTGTGTGTGTAACAAGCATAGTGTGTGTCCCTGTGTGTGTAACAAGCATAGTGTGTGTCCCTGTGTGTGTAACAAGCATAGTGTGTGTCCCTGTGTATGTAACAAGCATAGTGTGTGTCCCTGTGTGTGTAACAAGCATAGTGTGTGTCCCTGTGTGTGTAACAAGCATAGTGTGCCCAGGCTGTGTACGAGCCTAGGCGCATTTCACTAATTCTCGGTTAAAATAACGAAATTATGCGTTATTGACTTCGGAGGTTTTTGTTGGTCAATGGTGCGATCACTTCCCGCTGCCTCAAGATAGCAATACTCCCAGAATGCACCTGAACACACCTCCCTGTGAGACCACAGATGGGCGCAGGTGCGTTTGCTATTTAAGCAGCGTGGGCGCAGGACGGAAATGAACAACTGCGTCGGGCTTAAACTAGCAAAGACACTTGCGTCGGGCTGTGCGGCGCGCTGCGCGAGGCCGGTTGGGCCTAAAACCCGTTGGCTGAACAAAGTTCTCCGTTGCCTGAACTCATTTAGCTAATCGTGCAGTCTGTTGTCAATACCTTAAAGCATTTCACACGGTGAAACACAAGATGGAGATCCCCTCAGCAAAACACATCCCGACAGTTTCAAATGATGTGACACAAGAAATATAAGCCAGTTCAGAGAGCAGACAGGAGGAAGAATATTATACTGTATATCTGGCCGGACCCAGCCCAAAGACAAGAAGAAGCACATTGATCACGTTTCCTCCTTTGATTTCTGTCCCTTTTAGCGTTGTATACTGCAGCACAGAGCAGTGGAGGCTGTCTCCTGTACAATGACCACATTGTATGGCCCTGAACATTTGTTAACAGCGGCGCTCAACAGATGTGTTCCGGTCGCAGCTTCAAATCAACAAAGAACAAGAAGTACAGTGTCACCGAGACAGAGGACCGGTCTGTGAGATGCGGGGTACACTACTGTGTGTACAGTACTGTAAAAATAGGGGTACAAGGAGGAGGAAGAACAAAAAAAGAGCAAAGCAGAGCAGTACTTTCTGAGCTACTATGAGGTTTTTGGAGAATTATGTAATTAGCTTTGAGATTAAAAATGTACTTCTCCCTGAGAACTATGCTTGAACAATAGCTTCTCTATTTAATGGTGGATTGTTTCCTGACTGCATGATATCATTTTGATCCCTTTGTGTATGATTTGAGAGCAGCGTTGACTGTTTTGAGACCCGAGGTTTGATAAATAGTCCCCGAAGACGAAGTTTCGTGTTTAACCCTTGTGTTAAATTTGACCCGTTCTCAAAACTGTTCATCTGCTATGGCTTCTTTCCTAAATCAGGTCCTAACCCTTAATTACCATGGATACCAAACAGTTAAGAAAAAAGACTCTGTAGTACGGCCCCAGGACTCAGACAGGATGTTGATGGTTTCAGCTGAATGTTCTTAGTCAGATGAGGGTAACCAGTGGTTGGTTGGTGCGTACTGTAGGCATGCACACAGTAGTGTGTATCCACAGTAAAGAGAGTGGATTGTTTCTTTGAACAGACCTACATGCAGATGCAGAGGCACAGGTGTGGGTGATAGATCACTTGCCAGGCGTAGAGTGGAGGGGGAGTGGGCCGAGGCTGGAAGCCGCTCTAGTTCTAGACCCGTGTTCTTTAATTCTTCATTGGTTTTCATGAGTGTGGTTACTGTTGACTTGTATATGTCTAGCCATCTCTTACATGTTGTCTCTCTCTCTCTCTCTCTCTAGGATTAAGGCCATTGAGAGTGCCACCAAAGACGACGATACCAAATGGCTGACCTACTGGGTGGTGTATGGACTCTTTAGTGTGGCTGAGTTTTTTGCTGATATCTTCCTCTCCTGGTTCCCGTTCTACTACGTGGGAAAGGTATTTCCTGTGTTTCAGTCGTCAATGTGTTATGCTGAAACCTTGACTCATAAAACTAGTGATACACTGCTGCAGTGTTTCAGGCCTGTGGCGTCTCTGTAGGGATCCTTCCCATAATGTTGTCAGACGAGCATGGAATGGAAATTGAAGGTGCACAATCGCCCATTATCTGTAGCGATCTCTCTTAATACTGGACCACCGTCAAGGATTGTTGTTCCCGTTATTCACTTAGACACAAATTTTGAATGTATGCTTTTGTTTAGGTGTGTTACGTTTGACATCGACCTCAGCCCCGGACCAAGAATAGATAAAAATGTGTATGGCAGCTAAGTGTGGCTGGAGTCTAATGGTACCGCTTCACACTAGTGTGTGTGTGTGTATATATGTGGGGAGGTGTGTGTGTGTTTTCTCTCAGTTCTTAGCAGAGTAAACTAATCAACAAGGGGAGGGTGGGGCACCCTGCACTGATGATAGAGTATCTGAGGGCTGAGTCAGCAAGTTCACCAGCTGCCAGTGATGCAGAGAGCCTGTGTTTGCTTACAGGGATGGCGTGCATACAGTGTGTGTGTCTGTATATATATATATATATATATATATATATATATATATATATATATATATATATATATATATATATATATATATATATATATATATATATATATATATATATATATATATATATATATATATGTATGAAGCGAGACCAGTGATTCAGGCTGTGTTCAAGAACAATAATGTTAAATATAAAAGCGTGCCATTTGCTATATTTGGCAAACCTATCTGCGTCATGGTTTCATTTGCGTGTGTAAATGACTCGATAGCCATCCATAGCTGGATGATGTGCTGATATGTATTCTGTTGTTACCTTTCACAATAAGAGCCCAACTTACATTCACTCAGCATTTCACTAATCAGCCACCCAACAACATATGGAATATTTGACCTGTAATGTGCCTGTCTTCTTTCCCAGGCGCCTTCTTGGTGTGGTGCATGGCTCCGACTTCTGCCAACGGCTCCGTCCTGATTATAACCGCGTCATTAGCCGTACTTCCTCAAGAACGAAGCCAAGATTGACGTGGTGAAGAACCTGAAGGACAAGGCGTCAGAAGCTGCCGACAAGTTCAAAGATGAGGGTGTGTGGTGTTTACTGCAAATACTGGAGGTTTGAAGTAAAGGGAACAAAACAACTGCATGTGAAAATATAACATTACCAGAATGAGTGGAGAGGGGAATTAGCGAGCTAACGTTGCTAGCGTTACCTGACCAACGTTCAGGCCGCAACAATGTGACGTCACAATAACGGCGAGATTTAAAGTGTGCAACCAGAGGGTGTGCACCACTAGTTTTTTCAGCGGCGTGCGACAAAGCGGAAACAGGAAGCATGGACGAGTTCGAGGACAACCAGATGCCAGGACTCCCAGAGGGAGCGCAGGTCTCTCCTGTCAACTTCCTGGTGTTAAGATGAGTTCTTCTATGGGGAATGAAAGGCTCGATCCCACCAAGTAGGGAGGCACGGCGCCAGGATTCCAGTTTTGGACGGGCCAGACCACTTGTGGGTGGACCTTTTGTAGAATTAATATAAAGAGATTTCAATAGCGTGATGCTCTTTAAAGATGTGGTTGATGGTGTAAAGGACGGGCCTATCGGCGATGGCTCTCCTTGGTTCTAACCAAAGAGGCTGTGGAATCTCCATTACGCACCGTACCTGGCTGTGCTATAGCAGCTCTATAGACCTAAGGCATATAGACTGTAACAGTGGTCAGTATCTAATATTCCCCCAAAACATCATTTAGTTTAGAATCAAAACTTGGGCACGGAACACCTGTCATGTAAAACAAGACTCGAGTTATTTCCTACGGAGACTAACTGTTACTATAATGTACAGTGACAAGCTGCAGTAGAAATAGAAATGCTCCTGCAGCTCTGTAGCGAGTTATGAATCCATTATTTGAATCCATATATCTCATATAACGACATAATACAATACAGGCCGATGCCTTCACACACCTTACTACACAGTGAACCTCGCTACAGCAGGAGAAGCGACCGGCTACTTCAGCACTGGTTGAGTTGCAGATGACTCGGAGCAGCGGCGTTGACACCCCGGAGGCGATCTGTCCAGCCATCTCCCCATGTCCGCTTTTTCAATAATGTACCCCCTTTGAACAGGTTTTGAGCCATGTACCAGCCAGCGCAAATCATTTTTGGTAGAGAGAGGAAAAAAGTCTCTATAAAGAGGAAGAATACACTAAACAGCAGCCTTGGACCTGGAAAAAAACATTTAAAAACTGATGAAGAAAAGCAAGAGTAGGTCGAAAATAGTAACAAAAACGTCAAAAAACAGACCCAAACTTTAAAAAAGCAATAAAAATAAAAAACGGCAGAAAGAAGGAAGGCAACGCTAGGACGACAAAAGTGACAAAACAAAATTCCAAAAAGCGACAGACTTTGAAGAAAAGTCAGTAGAAAAAAGGGAGGAAGAAAAGAATGGCGAAATGAACGACGACCACACCTTCAAAAAAAGCCTGAAAAACAAAATCTTATGTAGCCCTGCAGTCATCCGGAGTACTCCTAGGGGGACTCGTACTCCCTGCAGTCCTCCAGAGTACCCCTAGGGGGACTCATACCCAATGCGGTCCTCCAGAGTACCCCTAGGTGGACTCGTACCCCCATCGGAGAAACACTGGTCTAGACCACATCTTCACATTAAAAGCTTTTTCTGCTGGGCTGCTACTGTGACTCATTAGCAGGAAGTGTCGAGTTTCTCTAAGCAGTAGAAGATCAGGTTGTTGGTAGCTATCAGACCAGCCATCTGACGTGTGTGTGTGTGTGTGTGTGTGTGTGTGTGTGTGTGTGTGTGTGTGTGTGTGTGTGTGTCTCCACAGCCAAGAAAGCCACGGCGAACATCATTTTGAAGAAGAAAGAGCTCTCTAAGGCGGAGGCTTCCTGTCCCAGCGGTCTCTGGAGCGACTCTGTTGCAGAGAGAAATGTTGCCTTGAAAATGTCTGGTGTTTTTTAGAGATCTTGATCAGTATGCAATCTTAATCTTCAGCCAGCCTGCATTAGATGTTATCTGTGTCACATGTATCAAGTGAAGCCATGTCCCAGCCCCATTTACATATTTAACTTTGCCTTGTTGGATGGCGTTCCCTGATGCGCTTTAGGAACCAAATAAACACCAACTGAACTTTCCCTCTCTTGTGTGATTAAACTGAAAAAGTCCTGAAAATAGCAAACAATCAACTGTCTTACGCCATAGGACCGACATAGGCACATGATATATATCAAAATCATAACAATAACACTTATATGGCGGGGTGCTTCCTTTAAAAATGAACCTCAATTCACTCAAAAATAGAAACAAATCAACTATTAAGGGTATTCTCCTAACGTTACAACAAATATGAAGCTTCTTGAGTGACATCTACCCACAACAGGAGAAATACCTCAGGCTGGTCTTCATAGCTCTGTGGGCTTATTGCCAACTATAATGTATACTTTAATAAAGTATACAGCTAAAGAGTGTCAGCCCACACGCTGAGATCATAGTGCCCTTGACTCAAATCTGACTTTTTTTATTAGGGGGTATATGCAAGGATACTTAATAAATAAAGAACTTAGTTGCTTTATTGGCCAAGAAAGTGGAACCAGAAGGGAAGTAGGTCCAGCTTTGTGTTGCTTTCAACACAGAAACAGAGATATATTGGCTAAAGCTAAAGGTGAACAAGAGGTACATATAAGTTGTATTTAATAAAGTGTATACATGCAGATGCGTATACACATTATAGCCTACATAAATGTACATGTAAACAGATCTATGAAGCTTATAAAAAGTAAAGCAGTTAGTGCAAATGATCCGGTAGATGGAGCCAGTTCTCATTTAATGTTAAGAGTTACAATGCATTCTTCCAGCAGTACAGGTCACATGAACTGATGATCTACTACAACTTAATGTATCAAATTATTTGTATACGGTCATAAAAAGTACTGCTAAGTACTGTCAGTACTTCAATAATGGACAAAGGGTCTGGAACATGTAAAAGACATTTTAACCTAGCTATAATTTAGGCCTAGCTACTGTATAGGATTTACTTGATTTCAGTAATTACATTTTTTTTTGGGCCTAGCTACCTAGCTAGTCTCCTCCGGTAAATTATCCGTGGCACAATCCACTCACCATAAATATACAGTCTATGGCCATAGCAATAGAACAGGACACGTTAGCTGGCTGCTGGCGGCTGGCTGCTAGCGGCTACCTAACGTTGACGTTAGCTGGCTGCTAGCGGCTACCTAACGTTGACGTTAGCTGGCTGCTAGCGGCTACCTAACGTTGACGTTGGCCAGCGCTAGCGTTGCGGAAAGCCAAACAGTTCAAATATACGTAATGTCTCACGTAAACAACACGTAAATAACGCGTTAATATGGTTTTCCACACGAGAACGTTGCGTCGACAACACGTAAACAACATGTTAATGTCCCGTGAT
>JABXJD010001005.1:90000-125399 GCA_013375575.1 Percina caprodes | reverse complement strand
ATCTATACACATACATCTACACAAACATCTATACACATACATCTATACACATACATCTATACACATTACATCTACACACATACATCTATACTCATACATCTATACACATACATCTATACACATACATCTATACATACATCTATACATATATTCATACACATACATCTATACATATATCTATACACATGAATCTAAACACATGCATCTATACATATACATCTATACACATACATCTATACACATATATCTATACACATACATCTATACACATACATCTATACACATATATCTATACACATACATCTATACACATACATCTATACACATACATCTATACACATACATCTATACACATACATCTATACACATATCTATACACATGCATCTAAACACATGCATCTATACACATGCATCTATACACATGCATCTATACACATGCATCTATACACATACATATATACACATACATCTATACACATACATCTATACACATACATCTATACACATACATCTATACACATATATCTACACACATGCATCTATACACATGAATCTATACATACATTTATACACATACATCTATACACATATATCTACACACATGAATCTATACACATATCTATACACATGCATCTATACACATAAAATATATATGTTTGTGGGTCTGAACACACTGAATCTGTTTATTCCAACATCTGAAGTGTTTTTCTGTTGGCAGAACGTACTGAGTTCTGTCCGAAGGTACATCTACGGGTCCTGGGTCGGTCTGAGAGCTGAAGGAGGGACCTGGAAGTGGATCGATGGAAGAGATCTGACTGAAAGGTGAGAGACCCTCTGAATCAGAAAAAGAGGCTTAAGACATGTCTGATTAACCCAACTTTATTATTATTATTACCATTTTATATTTAACCTTTGTGTCGTCTTCCCGTCAAAATAGAAAATCAACACTTTGTTGATGTTATTAACTTTTTCTCACATTTTTATACCTTTTTCAACACTTTTGATGCTTTTTTCCAGTGTTTGTCCCTTTTTTGACGTTTTCAACTCTACGTAACACTAACTTATTACCTTTAGTTTTACAGTTATTTTTGGGAATTTTTTCTAAGTTATTGTAATTTATTTTTATTTATTTTTAATTCAGTTGCTTTTTGTTTAGGACACTTGTTCATTATCTATATTATTCCTCTCTTCCTTAGATGAGTCTCCTTCTATAAGCCCCGAGCGGTTTTCTTAATCTCACCTGCAATTCAATTAAATTAAATTTTATTTATAGTATCAATTCATAACAAGAGTTATCTGGAGACACTTTACAGATAGAGCAGGTCTAGACCAGATAGAGTAGGTCTAGACCAGATAGAGCAGGTCTAGACCACACTCCATAATTTACAAGGACCCAACAGTTCTAGTAGTTTCCTCCAGAGCAAGCAACAGTGCGACAGTGGAGAGGAAAACTTCCTTTTAGGCAGAAACCTGGGACAGACCCAGACCCAGACCCAGACCCAAACCCAGGCTCTTGGTAGGCGGTGTCTGACCACCGGTGGGGTTAGAATGAAGAGTGGCACAGTCACAAAACTAGTAGTTTGTAGTAGTTCTTTGTAGTTTATGCACAATCTATATTTTGTATTATTTCCTTTATTTGTGTTGTTGTCGTCTTGATATCATACGATCTATCAGCCTTGACCTGAGCTCCATGTTCTTCCTCAGCGACAGGATCCAACACCAACTCCCCCTGCCCCCCGGTCAGTGTGCCGTTTATGTCCAGTACAAATATGCATCAGAGAGCTGTGGCGAGAGAAAAGGATGGATCTGCAAAAGAAGGCGTTATCTTTTTAACCCTGCAGTCAGACTGAGAAGGTCACTGGATGCTCGGCATGAGAATATCAAACCGGGAACACTTCTACTTCACACTTTAAAGGGTTTTCATGAAGAAAATGCAAATTAATTACTCATTTTTTGGTGTCTCTGGAAAAACAGACACTCAGATGTGTTGTATAGATGAGTTAGATAATGGTTAATATGAGTAGGCTACTGACAATCTGAGAGAAAGACAATGTGGGGCCAGAAGGGGAACTACCCTGTTCATTATTATTATTATTATTATTATTATTATTATTATTATTATTATTATTATTATTATTATTATTAACCCTCCTGGTGTCCTCGGGGCAGATTTGATCCATTTTCAACAGTTTCTATATCAGAAATCTGGGTTTCTTTCAAACAAATTGTCCAAAAAAACATGAATGGTTCTTCACGAGTAAATAATAAATTCATTTGGGTGTTAAAAAGAAATCTTCAAATGCCATGAAATTAAAAAAGAAATTTATGGCATTTGAAGATTTTTTTTCATAAAAGAGTGTTGAAAAAAGTGACAAAAATGTCCAAAAAAACATCAAATAAACATCCCAAAAAAGCGCAGAAAATAATCAGAAAAATCCAAAATATTGACAAAGAACTTTGGGAAAAGTGACACAATCACCGGGGAAAACAGTAAAAGTGTCTTTAGGTTTTAATTTTAAATTTGGACCCAGAAAAGCTAAAAGTGGCATTTCGACGGGGAGACAACACGAGGGTTAATGACTCTGAATGTGTTGTTGTTCTGCTTCGTTAGAGATGAGATACTTATAATCTGTATATTAGCAGATTGATGAGGTGCAGACAGACTGCTCAGCTTCCTGTTTCCTGTGTCACAGCTTATATTGTTGCTGCTCATGAGCCAAAATGGAGGCACAGCATCACGCGTTGTTCTTCAGCATTTACTGTAAAGCATATTAATATGTAGAGTTTTATCTACTCTAGCTAGAAGAAAAGTCCTGTTTTATTACATTGAATAAAAACTAAAGAGGAAGAGAAAGGAGGAAGTGAGGAGAAGACAGGAAGTGAGGAGAAGACAGGAAGTGAGGAGAAGACAGGAAGTGAGGAGAAGAGAGAAAGTGAGCAGTAGGAAGAGGAAGTGAGCAGAAGAGAGAGGAAGTGGGGAGGAGAGAAAGTGAGGAGAAGAGAGAGGAAGTGGGGAGGAGAGAAGTGAGGAGAAGAGAGAGGAAGTGGCGGCTGCAATCACTTATCACTTCCTGTTCAGCCTGAAGGCGGCTGGAATCACTTCCTGTTCAGCCTGAAGGCGGCTGGAATCACTTCCTGTTCAGCCTGAAGGCGGCTGGAATCACTTCCTGTTCAGCCTGAAGGTGGTTGGAATCACTTCCTGTTTGGCCTATGTATAGTGTTAATAATATGTAGAGTGTTTTCTATTCATCTATCTAGAAAAAAGTGATGTTGTATCACATCGAATAAAAACTCTGAGAGACATTGTTGTTATCGTCTTTTTCTTACATCGTGACAACCAACATCATTCAGGAAGTTACATCATCGTTAATCAGGATGTGTGAGTAGCAGATAGAAAAAAAAACAACAGACACAAAAACAAGAGAATAAAACCGGGTGCAACCTTAAAGGTGAAACCATCACAGTGGAAAGACTTCCAACAAAAGGTGTCCTGAGGCAGCGGTGGAATGTAACTAAGTACATTTACTCTAAGTACTGCACTCACGTCCAATGTCCCGTATATGTAGAAGAGGTCAATTTGTCCCCCTCAGAAAATATGAAAGACATCCAACTCCCCAAAAGAGGAACAAATAACAGTTCAGGATGCTGGAAATCAACACTTTTGATGCTTTTTACACTTTGACGTTTAACACTACGTAACACTAACTTATTAACTTTAGTTTTACAGTTATTTTTGAAATTCATGGTCAATAAACCTCATTTATAGGAAATTCTACCTAATGTTTGAGTTAGAAAAGCAGAAATTAGGAATTATTGAGACTAAAATTAAAGGAATGGATGTTGATGATAATCACAGACTGGAATATGTCAACTTTTACTCTCAATACTATTTCAAAAACACTTCAATTTGGTTTCAAATGCTATAAAATTGAATAAGACGCCCCAAAATTAATGAAAGTAGAGATTTGTACTTGACAAAGAGCGTTGTGTGGAATCAATCATGTTATTTTGGGGAATTAATAAGGACATTGATATAGGACAACATGAGGACAACATGAGGACAACATGAGGACAACATGAGGACAACATGGGGACAACATGGGGACAACATGAGGAAAACATGAGGACAACATGGGGACAACATGAGGACAACATGAAGACAACATGGGGACAACATGAAGACAACATGAGGACAACATGAGGGCAACATGAAGACAACATGGGGACAACATGAAGACAACATGAAGACAACATGAAGACAACATGAGGACAACATGAGGGCGACATGAAGACAACATGAAGACAACATGAGGACAACATGAGGACAACATGAGGGCAACATGAAGACAACATGAAGACAACATGAAGACAACATGAGGACAACATGAAGACAACATGAAGACAACATGAAGACAACATGAGGACAACATGAGGACAACATGAAGACAACATGAGGACAACATGAGGACAACATGTGGGTTAAAGTAAAGATATGATTTCTTGTTTTTTATGTAGATTTCAACTTTGGAGCTTTAACAAGGTCTCATTCTTGAATAAATTTGTACATAATTCATAAAAACCATCCAGAAACACTTTGGTTGGAAGGTTTGGATCAATACAGAATAATACAAATGCCCTTTACCCAATAAAAGACATACGCAACTTATATTGTTGCCCCAGAATTGTAATGTTGAAACCAAACCTACGTCTTTGGGCAGCGGTGATCTAAGAATAACTTGTGAAGGGGAAGTTTAGTGTGTGTTGGATTTGTTGTTCTGCTTTTAAGATATTTTTGAGTCATTAGCTGCTAATGTCTCAAGTCTTCTTTTTAAAGGTGTTAATTCCCACTGTGTGTGTGTGTGTGTGTGTGTGTGTGTGTGTGTGTGTGTGTGTGTGTGTCTGCAGCTCAGAGGATACGGGGCTCCTTGGGTGATATTAGAAGCTCTTTGTCTTATATAACTTAAAGAAAGATACACACTGTAAATAATGACTGTTAAATCTCCAGTTATTCCCTTTAGATTTCACAGTAACACTGCTGTATATGATTTTACAGTAGAATGCTGTGAAGTTACATTACAACCTTGTCACCATGACAACATCACAGTAGTCTAAGTATTACAGTAGAAATCACAGTAGTTTAGGTATAGGAAAGTTAAGGTCTGAGATATCCCGGCGCCCTCGTTCCTCAAGTCCTGTTCATTTGTTAGAACGTGTTCATCGTCTGCAGGATCTGTGGTAAAGGAGGCCAGGAAACGACTCGTCTTCCTCCGACGGCATGGACGCAAGGATGCTCTCCAGCTTCTATAGATGCAGTGTTGAGAGGATCCAGACCGGATGTGTCACCGCGTGGTACGCCGGCTGTACCGCCCTAGACCGTAGGACACTACGGGTGGGGGGGGTGGGGGTAAGACAGCAGAGCGCATCATAGGGACTAACCTGCCGTCCCTGCAGGATCTCCACAGTTACGACATAACATGGTTGAAAAGTTGAGAAGATAATAGTTTTATATTTAGCTTTTTTTTTTATAATAAGAAACATCCAATCGCAGAGATTTAAGGGATTTGCACTCATGTCCTGGCTGCCAGCGAACTCCCCTGTAGTCTAAAACTCTTGGGTTTTTTGAGTTATTTATACACTTTTTCCCTTTGAAGAACAGTTTCCCTCCAGATTCCTTGGTGCTAAGTTAACATAACAGTCCTGCTTGGTCACACGGAGACGAAACTGATATATATATATATATATATATATATATATATATATATATATATATATATATATATATATATATATATATATATAGCCTACTGTATATATTTTTTTCATCGGACTCTGGGAATAACACGAGTTCAGAAAATGTCAGACTGTTGCTTTGAGGAAAATTTTAAAGAGTGTTAAGTGATTGGTACCAGAATACCTGACAGAGTGTGTGTGTGTGTGTGTGTGTGTGTGTGTGTGTGTGTGTGTGTGTGTGTGTGTGTGTGTGTGTGTGTGTGTGTGTAGGAGTCAGATGAAGTGAGAAAGGAGGAAGATGATGCTGTAAATCCTTGTCTGCTGCTGCTTTAGCGTCTCTGCCTGCTCCCCTTTTCCTGAGATTATAGCCACTACACACAGTGTGTGTGTGTGTGTGTGTGTGTGTGTGTGTGTGTGTGTGTAAGTCACTTTGTGCCTTTGTGTGTGCCAGTGTGTGTTTGATATGTGCACTTGTGAGTTAAAAATCGGTTTTAAGCATCCTGCATATATGTGTGTGTGTGTGTGTGTGTGTGTGTGTGTTAGCATATTAAGGTTCCTCTCTTACAGGCACATTTTTAAGGAGAAAAATCCAGAGTATCACATTAACCCTTGATATGCGTGTAAATATATGGCCATATAAATGGTGTGTGTGTGTGTGTGTGTGTGTGTGTGTGTGTGTGTGTGTGTGTGTGTGTGTGTGTGAATCTGAGCCGGAAAATCCTGACGCTCCAATACCAAAATCCAAAATCCAGGTTAATGATGACGAGAGGCAGCAGACACACCGTACCATAATCTCATCAGGAGGAGGAAGAGGAAGAAGAGGAGGAGGAGGAGAGAGGAGGAGAGAGAGGAGGAGGAGAGATGAGGAGCAAGGAGGAGGGAGGAAGAGGGCGAGGAGGAGGGAAAGGAGGAGGAGAAGAGAGGAGGAGGAGGAGGAGGAGAGAGGAGAAGGAGGAGGGAGGAGGAAGAGGAGAAGAGAGGAGGAAGAGGAGAAGAGAGGAGGAGGACGAGGAGGAAGAAGGAGGAAGAGGACGAGGAGGAGGAGAAGAGAGGAGGAGGAGGAGAGGAGGAGAGAAGGAGGAGGAGGGAGGAAGAGGAAAAGAGAGGAGGAGGAAGAGGGAGGAAGAGGACGAGGAGGAGGAGGAGGGAGGAAAAGGAGAAGAGAGGAGAAGGAGGAGGAGGAGGAGGAGAGAGGAGAAGGAGGAGGGAGGAGGAAGAGGAGAAGAGAGGAGGAGAAGGACGAGGAGGAAGAAGGAGGAAGAGGACGAGGAGGAGAAGAAGAGAGGAGGAGGAGGAGAGGAGGAGAAGAGAGGAGGAGAGAGGAGAAGGAGGAGGAGAAGAGAGGAGGAGGAGGAGGACAGAGGAGGAGGAGGGAGGAAAAGGAGAAGAGAGGAGAAGGAGGAGGAGGTAGAGGGAGGAAGAGGACGAGGAGGAGGGAAAGGAGGAGGAGAGAGGAGGAGAAGGAGGAGGAGGAAGAGGGAGGAAGAGGACGAAGAGAAGAGAGGAGGAGGAGGAGGAGAGAGGAGGAGGAGGGAGGAAAAGGAGAAGAGAGGAGAAGGAGGAGGAGGAGGAAGAGGGAGGAAGAGGACAAGGAGGAGGGAAAGGAGGAGGAGAAGAGAGGAGGAGGAGGAGGAAGAGGGAGGAAGAGGAGAGAGGAGGAGAGAGGAAATGTGTAAAGCGGTACAAATGTGACCTGCATTACTGTAGGAACACCATTAAATAACAGGAAATGTTCTGTTATTACGGTAGAAAGTCCCGTAATGAGCTGCCGTACGTCTTCTGTTATTTTCCGGTTTTCTGTGTAGTTATACGTTGCTGCTAATAAAGTCTTTATTGAACAGGACATAAAATGCTAAATGTGACTTCCTGCTTCCACGTGGTGCCGCAAAAACAGCCGGTACATGACTGAAGCTCAGCGGAGATCGCTGGATGTTTTAAGGGGGTTGACAAACTGCAGCGTGCAGAGTGTGTGTGTGTGTGTGTGTGTGGGGGAGGAAGAGAAGAGGAGGAAGAAGAGGAGGAAGAAGAAGATGAGCTTGCGACGGTTTCTGACAGAGATCTGACAGCTGCTGCAGGTTCACATCCAGCCTCGGTTCTGCCGAGTTAGCAAACCCCCGTCACATCAAGTCAGCTTTTTACCCACAGATCCCACAAGTTCAGGACAGGGCTGTGTGTGTGTGTGTGTGTGTGTGTGTGTGTGTGTGTGTGTGTGTGTGTGTGTGTGTGTGTGTGTGAGTGTGTGTGTGTGTGTGTGTGCCAGAGAGAGATTGTGCATGCCCATTTGCAAAAGTAACATACACAAGCAGTAGAGTGTGTGTGCGTGTGAGAGAAAGTTAAAGACAGATTGAGAGCTTGTGTGTGTGTGTGTGTGTGTGTGTGTGTGTGTGTGTGTGTGTGTGTGGTGTGTGTGTGTGTTTGAGGTATTATTTTATGCAGTCTCAGGAGTGTGTGTATGTCTGGAATGAGAAGAAAGAAATTGAAAGAAAGAAATCGAGTGTGTGTCTGTGTGTGTGTGTGTGTGTCTGTGTGTGTGTGTGTGTGTGTGTGTGTGTGTGTGTGTGTCTGTGTGAGAGCTGTCGTCCAGGATTTACCCTCAGTGAGTTAATCTGAGTGTCGGCAGGATTCTCTAAAGGTTAGGGAAAGAAAGAGGGGAGTGTGTTGGAAACACTACATCTGACCTCATTTTACACACACACACACAAACACACACACACACCTACACACACACACACACACACCTCCGTCACTTGCCTTGACGCTGTGTGTGACTGGTTGTTTGCGTTGTTGGTGTGCCTCTGTGAGCAGAACCCTTGACCTGTTGTTATTTGTGTGTCTCTATGAGGGTTGTGTGTCTCATGAGGGTTGTGTGTCTCTGTGAGGGTTGTGTCTCTGTGAGGGTTGTGTGTCTCTGTATCTCTGTGAGGGTTGTGTGTCTCTGTGAGGGTTGTGTGTCTCTGTGAGGGTTGTGTGTCTCATGAGGGTTGTGTGTCTCTGTGAGGGCTGTGTGTCTCATGAGGGTTGTGTGTCTCTGTGAGGGTTGTGTGTCCTGTGAGGGCTGTGTGTCTCTGTGAGGGTTGTGTGTCTCTATGAGGGTTGTGTGTCTCTGTGAGGGTTGTGTGAGTCTATGATGGTTGTGTGTCTCTGTGAGGGTTGTGTGTCTCTGTGAGGGTTGTGTGTCTCTATGAGGGTTGTGTGTCTCTGTGAGGGTTGTGTGTCTCTCATGAGGGTTGTGTGTCTCTGTGAGGGTTGTGTGTCTCTATGAGGGTTGTGTGTCTCTGTGAGGGTTGTGTGAGTCTATGAGGGTTGTGTGTCTCTGTGAGGGTTGTGTGTCTCTGTGAGGGTTGTGTGTCTCTATGAGGGTTGTGTGTCTCTGTGAGGGTTGTGTGTCTCTGTGAGGGTTGTGTGTCTCTGTGAGGGTTGTGTGTCTCTGTGAGGGTTGTGTGTCTCTATGAGGGTTGTGTGTCTCTGTGAGGGTTGTGTGTCTCTGTGAGGGTTGTGTGTCTCTATGAGGGTTGTGTGTCTCTGTGAGGGTTGTGTGAGTCTATGATGGTTGTGTGTCTCTGTGAGGGTTGTGTGTCTCTGTGAGGGTTGTGTGAGTCTATGATGGTTGTGTGTCTCTGTGAGGGTTGTGTGAGTCTATGATGGTTGTGTGTCTCTGTGAGGGTTGTGTGTCTCTGTGAGGGTTGTGTGTCTCTGTGAGGGTTGTGTGTCTCTCTGAGGGTTGTGTGTCTCTGTGAGGGTTGTGTGTTTCTGTGAGGGTTGTGTGTCTCTATGAGGGTTGTGTGTCTCTGTGAGGGTTGTGTGTCTCTGTCACAGGGAGTTACAGTGAGGAAAATAAGTATTTGAACACGCTGCTATTTAGCAAGTTCTCCCACTTAGAGATCCTGGAGGGTCTGATGTCCTCGTAGGTGCACGTCCACTGTGAGGGACATCATCTAAAAAATAAAATCCAGAAATCACAATATATGATTTTTTAACTATTTATTTGTATGATACAGCTGCAAATAAGTATTTGAACACCTGAGAAAATCAATGTTAATATTTGGTGCAGTAGCCTTTGTTAGCAATTATTCCCTTATGTTGTCCTCATGTTGTCCTCATGTTGTCTTCATGTTGTCCTCATGTTGTCCTCATGTTGTCCTCATGTTGCCCTCATGTTGTCTTCATGTTGTCCTCATGTTGTCCCTATGTTGTCTTCATGTTGTCCCCATGTTGCCCTCATGTTGCCCTCATGTTGCCCTCATGTTGTCTTCATGTTGTCCTCATATTGCCCTCATGTTGTCTTCATGTTGTCCTCATGTTGTCTTCATGTTGTCTTCATGTTGTTCCCATGTTGTCTTCATGTTGTCCCCATGTTGCCCTCATGTTGTCCTCATGTTGTCCTCATGTTGCCCTCATGTTGCCCTCATGTTGCCCTCATGTTGTCCCCATGTTGTCTTCATGTTGTTCTCATGTTGTCCTCATGTTGCTCTCATGTTGCCCTCATGTTGTCCCCATGTTGTCTTCATGTTGTTCTCATGTTGTCCTCATGTTGTCTACATGTTGTCTTCATGTTGTTCCCATGTTGCCCTCATGTTGTCCCCATGTTGTCTTCATGTTGTCCCCATGTTGCCCTCATGTTGTCCTCATGTTGCCCTCATGTTGTCCCCATGTTGTCTTCATGTTGTCCCCATGTTGCCCTCATGTTGTCCTCATGTTGTTCTCATGTTATCTTCATGTTGTCCCCATGTTGTCCTCATGTTGTCTTCATGTTGTCCTCATTGCCCTCATGTTGTCTTCATGTTGTCCTCATATTGCCCTCATGTTGTCTTCATGTTGTCCTCATGTTGCCCTCATGTTGTCTTCATGTTGTCTTCATGTTGTCCCCATGTTGTCCTCATATTGCCCTCATGTTGTCTTCATGTTGCCCTCATGTTGTCCTCATGTTGTCCTCATGTTGTCCTCATGTTGTCCTCATATTGCCCTCATGTTGTCTTCATGTTGTCCTCATATTGCCCTCATGTTGTCTTCATGTTGTCCTCATGTTGCCCTCATGTTGTCTTCATGTTGTCTTCATGTTGTCCCCATGTTGTCCTCATATTGCCCTCATGTTGTCTTCATGTTGCCCTCATGTTGTCCTCATGTTGTCCTCATGTTGTCCTCATGTTGTCCTCATATTGCCCTCATGTTATCTTCATGTTGTCCCCATGTTGTCCTCATGTTGTCTTCATGTTGTCCTCATATTGCCCTCATGTTGTCTTCATGTTGTCCTCATATTGCCCTCATGTTGTCTTCATGTTGTCCTCATGTTGCCCTCATGTTGTCTTCATGTTGTCTTCATGTTGTCCCCATGTTGTCCTCATATTGCCCTCATGTTGTCTTCATGTTGCCCTCATGTTGTCCTCATGTTGTCCTCATGTTGTCCTCATATTGCCCTCATGTTGTCTTCATGTTGTCCTCATATTGCCCTCATGTTGTCTTCATGTTGCCTCATGTTGTCTTCATGTTGTCTTCATGTTGTCCCCATGTTGTCCTCATATTGCCCTCATGTTGTCTTCATGTTGCCCTCATGTTGTCCTCATGTTGTCCTCATGTTGTCCTCATGTTGTCCTATATCAATGTTCTTTTTAATTCCCAAAATAACATGATTGATTCCACACAACGCTCTTTGTAAGTACAAATCTCTACTATCATTAATTAAGTGAGAAACATTGAAAAAAATGTTGAAAAAAAGGGACAAAAACGTAAGAAAAAGTTAAAAACATTGAATAAAAAGCGTTTGTAGTCCTCTGAAGTAATTAAATGAAATGATGACGTATTAACCGAGCTGAAGCCGAGGTTTCATCTGCGAACCAAAGAGCTGCTCCGCCCCGTATAAACCGAGCGGCTTGACACCCTTCATGCGTCCGTTGCTTTGAAGGGAAGCCAAATGGCTCGGCTCCACGCCGCTGATCTCATCCACTCTGCAAAGGCTGAATATTAAAACACATAATGCATGCAGTGCCCCTCTCTTGCATTTTCCTGTAGTTCTTTGTCGTGCACCGGTGCACTACGTGCTGATTTAGATGTGGGGTGTCAGCCAAGCTGCCCTCAGGCGGTTTTACCCTCTGCGACCCATTTTTATGGAGGCTCCCGCTTCTCTCCCCCACCCTGTCAGCCCAATGCTGCCGGGCCAACCACACAGCAGTCAGTCAGGTGATTTGTGGTGCTGGACCCCCTAATCACTCGCCTCCGAAGTGGTCTTCTGCTACATGAAAGAGTCCCAAGTGGGATTTTTTTTTTTTTGTCACACTATTTTCTTCAGTCCTCAGGAGAATAGCATTATTGATTTGGTTGCAAGACAGAAACGGATGCAACAGTTGCGCAAACTCAATTCCAGTTATTGTTTAAAGAGTTGCAGACTTACATGCAGACACAGCCATGTGGCAGCAATGGAGGCACTAACACTAACTTATTAACTTTAGTTTTACAGTTATTTTTGGAATTTATGCTAAATAAAGCTAATTTATAGGAAATTATACCTAATGTTTGAGTTAGAAAAGCAGAAATTAGGAATTATTGAGACTAAAATTAAAGGAATGGATGTTGATGATAATCACAGACTGGAATATGTCAACTTTTACTCTCAATACTATTTCAAAAACACTTCAATTTGGTTTCAAATGCTATAAAATTGAATAAGACGCCCCAAAATTAATGAAAGTAGAGATTTGTACTTGGCAAAGAGCGTTGTGTGGAATCAATCATCTTATTTTGGGGAATTAAAAAGAACATTGATATAGGACAACATGAGGACAACATGAGGACAACATGAGGACAACATGGGGACAACATGAGGACAACATGAGGGCAACATGAGGACAACATGAGGACAACGTGAAGACAATGTGAGGACAACGTGAGGGCAACATGAAGACAACATGAGGACAACATGAAGACAACATGAAGACAACGTGAGGACAACGTGAGGACAACGTGAGGGCAACATGAAGACAACATGGGGACAACATGAGGACAACAGGAGGACAACATGAAGACAACGTGAGGGCAACATGAAGACAACATGGGGACAACATGAGGACAACATGAGGACAACATGAAGACAACATGAGGACAACATGAGGACAACATGAGGACAACATGAAGACAACATGAGGACAACATGAGGACACCATGAAGACAACATGAGGACAACATGAGGACAACATGAGGGCAACATGAAGACAACATGAGGACAACATGAGGACAACATGAAGACAACATGGGGACAACATGAGGACAACATGAGGACAACATGAAGACAACATGAGGACAACATGAGGGCAACATGAAGACAACATGAGGACAACATGAGGACAACATGAGGACAACATGAGGGCAACATGAAGACAACATGAAGACAACATGAGGACAACATGAGGACAACATGAAGACAACATGAGGACAACATGAAGACAACATGAGGACAACATGAGGACAACATGAGGACAACATGAGGGCAACATGAAGACAACATGAAGACAACATGAGGACAACATGAAGACAACATGAGGACAACATGAGGACAACATGAGGACAACATGAAGACAACTTGAGGACAACATGAGGACAACATAAGGACAACATGAGGACAACATGAAGACAACTTGAGGACAACATGAGGGTTAAGGGGAAAACACAAGACTTTCACCCAGGAAATGGGTGATCATATCCTGATTACTTAAAATTAACTTAAATTAAAATCATAATCTTTTTTTCTAATATTAGTTAATCGTTTTGGTGCCTTAGTTAATCGTTTTGGCCTAAACTTAACTAAAAACCTTTAACCAGGGAAAGATGACTGTGAGCTGGGTGCAGACGACAGTTAAGTTTAGACACCAAGACGACTAGTTCATTTCAGGAAAAAGATTATGATTCCCCTGCTTTCCTGTTTTAATCTGTCCTATCAATAAAGGCAATAAAAGCCATACAAATAATCTCAAAATAAAAAAACAGACTGGGTGAAAGTCTTTCCCCAGTTTTCCCCAGGATGTGAACTCCGCTCCCCAGCTTGAATAATAAATACCTGGAATACATACAAATTACATTACATGTCATTTAGCTGACGCGTTTGTCCAAAGTGACTTCCAATTAAATGCTTTCAACCTTGAGAAAGCAAGTAGTAAGTGCAAGTACATTAGCTTCACACATATATATATATATATATATATACATATATATATATATATATATATATATATATATATATATATATATATATATATATATATGTGATTATAGCCTGCGTAGGCTTTCGGTCATCCTGATGTCAATAGGGCGTTCATTCCACCATTTAGGAGCCATTAAGGAGGACTTCCATGTGAAGGGGCAGCAAGCAGGTTGGTTGATGCACAGCAGAGTGGGGGGGCTGGGGTGTAGGGTTTGATGTCCTGGTTGTAATCTGGGGCTGAGCCGTTCGTGGCCCTGTATGCAGGTACTAGTGTCTTGAATTTGATGAAAGCAACTGGTAACCAGTGAAGGAAGCGAAGGAGCGGTGTAGAGCAAGAGAACTCGGGGAGGTTGAAGACCAGTCGAAGTGTTAAGTTCTGAATGAGTTGCAGGGGCTGTAGGGCACATGCAGGCAGGAGGTAGCTGCAGTAGTCTATAGACGAGAGATGGGTAGCGCCTGAACCAGAACCTGAGCCAGAACCTGAGCCAGAACCTGAGCCAGAACCTGAGCCAGAACCTGAGCCGCCTTCTGCGTTAAAAGGGGACGTACTTCTGTTTTTAGGCTGCATGTATCCACACAGTTGGACAGTTGCAGCATAGTTGGCAGAGCACACATAAGTTTTTGTAGCTATATGTACGAATGGTTCATTAGAAAGCTTTGTGTGTATGTGTGTGTGTGTGTGTGTGTGTGTGTGTGTGTGTGTGTGTGTGAGAGAGACAATCAGCCAGTCTCTTTTAGAGCTCAGTCTTTCATCTCTGCAGCAGGCATGAACACAGCAGGCAGACTGGGGGACACTTACACCCATGGGTCCCTGAACACACCAGCGCCCATCCCCCACACTTCAGCCCAAAAACCTTGAAATCAGATACTTCCACCACATAATCAGAATCAGCAAAGCGTTTATTCCCACAGTAAGTTACACTCAGGTAGGATTTGCATAAACAAACAGACACACAGACATATTAAACATGAATAAGAATAAGAGACAGAAACAAATATATACACCACCACGTCTACACACACACCTAAAAACGACCTCACTTTTTTGGTTAAAACCCTGTCCTCAGTATGTAGCAAGTACAAGCACACACACACACACACACACACACATACACACGTACAAGCTGTTGATTTCTTTATCTCGTGTAGATACACACACACACACTCTTGAAACTGCATAACGTAATACTTCCAACACACACACAAGCTCTCAAACTGCCTCTAACTCTCTTGTGAATGTACACACACTCTCTACTGCTCTGTTCTTTGCAAATACAAAAATCTCTCTGTTTCACACACACACACACATACACACACACACACACACACACACACACACACACACACACACCCGCTATGCTGGCCACAGACCTCCATCACAGCTCGGTCTTATCAGCGTCAGTTAGTAGTTTTTAGCCAAAAGCAGGCTCATTTTGACCGATATTACGGTTAATACAAGCATTTTGCATTAGGCTCCAAAACAACTAGTTAAGTTTATGAAAAAGATCGAGGTCGGGATTAAAACGCAATTAATGTAATTGAGTCTTTCCTTTGTTTGCTTTGACTTTTTAAAGTAGTTAACCCTCGTGTTGTCTTCCCGTCAAAATTCCCGTGAAAAATCAACACTTTTTACAACTTTTTCTTGCTATAAAATTGAATAAGACGCCCCAAAATTAATGAAAGTAGAGATTTTTACTTGGCAAAGAGCGTTGTGTGGAATCAATCATGTTATTTTGGGGAATTAAAAAGAACATTGATATAGGACAACATGAGGACAACATGAGGACAACATGAGGACAACATGGGGACAACATGGGGACAACATGAAGACAACATGAGGCCAGCATGAGGACAACATGAAGACAACATGAGGACAACATGAGGACAACATGAGGACAACATGAGGACAACATGGGGACAACATGAGGACAACATGAAGACAACATGAGGCCAGCATGAGGACAACACGAGGACAACACGAGGACAACATGAAGACAACATGAGGACAACATGAGGACAACATGAGGACAACATGAAGACAACATGAGGACAACATGAGGACAACATGAGGACAACATGAAGACAACATGAGGACAACATGAGGACAACAGGAAGACAACATGAGGACAACATGAGGACAACATGAGGACAACAGGAAGACAACATGAGGACAACATGAGGACAACATGAGGACAACATGAGGACAACAGGAAGACAACATGAAGACAACATGAAGGCAACATGAGGGTTAAAATCTGTAATTTTACTTTCACTTATGTTTTGTTTTAGGTATTTTACTTTGCTTTTACTTCTACTGAAAGGCAAGGTTTTGTTAGCATCACATGCGGAACCTGCAGGGAGAGAAGTAACATCTGATTTAAACCTAAACCATCTTTTTCTAAACTTAACTAAGTAGTTTTTGTGTCTAAACCTAACCAAACTGCCCTTTCACAACATTTCCGTGTTAAAAACCCTGACATTTACATTCAAAGCTGGGGGCGCTGTGTGCTCTGGTTAAGATCTAACGTTGTGTTTCCTGCTACTGCTAATTTATGAAATTCTCTTGTGGGTTGCATTAAAGGAAAGGAACAAATGATATCGTTGTATGGTTTGGAGAACTTGTTGGTTCATGTTGACGCAGACACTTGACGGTGGATGGTTCATGTTCAAGATCTACTCGGATTATATTTTATTGCTCAGAGCTTTCAGGCTTTTCTGAGCTTCATCCACGCGTACAGATAATGTGTAAATGTATGTGTTTGTGTGTTTAAGAGCTGCGGGGCGGTAACACTGATTCCTGTAACGTGTACATCTGTGGACGTATTTGTTTTTAAGCCCCCAGTGGCCCGGATAAATGCTCACAGTCCCGTGCATGGCCGTGACAACAGGTATTAGGGGATAATTTGAGCATGAAGCTTAATGGAGCTCGAGTAACGAGGCCCAGAGCCCGTGTCCTGCCTGTCTCTCCCATCACGTCAGGCGGGCCGGTGGCCTGGTGGCTCCATCACCCTCCGACACCTCCAGCGTCTTCGTAATGTGGAAGAAAGTCCGCTGCTTTTCCACCTGGCTGCCTCAGAACAATAGGGCACGTTTAAGCCCCATGCACATTATGGAAACAACACCGCAGAGGGCGAGTTCTTTAATGCGATTATGCTCGTGGGATGAGGATGAAGCAGTAAAGTCGCTATAATCCAAATTCAAGAACGTCCGAGCTGGTTTATGGTTTAATATTAAAGAGAAACTTACGGACAGAACAATCTGTAAAGTAGTGTGCAGCATTTAATTTACCAAGGATAGGTGTTAGGTTTATTAAAAAGAAAAGGCTGAATGGAGAAGATTTAAGAGGAAGATTAACTACTGAGAGGAATCAAGCAGAGTAGAAACAGCTGCAAGCAATCATCAAAACCAGTCCGTCCTCCAGAAAAATGACCCTATAAGGGCGTGTTCACACCAACACAGGTAGACTTTGTATTTCACAGTTGCTGCTTCCCATCAGATTGTTGATGGAAAACATCCGAGATTTCCGAGCACACTTGTAATGCCGCACAGTGTCCTGCTACGCCATGAACTACTACAAAGAACTACTACAAACTACTAGTTTTTGTGACTGTTATTGCCGCTCTTCATTCTAACCCCAACCGGTCGTCAGACACCGCCTACCAAGAGCCTGGGTCTGGGTCTGGGTCTGGGTCTGGGTCTGGGTCTGGGCCTGGGTCTGAGTCTGGATCTGGGTCTGTCCGAGGTTTCTCCCTAAAAGGAAGTTTTTCCTCTCCACTGTCCCACTGTTGCTTGCTCTGGAGGGAACTACTAGAACTGTTGGGTCCTTGTAAATTCTGGAGTGTGGTCTAGACCTGCTCTATCTGGTCTAGACCTACTCTATCTGGTCTAGACCTACTCTATCTGTAAAGTGTCTCGAGATAACTGAATTATGAATTGATACTATAAATAAAATTGAAAATTGAAAATTGAAAATTGAAAATTGAAAATTGAAATTGAAACTTAAAGGTCCAATGCGTGGGAATTTCTCCCGTCTAGTGTTGAGATCGTACACTGCAAACAGCTCTCTCACCACGCAGTTCAAAGTACGTATCACAGCTACGGTAGCCTGAAAAAAAAGCCATGATGTCATCAACGTCTTCATCCATCTTCACCTCCGGCGATCAGGTGTGTTCCTTTAACCCTCCCGGTGTCCTCGGGTCAAATCTGACCCGTTAAAAATGTCTATATCTGAAATATGAGTTTGTTTTTACCCAAATTACCACAAAAATGGATTGGATTCCTTCCAACGCTCTTTGCAAATACAACTGATCACTTTCATTCCTCTGATCTTAACTATTAGTCAAAATAATTCATAATTTCTGCTTTTTTAACTCAAATATTAGGTATAATTCTATATAAATGAGGGTTATTGACCATGAATTGTTGTTATGGTTTGGGGTTTTTGATGGGATTATTTTTCCTTTTTTTTTGGCCTCCTTGTGTTTTTGTCCTAGTTTGTCCCTGGTTTTGTGTGGCTGGTCCTGTCTCGTGTTCCCTGGTGAGTGTCTGTTTCCTGTTTTATGTTGATAGTCTGATTTCCTGTTCTGTCTCATCTTGTCCAGCTTTACGTTTGTCGGTCTGATTGTCCTGCTCCGCCCTAATGTGATTCACCTGATGTCTCACCTGTTCCCTGTTATGTCGTCACCTCTCGTACTTAACCTCTGTGTTCCTTTTGTCTAGCGCTTGATCGTTTTGTGCCGTTGCTGTCCGACGTCGAGTTCCTCCTTCGTGTGAGTTTCCCCAGTCTGCGTTTTATTGCCCGTGTTCTTGCCTTTCCTGTGAAGTTTTCCCTGTTTTATTATCGCCTTCCCTTGTGCCTGTTTTTGGTTTGTGGAACTATTGGATTTTTTGTCTTTTGCGCTCCGTTTTTGTTATCAATAAAAGTCGTTCTGTAGTTCCCTGCTGCTTTCTGCACCTCACCCCCCACTGTAACAAATGTAGTGTAAAACTAGTAAGGTGGTGTTACTGAAAACTAAAAAAAATCTGAAAAAGGGACAAAAAAATGTCAAATTTTTGTCAGTTTTTGATCCGGGAGGACAACATAAGGGTTTTGAAATAGTATTGAGTAAAAGTTGACAAATTCCAGTCTGTGATTGTATTAAGAAGTACTCAGTACTCCCAGGACATGAACACCTGTTTCCTGGTCAAGTCTTGTTTTCTCCTTAACTTCCCTCTCCCTTTCTCTCTCTCTCTCCCTCCCTCCCTGTCTCTCTCTCTCTCTTTCCCTCTCTCCCTTTCCCTCTCTCTCTCTCTTCATCCCAGCAGACTTTATGCTGGCAAGTATTTCTTTTAAATCATTAAATTCAGCCGTCCATCACGTTGCATCATCATCAAACGCTGCGTTCAGCGAGGCCGCGTCTCGTTGAACATGTTGCAGCATATAAGGAGGCGGGGTGCGTTCGCTGGTGGGAGCTTCTGTGAAGTGACGGCGGATCAGACGCTGTGATTTTACATTTAGAGACGAGCGTGTGTTAATGATCTCTTGTGTTTGATCCGTGCTTCTACGGTTAGTCAACACTTGACTTCCTGTCCGTCTGCTGGGTGTCTTCATCAGAGAAAAAAAGATGCAACACCCAATCAGAAACCTCTCACACGTTGCAAAACACCCAGACTGTTTTAAGAGTCTCCATTGTTTCTTCTCTTTATCCTGAACACGTTTAATATCCATGCTGCAGGGGGCGCCCTCTGGCTCACCCGGTAAGGGCGTGCGCCCCATGCAGGCTGGGTCCTTTGCAACGGCCAGGGTTCGGGTCCAACCTGCGGCCCTTTTGCTACGGGTCATCCCCCGTCTCTCTACCACCTTTCCTGTCTATCACTGTCAAACAAAGGGAAAAGCCCACAAAAATGATCTTTAAAATCCTGCTCCAGTCCTGTATGGGAGCGCCTGGACCGCTGTGACGGTCTTCAGTGAACTCATGCTGTGCTTGTTTTTTCTCTCTCTGCTTCTGGCACGTCCTGTTCAACGATGTTGTAACTTCCTGAATGATGTCGTTCCTTCAATATATAAGAGAAAGACAATAAAGACAATGTGTCGCGTTTTTATTCAATATGTAATAAAACATCACGTTTTTTTCTAAACACATAAATAGAAGAAAACTCTACATATTAATATTATTTCAATCAAATGCTAAAGAAAATAGCTCTGGGGCCATTTTGTGAAAAACAAGGGATGCTGTGCCTCCATTTTGGCTCTTGAGTTTTTACAGGAGTTGAACCTGCAGCCGCTGCTTTGAGGAGTAATCCTCTATATATGTGCACCTGCACCCTGCTCATGTGCAAATGATCACAAACTGTTACCAGCGCACTACGTGGTGGTGGCACATACTATACCGTGGAAAAGCACGGAAAACACTGCAAAGTCAATGAGAAGATAGCGTAGCATTAAGAGTGGCAAGTAGTGTGAAGGCCCGAAAATCCGCATATAGAGGTTGGTTGGGGGGGGGGTCAAACAACACAGGACGTTCACCCAAGAGACCGGGATTGTGTCCCGCATGTCACGATTCCTAAACCCAACCGTCCCGTTCTTCTTCTCCTAAACCTAACCGTCCCGTTCTTCTTCTCCTAAACCCAACCGTCCCGTTCTTCTTCTCTTAAACCCAACCGTCCCGTTCTTCTTCTCCTAAACCCAACCGTCCTGTTCTTCTTCTCCTAAACCCAACCGTCCTGTTCTTCTTCTCCTAAACCTAACCGTCCCGTTCTTCTTCTCTTAAACCCAACCGTCCCGTTCTTCTTCTCCTAAACCCAACCGTCCTGTTCTTCTTCTCCTAAACCCAACCGTCCTGTTCTTCTTCTCCTAAACCTAACCGTCCCGTTCTTCTTCTCCTAAACCTAACCGTCCCGTTCTTCTTCTCCTAAACCCAACCGTCCCGTTCTTCTTCTCCTAAACCCAACCGTCCTGTTCTTCTTCTCCTAAACCCAACCGTCCCGTTCTTCTTCTCTTAAACCCAACCGTCCCGTTCTTCTTCTCCTAAACCCAACCGTCCGTTCTTCTTCTCCTAAACCTAACCGTCCGTTCTTCTTCTCTTAAACCCAACCGTCCTGTTCTTCTTCTCCTAAACCCAACCGTCCCGTTCTTCTTCTCTTAAACCCAACCGTCCCGTTCTTCTTCTCCTAAACCCAACCGTCCTGTTCTTCTTCTCCTAAACCTAACCGTCCCGTTCTTCTTCTCTTAAACCCAACCGTCCTGTTCTTCTTCTCCTAAACCCAACCGTCCCGTTCTTCTTCTTCTCCTAAACCTAACCGTCCCGTTCTTCTTCTCTTAAACCCAACCGTCCTGTTCTTCTTCTCCTAAACCCAACCGTCCCGTTCTTCTTCTCTTAAACCCAACCGTCCTGTTCTTCTTCTCCTAAACCCAACCGTCCCGTTCTTCTTCTTCTCCTAAACCTAACCGTCCCGTTCTTCTTCTCTTAAACCCAACCGTCCTGTTCTTCTTCTCCTAAACCTAACCGTCCCGTTCTTCTTCTCTTAAACCCAACCGTCCTGTTCTTCTTCTCCTAAACCCAACCGTCCGTTCTTCTTCTCTTAAACCCAACCGTCCCGTTCTTCTTCTCCTAAACCCAACCGTCCCGTTCTTCTTCTCCTAAACCCAACCGTCCCGTTCTTCTTCTCCTAAACCCAACCGTCCCGTTCTTCTTCTCCTAAACCCAACCGTTCTCCTAAACCCAACCATCCCGTTCTTCTTCTCCTAAACCCGACCGTCACTTTCTTTTTCTCCTAAACCCGACCGTCCCTTTCTTCTTCTTCTCCTAAACCCAACCGTCCCGTTCTTCTTTATCTAAACCCAACAGTCCCGTTCTTCTTTATCTAAACCCAACCCTTCCGCTGTATACGGCTGTCCGGTTCTTCTTTTCCTAAACCCAACCCATTGACCTTTTCCTTAACTTAAGGGTCCGTATTTTGTTCATGGGAATCTTCCGTGGTACCATCACGGGATGTTCGGCGATTCTGTGAAACTGCCACATATTTTGAGTTTGTTCATTTCATGGATTTCTGTGAGATCAGGTTGTATATCATCCATTATCTAATTCACCTATACATTACATCTGAGCATCATTTTTTCCAGACACACAAACAACGTGGAACTTTTTCTTTTCTCTTCTAACAAAATAGAACCCTTACACATACATACAAAACATTTATTTTGTGAAGTAGAGGTCTTCTCAGTTAGATATTTATGAAGCCAGTTGATATTATCATGCAGAGCATCCAGTAACCTTCTCAAGTCTGACTGCAGTGGTTAAACAGATAAAGACTTCTTTTGGCAGATCCATGGTCTTCTCTCAGCACAGCTCACTGATGCCCATCTACCCACATAACCTACACACCGACCGTCAGTAGGAGGATGTGGTTCATGTATCCATCTGCTGACACTGAGGGAAGAAGATGATGTTTAGATCAAGGCTGATAGATTTAAGATTCAAAGTGTTCAGGAATGTGTCTCTTACCTTTCAGTCAGATCACTTCCATCGATCCACTTCCATCTCCCTCCTTCAGCTCTCAGACCAATCCAGGATCCGTACTTGTTCCTGCTGTCAAAACGGAGTTCATCCTGACAAGAGAGAAACATTTATCAGAGATTTAAAGACTATACTTTAATAAACACGCTGATCTACAGACTCACAGTGTGTTCAGACTTAGAGAAAATACATTTTATTTCAGAATTGTGTCGTTAAAACTCCCACAGCTTCCTCATTACCTGTTCATCTTCATCATGTAGAACAAGCAAATCTGAACTCCGTGCTCTGCAGTCTTCTCGAGCTTCTTCCCAGGTTTTCAGATTAGGAGGACCAACGTCATTATACAGATAGCAGCTGGACCTGATGAGTCCCCATCCCTCCTGACAAGCTCTACACCGTCTCTCTGAAACTACAGAGACCAACCAATACACATTACTGCACTACTGATATTATTATTATTATTATTGGTTATTATTGGATCTCATTATTGTGATCTTAACATACCGTTCTGTACTTTGGGGCAGTATTCATCGATGCTCCACTGAGCTCGACTGATGTTTTGTATCGGTCCTGTTAAGTTCTTCCTCTCCGTCTCCAGCTCCTGGTTTCCTGTCTCCAGCTCCTGGTTTCGTGTCTCCAGCTCCTGGTTTAATGCGGTCAGGTCTGTGATCGTTTTTTTGGAGACACTGTTGTTGAGGTTGTGATTGGTAACTGCAAAATAGAAAAATTAGCTTTGTTGTCATAGTGATGGTGACACACATAATGATAGAAATCACATGTTTCAGATCTATCTAACAATAGTGAGGAGTTTTATTGCCCTGATCATTCCTCCTGTTCATACTAATTCTTATATTAAAAGATGTTTTATCATTTCTATCAAGGCTATTTTAAGATATATCAATCTCTTATATCATATCTGTGTGCCTTTCTCTCTATTTTCTCCAATAAACAATGTTCACATAGTATTTTCTAGGATGACGTTGTCAGTTCCTTTATTCTAATTTCCTCCTTATTGGGGAGCCTTGCCACATTTGCACAGAGGCAGTATGAAGAGGAGGAAGGATTACACCGAGCAAAAACTGTTTCTATGAACATCTGGCCATCAGACAGACTTGATAAAATGTGAACTTGTCCTTTAAATAACAACAAGTTGAGACAGTGGTACTCACAGTAGATACGGAGGCCCATGATGACCAACAGTATCAGCCAACACACTGCTATGGGTAGAAAAGACTGAGAGAAGCAGCGAGACCTCTGGCCTGAGAGAGAAATAAGAAGTCAGTTAGACTATCATTATTAATAAACCTCATGTTTAACAATATTAAATGTGTGAAATGTACCTGGACGAGCTGCCATTTTCTTCCCAGTGCGTGCTGGAGCATTAACATAGTCAGCTGCTTCTTCTTCCTCCATTTCCTCTGAAAGATTAACATCAAACACAAATGTAGACAACATCCTGCCACATAGACATATAGTAGATTTACATACAGACATCAGAGTATTTTTAATTACCGATTTCGTCCTGTGGAGTTCTGATCATCCTGACCAGATGTGTGAAGTCCTGCTGCAGTCCTGTATGAGAGCTGTTAGGAGGGCGTCTGCTCCGCCTTGACACTCTTAGTGAACTTTTGCTTCTCGCCCATCGTGATCAATGATGATGTAACTTCCTGAATGAGGTGACATGGAGTCAGCATGATGTATAGTATGCTGACATCATAGTTTGAGCATATGAATGGGAATTCATTCGGTTCCACACTCTGCATTTAGTTAACACAAGTGTGCAAACAGAACTGTTTTTATTAGAATAGATTAGATTCAACTTTATTGTCATTACACAGGTACAGGTACAAGGCAACGAAATGCAGTTTATGGCTAACCAGAAGTGCAATAGCAGTAAGTGCAGGATATACAATAGTTTTATGTTATTACACTTACTGATTTGTGTTTTCATATGCTGATGTAACCTTGTGGGAGACAACATTTCTCTTTTGGAATATGTACCAGTCTAATTGTTTGACATAAATATACAAATGCAGTATTTATGTTAGGAGTGGGGGAAAAATCAATCTCAGTGGCAATAGCAGATGTTGATTAAGTTTCCTTTTGGGGACGTCATTTGAAATTGGGAAAAATTAGAAGTTGGAGAAAAGGTTATAAATTGTAATATATGGCAAAATATTGCAATATGGTTAAATCGCAATAATATCGTATCGTGGCATAAGTATCGTGATGATATTGTATCAGGAGGCGTCTGGTGATCACCCCCCCCCCCCCTTAATTTATCTGTGGACTAATTAACCATTAGCATGGTTTTATTTCAGTTAGCTTGATAGCTGGTTTGATTTGCATTGAGAGATGATTTTATGGAAAGTTCCCCATGTCGATGTATGGTATGGTGAAGGGTATGTTATGATGGGGGAAGGGGGGGGGTTATTCCAAAAGGCCAAAAAAGTGACATTCATTCAGAAAAGCGTCAAAAGTGTTGAAAAAAGGGACAAAAAGATAAGAAAAAAGTGATTTTCAATTTTGACAGGGAAGACAACACAAGGGTTAAATAGAAAAAAAGGAAGTATACGAATTAGAAACTATAATTCCAACAGTTACACAGTAGCTCTCCACGGGAATACAGCTACAGTGGCTTCCAGTCTCTCTGATCCACAGCTCTTTAGGTTTAATCCGTGTCAGGCCAGAGAAAAAGACCTTTCTGCAGATGTGCTTGTAACGGGTTTGGTGAGCATCAGCCTCAGTATCTTGCAGACCTCATCCAAGGCAGTGGTCAGCTCATCTGTTCCGAGCATATCCAGCGGCTCAGCTGGTGGCTTGGAAAAGAGGACATCTGCATAGATGACCTGCAGTTCATTTCTCTCCAGCCAGTCTCAACCAGCTGAGTGATCTCAGCTGGGATCACAAGACGGAGGTGATGGTCTGGGATCATCTGGACAAAGGACTACGGTTCAAAATTAGCCGGCTGGCTAACACTGGCACATTTAGAGAAACGTTGATTAATGTGTGTTGTCCTTTATAAAAAGAAAAATACAAATACGTACTGGGAGTACATCTTGAGCAATGCTTTATCCAGGACATGAAAAAAACTCTTCATGTCTTGGAATCGTCACAGTTACAGTGGCTTCCATTGGGATCTTTGTCATGTGGCCCAGTCTCTCTTATCCACGCACCCATATATATATATATATATATATATATATATATATATATATATATATATATATATATATATATATATACAGTATATATATATATATATATATATATTACTTCTCAAAGCTGCAGGTTCAATTCCAACATGCGGCCCTTTGCTACATGTCATTCCCCCTCTCTGTCCTGTTAAAAATAAAAGGCCTGAAATGCCTATTTTATTTAAATATATATATGCAATATGTATACAGTATGTATATATACAGTATGTATATAGATGCTCTCAGGACTGTGCACCCTCCTCTTTTTTTTCTGTACTACATATATTTAATATTTTTATTTGAATATTTCTTTTAATTTTCTATTGACACTGTAAAGGTTTTGCTTCAGTCTTGTTGCACAGGTACTGCACTTGTGTATAATGACAATAAAGGCTTTCTATTCTTATTTTAGGCCATCAGTCTGCTCATTTCTGACTTCCTGTGATCTCATCTTATAAGACACTTTGGACTGTGATGCCCACGTAGATTTCCTGTTCACTAGAACACGTTATTATTAGCTGCCGAATTAAAAGAAAACAGCCACATCCTCAACGTAGAAGTGTAGTAAAGACGGTGGCAGCGGAGCAGACGCCCTCCTAACAGCTCTCATACAGGACTGCAGCAGGACTTCACACATCTGGTCAGGATGATCAGAACTCCACAGGACGAAATCGGTAATTAAAAATACTCTGATGTCTGTATGTAAATCTACTATATGTCTATGTGGCAGGATGTTGTCTACATTTGTGTTTGATGTTAATCTTTCAGAGGAAATGGAGGAAACAGCAGCAGCTAACTATGTTAATGCTCCAGCACGCACTGGGAAGAAAATGGCAGCTCGTCCAGGTACATTTCACACATTTAATATTGTCAAACAAGAGATTTATTAATAATGATAGTCTAACTGACTTCTTATTTCTCTCTCAGGCCAGAGGTCTCGCTGCTTCTCTCAGTCTTTTCTACCCATAGCAGTGTGTTGGCTGATACTGTTGGTCATCATGGGCCTCCGTATCTACTGTGAGTACCACTGTCTCAACTTGTTGTTGTTATTTAAAGGACAAGTTCACAGTCTGTCTGATGGCCAGATGTTCATAGAAACAGTTTTTGCTCGGTGTAATCCTTCCTCCTCTTCATACTGGCTCTGTGCAAATGTGGCAAGGCTCCCCAATAAGGAGGAAATTAGAATAAAGGAACTGACAACGTCACCCTAGGAAATACTGTGTGAACATTGTTTATTGGAGAAAATGAAGAGAAAGGCACGCAGATATGATATAAGAGATCGATATATCTTTCTACAGCCTTAATAGAAATGTTAAAACATGTTTTAATATAAGAATTCAGCCCAATATAACCTATAAACAGACCAAGCAGAGACCACTTGTGGAGAGGAAGACTACAGTAAAGAGTGTTCAGGGGTAACCTGATACCTAACATACACTAGAAGACTTTGAAAAGTCTGACACCGTCTAACATCTGAAGACAGTCATCTCACATCCAACGTTAGAGACCGTCATTATATGCAAAGACTGGAGATCTTGCAGAGTCAGACAATGCAAGACTACAACTAGACTTTGTGTTTTCCAAGACAAGTTTAATGCTGCAGAGTTATAGAAACACAAAGAAGATATTTAAAGTAGTAGAACGTTGTCCTCCATCTCTTAGTGCATTAGAAAGATTATTCTCCAGTATGAACAGGAGGAATGATCAGGGCAATAAAACTCAGTTTTAATGTTCATATGGACACCTGACTATTGTTTTCAGATAGATCTGAAACATGTGATTTCTATCATTATAATGTGCGTCACCATCATTATGACTATGAAGCTAATTTTTCTATTTTGCAGTTACCGATCACAACCTCAACAACAGAGTCTCCAAAAAAACAATCACAAACCTGACCGCATTAAACCAGGAGCTGGAGACACGAAACCAGGAGCTGGAGACACGAAACAAGGAGCTGGAGACACGAAACCAGGAGCTGGAGACACGAAACCAGGAGCTGGAGATGGAGAGGAAGAACTTAACAGGACCGATACAAAATGGTATGTTAAGATCATAATAATGAGATCCAATAATAACCAATAATAATATCAGTAGTGCAGTAATGTGTATTGATTTGTCTCTGTAGTTTCAGAGAGACGGTATAGAGCTTGTCAGGAGGGATGGAGACTCTTCAGGTCCAGCTGCTATCTGTTTGCTGACCCTCCTGATCAGAAAACCTGGGAAGAAGCTCGAGAAGACTGCAGAGCACGGAGTTCAGATTTGCTTGTTGTACATGATGAAGATGAACTGGTAATGAGGAAGCTGTGGGAGTTTTTACAACACAATTCTTAAATAAAATGTATTTTCTCTAAGTCTGAACACACTGTGAGTCTGTAGATCAGCGTGTTTATTAAAGTATAGTCTTTAAATCTCTGATAAATGTTTCTCTCTTGTCAGGATGCACTCCGTCATTACAGAAGGTACTGGTATGGATCCTGGGTCGGTCTGAGAGCTGAAGGAGGGAGATGGAAGTGGATCGATGGAAGAGATCTGACTGAAAGGTAAGAGACACATTCCTGAACACTTTGAATCTTAAATCTATCAGCCTTGATCTAAACATCATCTTCTCCCCTCAGTGTCAGCGACTTGTTACAAGACCGACCTCCTACTGACGGTCAGTGTGTAGTTTCTGTGCGTGCGTTCAGCTGGAAATCAGTGAGCTGTGCTGCCAGAAGACCATGGATCTGCCAAAAGAAGTCTTTATCTGTTTAACCACTGCAGTCAGACTTGAGAAGGTTACTGGATGCTCTGCATGATAATATCAACTGGCTTCATAAATATAACTATGATAAGCTCTACTTGGTTAATGTAAATGGTTCCTTATAATTTGTATATCAGCAGATTGATGAGAGGTGCAGACAGACTGCTCAGCTTCCTGTTTCCTGTGTCACAGCTTATATTGTTGCTGCTCATGAGCCAAAATGGAGGCACAGCATCACGCGTTTTCACAAAATGTCCCCAGAGCTCTTTTCTTTGGCATTTGATTGAAATAATATTAATATGTAGAGTGTTTTCTATTCATCTATCTAGAAAAAAATGGTTTTATTACATTGAATAAAAACGCTGACACATTGTTTTTATCGTCTTTTTCTTTCATAGTAACAAACAACTTCATTCAGGAAGTTACATCATCATTAATCAGGAGGTCAATTTGTCCCCCTCAAAAAATATTAAAGACATCCCACTCTCAAAAGAGCTGAACTAAGTGTTTGATTGGTAGTTTTCCTTTAAGATGTCACAGCTGCTGATTGGTTAGCCGCTGAGGTCTCAAGTCTTCTCCTTTAAAGGTGTACATTCACACTGTGTGTGTGCAATGTTTGTGTCCGGTTGCATCTCTGGATGACAAATAGATTACAAGGACATAGGCTTTGTTCCAACATTAGGTGTGATTACAACCTGGGGGGGTCAGGAGGTTCTCCTACATGACATTTTTGACGTCAAACACTTACAGGTGCCCTATGAGTTCCTGTATGACGTCACTTCTGTTGATGTTCCAAGTAAATTCGAAACAAAACATTGTAGATTGGCTAGAACTGGTTTGTTGTATTTTGGTGCACAGCCTGTGCCTCTAGTGTTTGTTTGGCGTTTACAACCCCTTTGACCGGGCTGCATTCAAGGGGTGGGGGCGGGTGTCAAGGAGAGATGTCTACGATTTGAGACACAACTGAAATTGTGCTGAAACCATGCAGGAACTCATAGTGCACCTTTAATTTCCTGGAATCTGGTGAATTTTTCATGCAAAAATATATGTTGCAGAAGTCTTTATTTATGTAGAGGATATTATTTTTTATTATTATTGTTATTCTGTTTTGTTCAAAATGAGAGCTGTTAGGAGGGCGTCTGCCCTGCTGTGACGGTCTTTACTACACTTCTGCTTTTAGGATGTGACTGCGGTTTCTTTTAATTCTGCAGCTAATAATAACGTGTTGTTGTGAAGGGGAAGTTTTGTGTGCATCACTGTTCGAAGTGTCTTCAAAGATGAGATCACAGTCAGAAATGTACAGACTCTGATGGCCTAAAATAAGTATATGTTAATAAAGAAATGTTTGATTATAACATGGCTGTAAATGTTGCCATTTCTACGCATTTCATGCCAATGTGTTGTCATGCTACAAACACATTATGCATTATGAAAATAATAATAAAGCCAGTGATGGACTGGTAATCTGGAATTTGGGCAGATGCCAGAGGGGCCTCGGGCCCTCGTGGGCCAAACTACGGCCCATAAGTGTCTTCCCGCCAACCTTGAATTATTTTATTTTTTTATCAACGTTTTGGTTGTCTTTTTTTAGCCTTTTGACATTTTTGTGGCTTTTTCCGAACATTTTTCAAAAGATTTTTTACATTTGTGACTTTTTTTTACATTTTTGTTACTTTATTTGACATTTTTCTCTTTTTTTTACACTTTTTTGAAAGTTCTTTTACCAAGTGTTTTTTCTCCAAATGCTAAGAAATTGTCCAAAAAAACACCGTTATTCAATGAAAGTAGTGAATTGATTATTTATCTTGTGAAGAGCGTTGTTGGGAACCATCCACGTTACTTTTTTGGACAATTTGACAAATTTCTGATATAGAAACCTTTTGGAAAGTGGTCTAAATTTGACCCAAAGACACCACGAGGGTTATAGGTGTTAATTCACACTGTGTGTGTGTGTGTGTGTGTGTGTGTGTGTGTGTGTGTGTGTGTGTGTGTGTGTGTAACATCTTCAAACAACTTTGTGTTCTCTTCTCAAAATCTTTAATGACATCCACCTTAACACAGATATTGGCAACATTTCAGTCTTAGTATTACTTGATCTCAGAGCTGCATTTGATACGGTCGACCACGACATATTACTAGACCGATTGGAAAACTGGGTTGGCCTTTCTGGCTCAATAATAAACTGGTTTGAATCCTACTTAAAGAATAGGGGCTACTTTGTGTCTATAGGTAATTATACATCTGAACTTACAAATATGACATGCGGAGTTCCCCAAGGCTCCATTCTGGGGCCTCTTCTGTTTAACATCTACATGCTTCCACTGGCCCAGATTATGTAAGACAACAAAATAAGTTACAAATTTACATAACCTTATCGCCAGAGGACTAAAGTCCAATACAAAAACTAAGTCCATTGAACAAATTAACGGCTGGATGTGCCAGAACTTTCTGAAATTAAATGAAGAAAAAACTGAGGTGGTTATTTTCGGAGCATAAAAAAACAATTAAAAGTCTGCGCTTAGCTTCAAACAACAACGTTAAAAACAACAGACTAAGCCAGAAATCTTGGTGTAGTCATGGACTCTGACCTGAAATTTAACAGCCACATTAAGACCATTACAAAGTCAGCCTGTTAACACACCTCAAAATCCACGGTGGATTACATCAAGAGGCGTAAACTGAAGGTTTTGCCATGGCCTTCACAATCTCCTGACCTCAAGGTATTAACTCTGCAGGGGGCCCAAACTTTTGCAGACACAATTTTTTTGTTTTCTGTTATATTGAAAGTGTAAATGATGGAAATAAAATCAAACTTTTTGTGACATATTATACGAATGTCTAATCTGTCATTTGATGCCTTTTGGAGATTTTGCCAAGATCTTTTCTTGGCTTCTTTATGCACATTAATACACATTTTTACCTGGGGGGCCCAAACTTTCGAGCCCCAATGTTGTTACAATCCACCTCTGCCTGAAGTACATCCTGATCAACAATGTTGTAACTTCCTGAATGATGTTCTTTGTCACTATGTAAGAAAAAGACGATAACAACAATATGTCGCAGAGTTTTTATTCAATGTAATGAAACCATTTTTTTTTCTAGATAGATGAATAGAAAACACTCTACATATTAATATTATTTAAATCCAATGCTAAAGAAAAGAGCTCTGGGGACATTTTGTGAAAACGCGTGATGCTGTGCCTCCATTTTGGCTCATGAGCAGCAACAATATAAGCTGTGACACAGGAAACAGGAAGCTGAGCAGTCTGTCTGCACCTCTCATCAATCTGCTGATATACAGATTATAAGCATCTCATCTCTAACAAAGCAGAACAAAAACACATTCAGAGTCATTCCCCCTTCAGGCCCATCATTGTATTTTTCTCAGATTGACAGTAGCCATACCTATAGAATCCATTATATAAAATACATATACACTCAGATGTCATACATTACATCTGAGTTTTTTTCAGACATACAAAAAGCTTCAAACTTTGTCTTTTCTCTTCTAACAAAAATAAAACCCTTATACATGTTTATTTATTAAAACAAACCATTTAAGGTGTGAAGTAGAGCGTTTCATAGCCAGTTGATATTATCATGCAGAGCATCCAGTAACCTTCTCAAGTCTGACTGCAGTGGTTAAACAGATAAAGACTTCTTTTTACAGATCCATGGTCTTCTCTCAGCACAGCTCATTGAGGTCCAGATGAACGGGTGAAAAACTGCACACCAACCGTCAGTAGGAGGATGGTCTTGTACCCATCCGCTGACACTGAGGGAAGAAGATGATGTTTAGATCAAGGCTGATAGATTTAAGATTCAAAGTGTTCAGGAATGTGTCTCTTACATTTTAGTCAGATCACTTCCATCGATCCACTTCCATCTCCCTCCTTCAGCTCTCAGACCAACCCAGGATCCATACCAGTACCTTCTGTAATGATGGAGTGCATCCTGACAAGAGAGAAACATTTATCAGAGATTTAAAGACTATACTTTAATAAACACGCTGATCTACAGACTCACAGTGTGTTCAGACTTAGAGAAAATACATTTTATTTCAGAATTGAATCGTAAAAACTCCCACAGCTTCCTCATTACCTCATCCTCATGTACAACAAGTAAATCTGAACTCCGTGCTCTGCAGTTTTCTCGAGCTTCTTCCCAGGTTTTCTGATCAGGAGGGTCAGCAAATAGATAGCAGCTGGACCTGAAGAGTCTCCATCCCTCCTGACAAGCTCTACACCGTCTCTCTGAAACTACAGAGACCAACCAATACACAACATTGCTGCACTACTGATATTATTATTATTATTGGTTATTATTGGATCTCATTATTGTGATCTTAACATACCGTTCTGTACTTTGGGGCAGTATTCATCAATGCTCCACTGAGCTCGACTGATGTTTTGTATCGGTCCTGTTAAGTTCTTCCTCTCTGTCTCCAGCTCCTGGTTTCGTGTCTCCAGCTCCTGGTTTCGTGTCTCCAGCTCCTGGTTTAATGCGGTCAGGTTTGTGATCGGTTTTTCGGAGACATTGTTGTTGAGGTTGTGATTGGTAACTGCAAAATAGAAAAATTAGCTTTGTCGTCATAGTGATGGTGACACACATAATGATAGAAATCACATGTTTCAGATCTATCTGAAAACAATAGTCAGGTGTCCATATGAACATTAAAACTGAGTTTTATTGCCCTGATCATTCCTCCTGTTCATACTGGAGAATAATCTTTCTAATGCACTAAGAGATGGAGGACAACGTTCTACTTCTTTAAATATCTTCTTTGTGTTTCTATAACTCTGCAGCATTAAACTTGTCTTGGAAAACACAAAGTCTAGTTGTAGTCTTGCGTTGTCTGACTCTGCAAGATCTCCAGTCTTTGCATATAATGACGGTCTCTAACGTTGGATATGAGACGACTGTCTTCAGATGTTAGACGGTGTCAGACTTTTCAAAGTCTTCTAGTGTATGTTAGGTATCAGGTTACCCCTGAACACTCTTTAGTGGAGTAGTGTAGTGGTACTCACAGTAGATACGGAGGCCCATGATGACCAACAGTATCAGCCAACACACTGCTATGGGTAGAAAAGACAGAGAGAAGCAGCGAGACCTCTGGCCTGAGAGAGAAATAAGAAGTCAGTTAGACTATCATTATTAATAAATCTCATGTTTAACAATATTAAATGTGTGAAATGTACCTGGACGAGCTGCCATTTTCTTCCCAGTGCGTGCTGGAGCATTAACATAGTCAGGTTCTGCTGCTTCTTCCTCCATTTCCTCTAAAAGATTAACATCAAACACAAATGTAGACAACATCCTGCCACATAGACATATAGTAGATTTACATACAGACATCAGAGTATTTTTAATTACCGATTTCGTCCTGTGGAGTTCTGATCATCCTGACCAGATGTGTGAAGTCCTGCTGCAGTCCTGTATGAGAGCTGTTAGGAGGGCGTCTGCTCCGCTGCCACCGTCTTTACTGCACTTCTGCTTTGAGGATGAGACTGTTTTCTTTTAATCCGGCAGCTAATGAGTGTTGTAACAGTGTTCTTTTTAACAGGAACTCTACGTGGACAGCACTGTCCAAAGTGTCTTATAAGATGAGATCACAGGAAGTCAGTAATATACAGACTCTGATGGCCTAAATTAATAATAGAAAGCCTTTATTGTCATTATACACAAGTGCAGTACCTGTGCAACGAGATTGAAGCAAAACCTTTACAGTGTCAATAGAAAATATAAAAAAAATAAAATATAAAAATATAAAGTATAGGTGGTGCAGAAAAAAGATGGGAGGGGGGACCTGGTGCACAGTTCTAAGAGCATCTATATACATATATAAAATAGTTTTGCATACACATTATGCAAAAATATAGTTTGGTGCATCAAAAGTCCTGAGTAGTATATATATATATATATATATATATATATATATATATATATATATAGTACAGGCCAAAAGTTTGGTTACACCTTCTCATTCAATGCATTTTCTTTATTTTTATGACTATTTACATTGTAGATTATTACTGAAAGCATCAAAACTATGAATGAACACATGTGGAATTATGTACTTAACAACAAAGTGTGAAATAACTAAAAACATGTCTTATATTCTAGTTTCTTCAAAGTACCCCCCCCCTACCCCCCCTTTGCTCTGATTACTTCTTTGCACACTTTTGGTATTCTCTTGATGAGCTTCAAGAGATTGTCACCTGAAATGGTTTCCCAACAGTCTTGAAGGAGTTCCCAGAATGCTCAGCACTTGTTGGCCCTGTTGCCTTCACTCTACAGTCCAGCTCTCCCCAAACCATCTGGATTGGGTTCATGTCCGGTGATTGTGGAGATGCTCCATCACTCTCCTTCTTGGAGAAATAGCCCTTCCACAGCCTGGAGGTGTGTTTGGGGTCATTGTCCTGTTGAAAAATAAATGATGGTCCAACTCAACGCAAACCGGATGGGATGGCATGCCGCTGCAGGATGCTGCGGTAGCCATGCTGCTTCAGTATGCCTTCAATTTGGAATAAATCCCCAACAGTGTCACCAGCAAAGCCCCCCCACACCATCACACCTCCTTCTCCATGCTCCACACGGCACGGCGGTTGGAACCAAAGATCTCAAACTTGGACTCATCAGACCAAAGCCCAGATTTTCACTGGTCTAATGTCCATTCCTTGTGTTTCTTGGCCAAAATAAGTCTCTTCTGCTTGTTTCCTCTCCTTAGCAGTGGTTTCCTAGCTGCTATCTGACCATGAAGGCCTAATTTGTCTCCTCTTAACACTTGTTCTAGAGATGTGTCTGATGGTCCCAAGTCCATTAATAAGGAAGAAAGTCCACTAATGTACAAGGCACACTTGTGAAGGAAAAAACCATTTCAGGTGACGACCTCATGAAGCTCATTGAGAGAACACCAAGGGTTTGCAGTGCTATCAAAAAAGCAAAGGGGGGGGAGTACTTTGAAGAAACTAGAACATAAGACCTATTTAAGAGTTATTTCACACTTTTTTATTAAGTACATAATTCCACATGTGTTCATTCATAGT
>JABXJD010001005.1:82500-87500 GCA_013375575.1 Percina caprodes | reverse complement strand
TAAATGAAGAAAAAACTGAGGTAGATAGTTTTCGGAGCAAAAAAACAATTAAAAGTGTGCGTTCAGCTTCAAACAACAATGTTAAAAACAACAGACTAAGCCAGAAATCTTGGTGTAGTCATGGACTCTGACCTGAATTTTAACAGCCACATTAAGACCATTACAAAGTCAGCCTATTAACACACCTCAAAATCCACGGTGGATTACATCAAGAGGCGTAAACTGAAGGTTTTGCCATGGCCTTCACAATCTCCTGACCTCAACATAATTGAAAATCTATGGCTAGAACTTAAAAGAGCAGTGCGTCACAGACCGCCCAGAAACCTCAAAGAACTGGAAGACTTTTGGAAGGAAGAATGGGCGAAGATACCTCAAACAAGAATTAAAGACTCTTGGCTGGCTACAAGAAGCGTTTCCAAGCTGTGATACCTGCCAAAGGGGGGCGGGGTGTACAAGGCATTAACTCTGCAGGGGGCCCAAACTTTTGCAGACACCATTTTGTTGTTTTCTGTCATTTTGAAAGTGTAAATGATGAAATAAAATCAAACTTTTTGTGACATATTATACAAATGTCTAATCTGTCATTTGATGCCTTTTGGAGATTTTTCCATCTTTTCTTGGCTTCTTTATGCACATTAATACACATTTTTACCTGGGGGGCCCAAACTTTCAACCCCACTGTAGGTACAATCCACCACTGCCTGAAGCACATCCTGTTCAACGATGTTGTAACTTCCTGAATGATGTTGTTTGTCACTATGTAAGAAAAAGACGATAACAACAATATAAGAGTTTTTATTCAATGTAATGAAACCATTTTTTTTTCTAGATAGATGAATAGAAAATACTCTACAAATTAATATTATTTAAATCAAATGCTAAAGAAAAGAGCTCTGGGGACATTTTGTGAAAACGCGTGATGCTGTGCCTCCATTTTGGCTCATGAGCAGCAACAATATAAGCTGTGACACAGGAAACAGGAAGCTGAGCAGTCTGTCTGCACCTCTCATCAATCTGCTGATATACAGATTATAAGTATCTCACCTCTAATGAAGCAGAACAACAACACATTCAGAGTCATTAACCCTCGTGTTGTCTCCTCGTTGACCTGCAACTTTTAGCTTTTCTGGGTCCAAATTTAAAATTAAAACCTAAAGACACTTTTACCGTTTTCCCCGGTGATTGTGTCACTTTTCCCAAAGTTCTTTGTCAATTTTTCAGATTTTTCTGATTATTTTCTGCACTTTTTTGGATGTTTTTTTGTTGTTTTTTCCCATATTTTTGTCACTTTTTTCAACACTCTTTTATGAAAAACAATCTTCAAATGCCATGAATTTCTTTTTTAATTTCATGGCATTTGAAGATTTTTTTTTTTACACCCAAATTAAATGAATGTATTGAGCTGGTTATTTATTATTTACTCGTGAAGAACCATTCATGTTTTTTTATTTTGGACAATTGAAAGAAACCCAGATTTCTGATATAGAAACTTGTTGAAAATGGATCAAATCTGCCCCGAGGACACCAGGAGGGTTAATAATAATAATAATAATAATAATAATAATAATAATAATAATAATAATAATAATAATAATAATAATGAACAGGGTAGTTCCCCTTCTGGCCCCACATTGTCTTTCTCTCAGATTGTCAGTAGCCTACTCATATTAACCATTATCTAACTCATCTATACAACACATCTGAGTGTCTGTTTTTCCAGAGACACCAAAAAATGAGTAATTAATTTGCATTTTCTTCATGAAAACCCTTTAAAGTGTGAAGTAGAAGTGTTCCCGGTTTGATATTCTCATGCCGAGCATCCAGTGACCTTCTCCAGTCTGACTGCAGGGTTAAAAAGATAACGCCTTCTTTTTGCAGATCCATCCTTTTCTCTGGCCACAGCTCTCTGATGCATATTTGTACTGGACATAAACGGCACACTGACCGGGGGGGGCAGGGGGAGTTGGTGTTGGATCCTGTCGCTGAGGGAAGAACATGGAGCTCAGATCAAGGCTGATAGATCGTATGAAATCAAGACGACAACAACACAAATAAAAGGGAAATAATACAAAATATAGATTGTGCAGGTGAGATTAACGCTCGTGTGGTCTTCACTGTCGGGACCCTCTCGGGTCCCTCAGGTCAAACTGACCCAGGACTTATTTGGGGTTTTAATTTTAAATTCAGGGAATGAATCAGTCTCTTCTAGAACACTATTAAAGATGGATGTGGGGTTCGTTTTTATCATCAGGTTATAATTCATGTTAAAAATCACTATGGAAACAACATAAGTGTCATATCCAGAATAATGTTCTGAGTCAGGAATACATGTTTATCTCAGGAAATAAGGTAAGGTGCTGATTTCAGGTAGAAAACATGGAACTGGGACCATTTTTCTTCTTGTAAAAACTTTAAATGGGTAAATTTGACCTGAATACCAGAGAAGGGTTAAAAAAAAGACCTAGGGGCTTATAGAAGGAGACTCATCTAAGGAAGAGAGGAATAATATTAGATAATGAGCAAGTGTCCTAAACAAAAAGCAACTGAATTAAAAATGATTAAAAATAAAAGCATAAGGTTGGCTACATAAGAATAAATTACAAAAAATTAAAAAACTAAAGTTAATAAGTTACGTAGTGTTGAAAACGTCAAAAAAGGGACAAACATTGAAAAAAGCATCAAAAGTGTTGAAAAAGGTATAAAAATGTGAGAAAAAGTTAAAAACATCAACAAAGTGTTGATTTTCTATTTTGACGGGAAGACGACACAAAGGTTAAATATAAAATGGTAATAATAATAATAAAGTTGGGTTAATCAGACATGTCTTAAGCCTCTTTTTCTGATTCAGAGGGTCTCTCACCTTTCAGTCAGATCTCTTCCATCGATCCACTTCCAGGTCCCTCCTTCAGCTCTCAGACCGACCCAGGACCCGTAGATGTACCTTCGGACAGAACTCAGTACGTTCTGCCAACAGAGAAACACTTCAGATGTTGAAATAAACAGATTCAGTGTGTTCAGACCCACAAACATATATATTTTTATGTGTATAGATGTATGTGTATAGATGTATGTGTATAGATGTATGGGTATAGATATATGTGAATAGATTCATGTGTATAGATGTGTGTGTATAGATGTATGAGTATAGATGTATGTGTATAGATGTATGTGTATAGATGTATGTGTATAGATGTATGTGTATAGATGTATGTGTATAGATATATATGTATAGATGTATGTGTATAGATGTGTGTGTATAGATATATGTGTATAGATGTATGTGTATAGATGTGTGTGTATAGATGTATGAGTATAGATGTATGAGTATAGATGTATGAGTATAGATGTATGAGTATAGATGTATGTGTATAGATGTATGTGTATAGATTCATGTGTATAGATGCATGTGTATAGATGCATGTGTATAGATGTGTGTATATAGATGTATGAGTATAGATGTATGTGTGTAGATGTATGTGTATAGATGTATGTGTATAGATGTATGTGTATAGATGTTTGTGTATAGATGTATGTGTATAGATGTATGTGTATAGATTTAACCCTGTACGCAGATTTTCTTCCAGACTGTGGAACCATTGGCGAACATGTCTCTATATATTAGTCCCTGAACATTGTGGACGGCTCTGTATTTTGTATTTTTGTGTGTTTTTATTGTGATATGAATATGGATCCCCCAGTTTTCTTATTACCTGGTCATCTTCATCGTGTACAACAACCAAATCTGAACTCTGTCCTCTGCAGTCTTCTCGAGCTTCCTCCCAGGTTTTCCCGTTAGACGGATGAATCAGATAGCAGCCGGACCCGAAGAGTTCCCAGCCCTGCTGACACGCTCTACACCGTCTCTCTGGACCCACAGAGACCAACCAATACACATCACTGCTCTGGGATATGAATATAATAAGCAGTAGAATGGGTTATTATTACTGTGAGATCTCCTGAACATACCTTTGTTTTCTTTGTGGCAGTAGACATCAAGAGTCCACTTAACTTGACTGACGTTGAGTTGGTTCCAGGTTGTCTCCATGTTTTTTGTTTGTCCTATCACGGTGTCCCTCCATGTCTCCAGGTCCTGGTTGACGGATGTCAGGTTTGTGATCTGGTTTTCTAAGACGCGGATTTTGTCGTTGAGGTTGCGATTGGTAACTGCAAAATAGAAAAATTAGCTTCGTTGTCATAGTGATGGTGACGCACATTATAATGATAGAAATCACATGTTTCAGGTCTATCTTAAAACAATAGTCAGGTGTTCATATGAACATTTAAATTGAGTTTTCTTGCATATTGGAGAACAGGTTTTTTTGCACTCATGTTAAAGATGGGGACAAAGTCCACAGTCCTACTTCAGTAGTCTGTCTGTTTTGTCAAAATATGGTTTCATCTTTAAATATCTTGGTGTTGTTATCACTCTGCTTCAGAAATCCTGTCTGGGAAAACACAAAGAGGGAACTTGGTCCTATAAAGGTTGTAACTTTAGATGTTACACACTTGATTTCTCTACCTCAGACTGCTGAAGCCTCATATTAGCTTCAGATGAACTTTGGAACATGTCTTTGAGCAGAGCCAGTATGGCAAATGAAGTGAACGTGTCCTTTAAAGGTCTCATGGTGTGAAAATAGAAGCTCCGGAGGGCTAGGGACCACCAGAGCTGGGACGGAGTCTGGACACAGCCGCTCCGCAGTCAGTGGAAATACACACATTGACTTTAATGGAAACCTAATGACTTCGTCTTCGTTCCGGAGCGGATCCGCCACCGTTCCGCAGTTGGTGGAAATTAGGCGTAAGACAGTGGTACTCACAGTAGATACAGAGGCCCATGATGACCAACAGTATCAGCCAACACACTGCTATGGGTAGAAAAGACTGAGAGAAGCAGCGAGACCTCTGGCCTGAGAGAGAAAGAAGAAGTCAGTTGAGTTAATAATGATGATGCTGATGTAACAGTCAAGGGTGCTTTGAATACATCACGTCCAACAGTGCAG
>JABXJD010001005.1:70000-77500 GCA_013375575.1 Percina caprodes | reverse complement strand
TAATTCTTTGAAGTATTTGTGTCTTTTTACAAAGTTTCTTTTCTACTTTTTTCAAAGTTTTTATTACTATTTTCGACCTATTCTTGTCTTTCTTCCGTTTTTCTACCGTCTATTTTGTGTGACTCTTTTTGAAGGTTTTTTCATTTGTTTCGACCTATTCTTGCCTTTCTTCTTTACTTTTTTCTACTTTTTCATTCTTAGAAGTTTTTGTGTCTTTTTAAAGTTTCTTTTCAGCTTTTGTCAAAGTTTTTTGTCGTTTTTTAGAATTGTTTGTCTTTTTTGTTGCCCTGTGTTTCCTTCCTTCTTTCTACTGTGTTTTTTCAAAGTTTTTATTACTATTTTCAACCTATTCTTGCCTTTCTTCCTTCTTTTTTCTTTAACTCTTTGAAGTATTTGTGTCTTTTTATAAAGTTTCTTTTCTGCTTCACTTTTGTCGTCCTAGTGTTTCCTTCCTTCTTTCTACTGTGTTTTTTTCAAAGTTTTTATTACTATTTTTGACCAATTCTTGCTTTACTTCTTCTTTTTTTGCCTCTCTTCCTTCCTTCTTTCTACTGTCTTTAATTCTTTGAAGTATTTGCGTCTTTTTACAAAGTTTCTTTTCTTCTTTTTTTAGAATTTTTTGTCACTTTTGTCGCCCTAGTGTTTCCTTCCTTCGTTCTACTGTGTTTTTAAAATTTTTTATTACTATTTTTGACCTATTTTTGTCTTTCTTCCTTCTTTTTTCTGTCTTTTATTCTTAGAAGTATTTTTGTCTTTTAACAAAGTTTCTCTTCTGCTTTTTTCAAAGTTGTTGTCACTTTTTTTTTAAGTTTGTCGCTTTTGTCGCCCTAGTGTTGCTTTCTTTCCTTCAACCGTGTTTTTTCAAAGTTTTAATTGCTTTTTTAATGTGTGTGTGTCTTTTTTCAAAGTTTTTATAACTATTTTTGACTTTCTTCCTTCTTTCTACTGCCTTTCTTCCTCTGCTGCTCTTATATTTCGTCACTTTACTTATTCATTACTACTACGGCCGTTCGAGGGCACCGTCACAATAAACGTGAAGATATGTCGTAACGGGAGCGTTTTTCCTGGAACGGACGGTTGCTGAAGAATTGACGGTCAGGCGTCAGAGCGGTGACCCTGTATGTCGACGACAGAGATGTTTTGCAGCTCAGCCGCTCTCAAGGTTGAAGATATTTCATGCAAGGAAAGTGGGAGCTCTGCAGCCGACGGCAGAGGTGTGGAGGTTTTACGTCGTCATCACAGGCTTGAAAAGCAGGAATAATAAGAAGTACTCAGAGTAGGCAAAACCTTTTGTCTAGGTATAAGTACCTAGAAGTAACTTCATGTTAATAATAACACTGACTCTGGAACTTAGACGTTTTCAATGGAGGATAATCCTGTCTGAGATTTTTTGAAACCAACTCCTAGAGACTTAGCTTTTAGCTAATCTAAATATGTAGATAAACCAAATGTGCAAGTTGCACTTAGTGCAGGATTGTGGTGTCTCATATGTCTTTTCCACCAAGGCTAACCAGGTACTGGTTCTGGTTCTGGTGCTGTTGCCAGTTCGGTGCTGGTTCTACTCGCCAGTTTTCTAAGAACCAGCTGGATCTTCCCCAGCCTGGGACCCAGCAGGCCGTTGGTCCATGTCTGAAGCTAACATTAACAGCTCTCTATGGTTAACAGCTGACCGGTGGTTTTAAAAATGGCGGCCAGAAGTTTTTGTTTTTGAACGTCATGATAACCCCGCCCCCCCAGCACCTGACGTAACCGGGTCTTATCTCTAGACCAGCGCTGGTTGGTGCCGAGTTGGAACCCGTTTTCTTGGCCCAGAGCCAGGTTTATTTGTGTGGAAAAGCAAAGAACCGGTTTGATATCTGGCACCGACTCCAAACCAGCACCAGAACTGCCTCGGTGGAAAAGACATATCAGAGTCTCAGTGATGACGTGATTGCGGGCGTAAGCTCGCTGACGAGGCTGTCGCTCGCACACATCACACACCGGCCACGGAGCAGGCGGGGGGGGGGCAGCGACCGACAGGGCAGAAAGACACTCGTTTCTCTTTGACAGCCTTGTAAATAAATTATAACATGTATATTAGAGCCGTCAGTCTTCCTCTATAATACCATACCATACACATTTTATTTATTTTTTGGAATTTTCTAATAATATTCAGTAGATACTGCAGACTGCGTACCCAGTTGTCTAATTGTCAACAGCTTCTTCTTTTTAAAGAAAGCCTCATATGTCCTGGAACTGCTTTGAATTTGGGATACATTTGTGTGTGTGTGTGTGTGTGTGTGTGTGTGTGTGTGTGTGTGTGTGGGTGTGTGTGAGTGTGTGTATTCCAGGGCTATTTCACAGGGTTGCATTAGAGCGCATAGAACAGCACCCGGGCCATTTTCAGCCCAACCAATGTTACATGCCCTAATAAATCACCCCTTTAAAGGTGCTCTTAGCGATGATACGCATTTTTTAGGATAGAAAATATTTTGTGACTTACACCAAACATCTCCTCACTATCTGCTAGCTGCCTGTCCCCAGAACACACTGTAAAAACATCTCCTCACTATCTGCTAGCTGCCTGTCCCCAGAACACACTGTAAAAAACATCTCCTCACTATCTGCTAGCTGCCTGTCCCCTGAACACACTGTAAAAAACATCTCCTCACTATCTGCTAGCTGCCTGTCCCCTGAACACACTGTAAAAAACATCTCCTCACTATCTGCTAGCTGCCTGTCCCCTGAACACACTGTAAAAACATCTCACTATCTGCTAGCTGCCTGTCCCCTGAACACACTGTAAAAAACATCTCCTCACTATCTGCTAGCTGCCTGTCCCCTGAACACACTGTAAAAACATCTCCTCACTATCTGCTAGCTGCCAGTCCCCTGAACACACTGTAAAAAACATCTCCTCACTATCTGCTAGCTGCCTGTCCCCTGAACACACTGTAAAAAACATCTCCTCACTATCTGCTAGCTGCCTGTCCCCTGAACACACTGTAAAAAACATCTCCTCACTATCTGCTAGCTGCCTGTCCCCTGAACACACTGTAAAAAACATCTCCTCACTATCTGCTAGCTGCCAGTCCCCTGAACACACTGTAAAAAACATCTCACTATCTGCTAGCTGCCTGTCCCCTGAACACACTGTAAAAAAACATCTTACTATCTGCTAGCTGCCTGTCCCCTGAACACACTGTAAAAAAAAAAAACATCTCACTATCTGCTAGCTGACACACTATAAAAAGAAAAGAGGATTTGGTACGGCATTCCCAAAACACATGGCTTTCTTCTCAACTGTCTCACAGTCTGTCCTCAGCTTCCAGGAAGCAGTACGTTGAAAATAAATTGGAAAAAGCTTCGTTAAACCACCACTGATTCAAAATAAAAGTTCCTCTTATCTGCAAAATAAGCATGGGACCGGAATCGCAGTGGGGTTCAATAAGAACCCAAATCTAAAGGTAGACTCGGATTTGGGAATCACATTTGTTAAAATCAAAACAATGCCCAACCGTAGATGGTATATCGCCTCACTCCTGAAGGAAAATAACAGATCTTATCTGTTGGAAAGACTTTTGGACCGTACTTTTTATATTTTTTGGCGCATTTACAGAAATGTTGATTAATGTGCATTGTCCTAATGAAATAAATATATTTACGGAGATTACTTTCACTTTGTTAACCCTTATAGTTTATGATTAATGTTGGCATCCATCTTTACATAGGTGATATCTCCAAATTAGGTCCCATCACCTATTAAATATCTCCAAATCAGGGCGTTGTGATCCAGTCGTCAGTGCAGCAGCTGTGTGAGTATGAAGCAGGCGAACGCATATGGAGCAGACAAAGAAAGAAAGAAAAAACTGGAGGAAAGCGTTTTCTGTGACATGGCCCTTTCCCTCATTTCCTCACCAGCTCTGCCGCTCCATCACGTTGTCACGCTCGGCCCTCATCACTCGGCCTCGGCCCCCGTGGCCCTGCGCTGAACCGAGCGGCGGGCTCATTGCGGCAGGAGGGGGGGGAGCACTGATGTTTAGCAGCTGAATCATACCCCCGTCACCCCCCCCCCCACCCATCCCTGGCATGGGTTTCAGTCTGTCGAGGCGGGGAACATCATTCATCAAGAGCTGTCAGGCGGTCAGTCACAGCGGAGACAGGCCACGGTCGCTAAGCGTCCTGCGGGCCCTCCAGCTCCACGCTCCGCGCTCCACACTGGAAACGGCGTCTGTGGGTAGAAAACTGGTTATTGAGAGAAATCTGACAAATAGAAGAGCTGATGTAAGATGGAGAGAGAGGAGGCCAGGGAGGATGTTTGGCTCCTAAGACACAACGCCTTTGAGCCGGGAAGTTAAGGAGAAAACACAAGACTTTCACCAGGAAACAGGTGTTCATGTCCTGGAGAAGTTAAGGAGAAAACGCAAGGCTTTCACCAGGAAACAGGTGTTCATGTCCTGGAGAAGTTAAGGAGAAAACACAAGACTTTCACCAGGAAACAGGTGTTCATGTCCTGGAGAAGTTAAGGAGAAAACACAAGACTTTCACCCAGGAAACAGGTGTTCATGTCCTGGAGCAGTTAAGGAGAAAACACAAGACGTTCACCCAGGAAACAGGTGTTCATGTCCTGGAGAAGTTAAGGAGAAAACACAAGACTTTCACCAGGAAACAGGTGTTCATGTCCTGGAGAAGTTAAGGAGAAAACAAAAGACTCTCACCCAGGAAACAGGTGTTCATGTCCTGGAGAAGTTAAGGAGAAAACACAAGACTTTCACCAGGAAACAGGTGTTCATGTCCTGGAGAAGTTAAGGAGAAAACACAAGACTTTCACCAGGAAACAGGTGTTCATGTCCTGGAGAAGTTAAGGAGAAAACACAAGACTTTCAACAGGAAACAGGTGTTCATGTCCTGGAGAAGTTAAGGAGGAAACACAAGACTTTCTCCAGGAAACAGGTGTTCATGTCCTGGAGAAGTTAAGGAGAAAACACAAGACTTTCACCAGGAAACAGGTGTTCATGTCCTGGAGAAGTTAAGGAGAAAACACAAGACTTTCACCAGGAAACAGGTGTTCATGTCCTGGAGAAGTTAAGGAGAAAACACAAGGCTTTCACCAGGAAACAGGTGTTCATGTCCTGGAGAAGTTAAGGAGAAAACACAAGACTTTCACCAGGAAACAGGTGTTCATGTCCTGGAGAAGTTAAGGAGAAAACACAAGACTTTCACCAGGAAACAGGTGTTCATGTCCTGGAGAAGTTAAGGAGAAAACACAAGACTTTCACCAGGAAACAGGTGTTCATGTCCTGGAGAAGTTAAGGAGAAAACACAAGACTTTCACCAGGAAACAGGTGTTCATGTCCTGGAGAAGTTAAGGAGAAAACACAAGGCTTTCAACAGGAAACAGGTGTTCATGTCCTGGAGAAGTTAAGGAGAAAACACAAGGCTTTCACCCAGGAAACAGGAGTTCATGTCCTGGAGAAGTTAAGGAGAAAACACAAGGCTTTCACCAGGAAACAGGTGTTCATGTCCTGTTCATCTTTTGTCGGCTAAACCTAACTGCAAAGGCCGCTAAACTTGTCGTGATTGGTCGGCGGTCGACGACGTCTTCTCTTGTTGGGTGACATCACGTCTTCTCAAAGTGGATCAACCTAAGGTTCAGGACCTGTAGGAGCTAAAAACATTTAAAAATGGGTCATAAAATATAATTAAAAGATCTGTTGGTAAGATGTAAAAAGGAAAGAACAAGAAGGGGTTAATGTGAACGCATGAGGAGGATATCAGCCATCAGCCTGAAGTCTCAGCCTGGCCTCGTGTTGACAGCAGCAGGACGGCCTGCAGAGGAGCGAGGGATGACTCGGGGTAGAAACACTGGCTGTCGGAGGACAAGATCTTAATATAGAATCTACTGACTCTGTCACTTTTACCCCCAAAGAAGAAACAGAGAGAGAGAGAGAGAGAGAGAGAGAGAGAGAGAGAGAGCCTGCAGGGCTGGATTTCTGCACACTTCACTGTTTATTAGACGAACACTTCCTGCTTCCCAGCCGATAGACGCTCTGCGTTTGGGCTCATGTTCAACTCACAGTGTGTAAAATGAACTCTTGTGAACACATCAAGTCAGACAATAACTTTGGCCTATCTTTTTGAATCTTTGAACTGTTGGTTTTTACAGAAATATGTGGTGGAAGAAGTAGTCCAAGACGACATGAGACTGTTCTCTATGTCGTTTGATCGAGCAACAATTACGACTCAAATGAACGATTCTAATGACGGCGCCCTCTATTATATATACAGCATATTTCCTCGGATTAGGATGGCACCAAGATCGCCATGGTCCTGCTGTACTACACCCTGCTACGTCCAGCTATGCCCTGCTACGTTCTGCAGTGTTCTGCTGTACTACACCCTGCTACGTCCAGCTATGCCCTGCTACGTTCTGCAGTGTTCTGCTGTACTACACCCTGCTACGTCCAGCTATGCCCTGCTACGCCACGCTACACACTGTAACGTCCTGCAGCACCCTGCTATGACATGGGCTACTACTACTACCACTTTTTCGTCACTGTTCCTTTATCTTTATTGTGACTGTTATTGCCAGTGTGCATCACCCCCCCCCCCCAAACCGGCCCGTCATACTCCGCCTACCAAGAGCCTGGGTCTGTCCCAGGTTTCTTCCAAAAAGAAGTTTTTCCTCGTCACTGTCTCACCAGTTGCTTGCTCTTTGCTCTTGGGGGAATTACTAGAATTGTTGGGACTTTATAAATTATACTTTATAAATGATAGAGTGTGGTCTAGACCTACTCTATGTGTAAAGTGTCTTGACATCACTGCTGTTATGATTTTATACTATAAATAAAATTGAATTGAATTGAATAGTATGTGGTAGTATGCCGTGATGTGACTACGAGCGCCAAAATGTGCATTAGGAGGCAGGTTGGGGTGGTGGATGGGTAAAAATACAGGACTGTTACCCAGGAGAATGAAGTTTTTACCAACAAACAGAGCTACACCACCTCCTGCGTCATGTGTATAACTGGAAGCGAAGTCACGTCGGATTTCAACCCAAATCACAAGTTTTTCTCAACTTTACCAACAAGTCCTTCAGACGCTTGTTAACGTTGCTGAATATAACCTCCAGTGTAATGGACCACCACCACTGTCAACATGTTTGGAGAGGTTTCATTTGTGTGTTTTGGCGCGCCAGCTTGATTTAATTTATGCATCTCTTTGGGGAAAAAACTTTTTGGTGACATAGAAGAAATATTTTTACATTTTTGCATTTCCATTCGGTCCGACTAAACATACTGAAACAAAGTTATTTTAGTCTGGAAATCTCACATCTCTGTCTCTGTGTCTGAAGGTGAGCGGTGCGAGCGCCGGCTGATTGACAGCTCTTTGAAAACCCCTTTATTAGAGACAGAGTGGAAAATAGCTTCAAGACCCGCTCTGTGTGTGTGTGTGTGTGTGTGTGTGTGTGTGTGTGTGTGTGTGTGTGTGTGTGTGTGTGCGCGCCTGGCACGATTCCAA
>JABXJD010001005.1:45000-60000 GCA_013375575.1 Percina caprodes | reverse complement strand
GGCGGTGAAGATCCAGAACCTCCAAGGTAGGAAGACTTTATCTTTTATTTGTGTGTGTATGTATGGAAGATGATTAGGTCCACATGTGACAAATGGAGCCTATTTGGGTTCTGAGTTTGAAGTTTGAAGTTTTTTGCCCCCCCCCCACCGAGACTTGGTTCACCTGCAGTTCTGATGAGTTCTGATGACGTCATCGTCATGCTGGTCTTATATATTGATGAAGCTGAGGAAATGTAACTGGGTGTGCTGTGTTGGTTAACTGCTCAGTTTGGATGTTTGGGATCACACGTGTGTGTGTGTGTGTGTGTGTGTGTGTGTGTATTTAGATTTAACGGCTGTTGTTGGTTGGTTGGTTTTCTCATTGAAACAAGTAATAATAATAGGCTAATAATAATAAGAAGAAGAAGAAATAAGTATACTGTAATAGTCCCACGAGGGGAAATTACAATTTGAAAATGAAAAACGAAAATACAAAAAGCGTTTCATTCAAAAACATCACGCATTTTTATCTTCAGAGCCAGCTGAACCACGTTAGCCCCGAAATCTAGACGCACCCTGGGCCGGTCTAGCAACTCTCCGTTGGTTTGATAGCTGGAAAAACCAAATTCTGGTCAGGCCAATCACATCGTGTACAGAGTCGGTGGGCGGGGCTTAACGTAATGACGGCAGAGTTGCTCCCGAGACGGGTATGTCTGCAGCCTGGAGCGTCCCATCTGATCCGTCCCGTCTCATGCGGTCTCCGTATGAGACGGGACCGCATGAGACGGGACGGATGACATGGGACGCTCCAGGCTGCAGCCTTACACTCTTGGAATTCCCTGCTACTTGAAAACAAAGATGGCTGCTGCTGGCGAACGGCGGTCTGTCCACTCGGCTTCGAAGACCTGGAGTTGAGCTCTGGAGTCATTCCTAACCCTCGTGTTGTCCTCGGGTCAAATTAGACCCATTTGTGATTAAAAAATAAAATAAATCTTGACCAGAAAAGTGTCTTTAAAACGAAATTTCAGGAAAAAAATAACGCGGATTGTTCTGCTTTCTTTAAATTTGGATGTTTTGTTAAATTTTTACAGCATTCAAAAAACAGTTTTTATGAAAGACCGTTGAAAAAAGTGACTAAAATGTTAAAAAAAAAAAAGCTTCAAAAACACGGCGGCAAAAAAAACGCACAAAAACGTCAAAAGGCACAAAAACATCAAAGGGAAAAGCTACAAAGGTTTTGAAAAAGACGATCAAAAGGTTTCAGTTTGGACCCAGAAAGACAAAAAGTGGCATTGAAAAGTTGAATCTATCAACCAGCGTCGCTCTGATTGGTTGGGGCGCTGTCCTATTGCATGCAGAAGGGAATTTGAAAGACAGACGTTTGTCCCGCCCCTCATATTGAGCCCAGCCAATGGGGAGTTCCCAGACCTCACATCTGGTTGTCTAGACCAGTACCATCTAGTTTCATCCCAGAAACCCTCTTATGATGACAACATGGTGGCCCCTGTAGAAAGACATGTTTCTATGGGCCCCTCCCCCGCATCCACAGCTATTCATTCTAGCATCTTTTTGGGCCCTTCTCACGTGAGGGCCCTGGGTACTCAGTCCCCCCCCCCCACAGTCCGACGCCCCTGATGACAGGTGTCAGTCTTAAAACCCTCTCAATCCGCCCCTCTTATCTTCGCTGTTCCCTCTGCTTTCAAAGGAGACGATGAGCAGCATCTTTCAGCCGAAACCAGCAGGACATCAGTGTGGTGTACCATAAAGTTTGACTGATTCTGTTTTGGTTATATCTTTAAAAATGTGTGCACGTGATGGGGGTCAAAGGTCAGCAGCAGTGTATGATTAATGCATAAGAAACAGTGGTATGGCCCTTTAACACTGTTTTGGTCTGAGATTTGTGTCTTGTGATTTAGAGCTTCTCTAACGGCAGTGATTTCAGTTTGTTGGAGGAATCTGCTTTTAAAGACTGTGTGTGTGTGTGTGTGTGTGTGTGTGTGTGTGTGTGTGTGTGTGTGTGTGTGTGAGAAGCAGAGTAAACAAACCTCTCAACTCACTTCACATGCACATTCTACTTTTAAAAATGCTGTAAAACCGTATTTTTAATGTATTTTTTCCTGACATTTTTGTCACTTTTTACGTTTTTTTTTCCAAATGCTATATCAATTTTGCCCCCATCCCTAATATATATACATATATATTATATATACTGTGTGTATATATATATATATATATATAGTTTTGTAATGGCTTGTATACTATCACATGGGAAAAGTAACTACATTTACATACTGTGGATCCTTTTTGAATCAAATCTTGAGCCTATAAATATGATGGAATCGTGATATTGATATGTATCACGCAGGATTTCACACGTTATCATACCGTTCATGAGAATGCGTTGTTGATTGTCAACTAAAATCCCCCCAAACTCAGCTGGTCAGTGAGTCCACCAACCCCCCACAACCCCGCCCCCTAACCCCCTAACCCCACCCTCGCCCCTCAGTCCATCTGGATTCAGTATGAAACCCAAGTCAATCAGTGTCGCTGCAGTTGTTTGACAGGATGAAAATGACGTCCAGATGCCGCTGTGATCCCCCTCGCCCCCCCCCCCAAAAAGTAAATGTTTAGCCAAGAGCCTGAGCTCTGCACATCCGGCCGGCAGCGGTGGCTCGGGGTTCTGGTCGGATCTGCTCAATCAGGCGGTCCAGACTGCATCCCCGCTGTTTATTTGCAGAAATTAGTTGTGTTTGCTCACCTGGAACTCTCCCAGGTCTGAACACACAGGGGGGGGGGGGCTTTGTTTGGGTTGAAGCAGACTCTGTGTGTGTGTGTGTGTGTGTGTGTGTGTGTGTGTGTGTGTGTGTGTGTGTGTGTGTGTCTTCGTCTGCACTGGCTTGTGGTTGATCTTTGATTTGTGGGAACGAGGCCGGAGCAGCACAGGAAGCAATTGTGCAGCACGCTGGCCTCTGATTGGTCCTCTGGCTCGCCACATTCCCTCTCGGTTGGTTGAACGTGTCCGTCTGAGAGTTGGGGGCGGGTGTATATTACTTAGAGCTGGGCAGTACATCTATATTATATCGAGATATGAGACTAGATATCTTAGATTTTGGATATCGTAATGTTGTAAAATGACATAAGTGTGTTTTCCTGGTTTTAAAGGCAGCATTACAGTAACGTGATGTCATTTCCTGTACTCACCAGACTGCTAATAATAATAAAAATAATAATAAATTTGTAAAAATGTGTCTGCATGTCAACAGTCTGTAGCTGACTCAGCCTTGCCAGCCTCGTGGTGCATTCAATGTTATAGGAAAATACCCTTTTCCCCTCCAGTGGTTGTTTTTTCTTTAATTTAACAGGAATTTACTGGTGACATGAGTTATTATTATAAGTTATTATTATAAATTATATTTAATACATCTTTTAAAAATCCTTTAATTTTGACCCTGTGGCCTTAGCAATAGGTGTAATATTCCTGTATGTATCTGGATGGATATTGCAGTATTTATTACAGTAGTACACAGTAGTACACAGTATTCATCTCCCAGTAAATGCTGCACAGGATGTTGAAAGCTGTGGTTTTGTTGTGTAGACTTTGGTTGAGTTGTGGCATGAAAGTTAGAAAACACATACACACACACACACACACACACACACACACACACACACACACACACACACACACACACACACACACACACACACACACACACACACACACACACACACACACACACACACACACACACACACACACACACACACACACATACACACACATACACACACTCTCTCACACACACACACACACATACACACACATACACACACAAACACACACACACACTTCTGCACAGCGTCCTACACACACACACACACACACATACACACACACACACTTCTGCACAGCGTCCTACACACACACACACACACACACACACACACTTCTGCACAGCGTCCTACACACACACACACACACACATACACACACACACACTTCTGCACAGCGTCCTACACACACATACACACACATACATACACACACCCACACACACACTCTCTCACACACACACATACCCACACACACACACACACACACACACACACACTCACACTCACACATACATACACACTTCTGCACAGCGTCCTCCACGCACACTTCTCCTTCCGTGTATAATAAATTACACAGATGTCACACACACACACACACACACACACACACACACACACACACAGATCTCTCTCTCTGGCAGGTCATCTATCTTTGCAGATGGCAGCGACTCCACTGAGTCCTTGGCATTCAACGTACAAGACACACACACACACACACACACACACGTTTGTTTATGTGTGTAGGCCGTGACTTCAGGCAACTTTCCTCCTGTGTGTGTGTGTGTGTGTGTGTGTGTGTGTGTGTGTGTGTGTGTGTGTGTGTGTGTGTGTGTGTGTGTGTTCTCGTCTCCTTTTGATTAATGAGCTTTATTTGATGTAGAACATGAAGCAGAAGCCGCCGTGTTGGTCGATCTTCACCGTCGGCTCCGAGTCGCTGGGATCTCGTTATTCATTTCATTTGTTACGTTCTGGTCTCATTTGGTCGGGTTTGCGTTAACGTTGACGTTTGTCGAGCACACCTAAGCATTGGAAACGTTTCTGGCGCTATTTTTGTCGTTTTAGACACTTTTCCCTACATTTTCTCACTTTTTCCAACGTTTTTGACGCTTTCTTCTGGTGTTTTGGATTGGATGACCATGAGAAACGTTTTTCCCCTCATCTCAACGTTTTTGTTGCTCTTTACAAAGATTTTTTATGAAGATTTTGTGTTGTTTTTTGTCACTATTTTCAATAACATTTTTTCAAGTTTTTGTGTTGTTTTTGACGTTTTTGGCCACTATTTTCCATTTTAAAAAAATGTCAATGTCTTTGTCCCTTTTTTTGACGTTTTGTTGACATTTATTTATTTATCTCAACATTTTTGACGATTTTGGTCAATTTTCAATATCTTTGTCCCTTTTTATGACACTTTAAGGACGTTTCTGGCGCTATTTTCGTCGTTTTAGACACTTTTCCCCTACATTTTCTCATATTTTCTCACTTTTTCCAACGTTTTTGATGCTTTCTTCTCGTGTTTTGGATGGATGACCATGAGAAACGTTTTTCCTCTTATCTCAACGTTTTTGTTGCTCTTTACAAAGATTTTTTATGAAGATTTTGTGTTGTTTTTGACATTTTTTGTCACTATTTTCAATAACATTTTTTCAATGTCTTTGTCTCTTTTTTTGACATTTTATCGACGTTTCTGGCGCTATTTTTGTCGTTTTAGACACTTTTCCCTACATTTTCTCACTTTTTCCAATGTTTTTGACGCTTTCTTCTGGTGTTTCTGAATTATTCTTTTTCATAAATTTTCAATATTTTCACCCTTATTTTGACTTCCTTTATTTTGGATATAAAAACCTTTGAAACGGTTGTTGTCTTCCTCCTTGTTTTTATGAAGTTTTTGTGTTGTTTTTGACGTTTTTGGCCACTATTTTCCATAAAAAAAAATGTCAATGTCTTTGTCCCTTTTTTTGACGTTTTCTTGACATTTATTTATTTATCTCAATGTTTTTGACGATTTTGGTCAATATTTTCAATATCTTTGTCCCTTTTTTGACACTTTATGGACGTTTCTGGCGCTATTTTCGTCGTTTTAGACACTTTTCCCAACATTTTCTCACTTTTTCCAACGTTTTTGACGCTTTCTTCTGGTGTTTTGGATGGATGACCATGAGAACGTTTTTCCCCTCATCTTAACGTTTTAGTTGCTCTTTACAAATATTTTTTATGAAGATTTTGTGTTGTTTTTGACGTTTTTTGTCACTATTTTCAATGTCTTTGTCTCTTTTTTTGACATTTTATCGACGTTTCTGGCGCTATTTTTGTCGTTTTAGACACTTTTCCCCTACATTTTCTCACTTTTTCCAATGTTTTTGACGCTTTCTTCTGGTGTTTCTGAATTATTCTTTTTTTCATAAATTTTCAATATTTTTCACCCTTATTTTGACTTCCTTTATTTTGGATATAAAAAACCTTTGAAAAAGGTTGTTGTCTTCCCTCCTTGCACAGATTTTTTTATGAAGTTTTTTGACGTTTTTGGCCACTATTTTCCATTAAAAAAAATGACAATGTCTTTGTCCCTTTTTTGACGTTTTGTTGACATTTATTTATTTATCTCAACGTTTTTGACGATTTTGGTCAATATTTTCAATGTCTTTGTCCCTTTTTATGACACTTTATGGACGTTTCTGGTGTTTTTTATGTCTTTGTTTTAGACACTTTTCCCCTACATTTTCTCACTTTTTCCAACGTTTTTGACTCTTTCTTCTGGTGTTTTTGATATTTTTTAATGATTTTCAACATTTTTTACTATTATTTTGACTTCCTTTATTTTGGATATAAAAAAAAAACCTTTGAAAACGGGTCAAATTTGTCCCAAAGACAACATGAGGGATGATAACGGAGGTGGAAGTAATATACAAGTCACAAGCGAGTCTCGAGTCACTCTGGCGCCCCCCCCCTAACCGAACTAGGGGCACTACTAGTAGAAATGTCGTGTGGTTTGAAGCGTGGGTAGAAAACTGAAATCGCTGCACGGGAAATGGACTAAATGTGGACATGGCTTCCAGGAAACGGACTGAAACCTTAGACCGGGACTCAGATGGACCTGGACCCTCTACTTCTTCACTGTCCCATTAACTGTGACCGATGGCTTTATTTGCAGATTTAAATGTCGGGCTGAAATGAACGCAGCGACGGGTCTGTTCCCTCATTAAACTGCAGCTTCACGCTTAACTGTTATTTATTGTTTTGGTGCGAGCACACACACACACACACACACACACACACACACACACACACACACACACACACACACACACACACCCTGTTACACAAACATGGCTCTGATCTGTCAGGCTTTCCACAGATCTTCTGCTTAGCAACCCTGAGGTCTCTCTCTCATACACACACTATGTTCTATTGTCTTTATTTCTGGATTTACCCTGAGGCCTGAAGCAACCCTGTGTGTGTGTGTGTGTGTGTGTGTGTGTGTGTGTGTGTGTGTCCTTTAGGCTCTGCAGTGTTTGTTAGTGTCACATACATTGATCACAACAGTGACACTATGCATGTTATTCTGTGTGTGTGTGTGTGTGTGTGTGTGTGTGTGTGTGTGTGTGTGTGGCTGCAGGATAAATGATCGTGACCACTCGCTGAAGCCCCCCCACAATGACCAACAAAGCAACAACACAGACATTAATGATCGTTCACATTCATCACACTTTAGCACCAACGGTTTTGGATCAAACAAAACCCGGCAGCAGGAAGTCTCTTTATATAGACCTTAGTGGTCCCTAATACTGTATCTGAAGTCTCTTTATATAGACCTTAGTGGTCCCTAATACTGTATCTGAAGTCTCTTTATATAGACCTTAGTGGTCCCTAATACTGTATCTGAAGTCTCTTTATATAGACCTTAGTGGTCCCCTAATACTGTATCTGAAGTCTCTTTTATATAGACCTTAGTGGTCCCTAATACTGTATCTGAAGTCTCTTTTATATAGACCTTAGTGGTCCCTAATACTGTATCTGAAGTCTCTTTATATAGACCTTAGTGGTCCCCTAATACTGTATCTGAAGTCTCTTTATATAGACCTTAGTGGTCCCCTAATACTGTATCTGAAGTCTCTTTATATAGACCTTAGTGGTCCCCTAATACTGTATCTGAAGTCTCTTTTATATAGACCTTAGTGGTCCCCTAATACTGTATCTGAAGTCTCTTTTATATAGACCTTAGTGGTCCCTAATACTGTATCTGAAGTCTCTTTTATATAGACCTTAGTGGTCCCTAATACTGTATCTGAAGTCTCTTTTATATAGACCTTAGTGGTCCCTAATACTGTATCTGAAGTCTCTTTTATATAGACCTTAGTGGTCCCTAATACTGTATCTGAAGTCTCTTTTATATAGACCTTAGTGGTCCCTAATACTGTATCTGAAGTCTCTTTTATATAGACCTTAGTGGTCCCTAATACTGTATCTGAAGTCTCTTTTATATAGACCTTAGTGGTCCCTAATACTGTATCTGAAGTCTCTTTTATATAGACCTTAGTGGTCCCTAATACTGTATCTGAAGTCTCTTTTATATAGACCTTAGTGGTCCCTAATACTGTATCTGAAGTCTCTTTTATATAGACCTTAGTGGTCCCTAATACTGTATCTGAAGTCTCTTTTATATAGACCTTAGTGGTCCCCTAATACTGTATCTGAAGTCTCTTTTATATAGACCTTAGTGGTCCCCTAATACTGTATCTGAAGTCTCTTTTATATAGACCTTAGTGGTCCCTAATACTGTATCTGAAGTCTCTTTTATACAGACCTTGGTCTTCTTTAATTTAAGTGTATGGTTGCATCTGGATTCAGCTCTGTAGAAAAATGAAGATCACAGCGACCCCCCACCACCCACCCCCCCCCCCAACCCACAAACCCCTCCTCATTTGTGTATCTGCTGCTCTAATGGCTTATTGACAGCCAATCAGCTGTAGCCTCGGGCGAGATCACTCGCCAATCATCAAGTAGGACAAGGTCATCGCATGCAGGCTGCAAGCATCCGACACGTAATTCTGCTTTTTAGTTGTTACATCGTTAGATATTTACATATTGTTGTTGTTATTGTTATGTTCTTAACCCTTTAAAACCCCAAAGTCACCACGAGGGAACGTCTCAAGCCTGGGACGGGAATCACGTGCTGGTCATGAAGGCCACGGGGCAGCCGGATGCTTTACAAAATAAAACATATTTCAAAATAAAACACCCAGAATTGTGGTGATTTTTGGGGTCAACAGCGAGACACACGATCAGGCACGCGGAGAGGGACTCATACGGGCTGGCAGACAGATGAAGACACACACACACACACACACACACACACACACACACACACACACACACACACACACAGAGTGGAGAGTAGAACCCGACCGATAAAGGATTTTTAAGCCTATTATCAATACAAATATTTGGTGATTTAAAAATCCGATATACCGATATATATTTTTGAAAAACAGATTAGACGTTGTAGAGCGTCCTCTGGTGGACAGACTATGCAACGCCATCACTAACAGGGACGTTGTAGAGCGTCCTCTGGTGGACAGACTATGCAACGCCATCACTAACAGGGACGTTGTAGAGCGTCCTCTGGTGGACAGACTATGCAACACCATCACTAACAGGGACGTTGTAGAGCGTCCTCTGGTGGACAGACTATGCAACACCATCACTAACAGGGACGTTGTAGAGCGTCCTCTGGTGGACAGACTATGCAACGCCATCACTAACAGGGACGTTGTAGAGCGTCCTCTGGGTATGTGTTATTATGACTAGTGTAAATATCGTTAGCAGCAGGATGTGTTGCAGTGAAATTAATATTCTAACTTTAAAGTTCCTTTAGTTACGTACGTTGGGTGACATTTTGTTTTTACGGCACGTTAACCTTGTTACGGAGGGACGGATGATAAAAATAGAGGTGAGAAATTGAGTGGTGAGGGGCCATGATCCGTATGAAAGGACTTGGAAACACCTGATACTCACACACACCTATACAGACACACACACACACACACACCTACACACACACACACACACACACACACACCTATACAGACACACACACCAACAGATTAAAACCGTACAGATGTGTCCCACAGATCTTCCAACTGGAAGCACACCTGGTTAACTGCTCCTGTTAAACACACACAGACACACAAACACACACAGACACATACACACAGAGACACACACACACACACACAGAGACACACAAACACACACAGACACATACACACACACACAAACACACACACAGAGACACAGAGACACACACACACACACAGACACATATACACACACAGACACACACACACACACACACACAGAGACACACACACACCTACACACAAACACACACACATACACACAAAAACATACACACACGCAAAAACACACACAAACACACACACACAAACATACACACTCACACACGCAAAAAATACACACAGAGACACACACCTACACGCACAAACATACACACACAGACACACACACACACCTACACACACACACACACACACAGACACACACCTTTCTTACCTGCTGTGCTGATGAGCTTTCCTCTTCCACGTATTAACATATAAAGGTTGTAAAGATTAATTGTTACTATTGAATTAATCGCCAATTATTTTGATAATCGATGAATCGGTTTGAGTCTTTTTATTTATTTATTTACAACATGGCTGAAACATGACTCATCAAACATGACTCATCAAACATGACTCATCAAACATGACTCATCGTCATCATTTCTGACCATATCCCTCAAACCTGTGCATAACAGTCTGTTAGACAGTGGTGTTGAAAGGTGACCCCCAGGAACCCTCCACTCAGCTGCAGGGTCAAAGGTTAAAGATCAACACAAAGCAGTTGGAAAACAGCAGAGAGAGAGAGAGAGAGAGAGAGAGAGAGAGAGAGAGAGAGAGAGAGAGAGAGAGAGAGAGAGAGAGAGAGAGAGAGAGAGAGAGAGAGAGAGAGAGAGAGAGAGAGAGAGAGAGAGAGAGAGAGAGTGTGTGTGGTCGTCTTTACACACACAGGCCACAGCCTTGATCTCCACTTTGCTCTACTCAGGGTCTCACAGGAGGTGTGTGTGTGTGTGTGTGAGAGAGTGAATAATTAACAGATAAGTGTGTGTGAGAGAGAGAAAGGATAAGTATAAGTTAGGGTGTATTTAATGTTAGTTGCTCAAGGCTGCAATTAAGGCCACGTCCACCGTAGCACCTCTCTTTGCAGCAGGGGAATGAGAGGGAACGCCAGAGCAGGGGAATGAGAGGGGGAAACGCAAGAGCAGGGGAATGAGAGGGGAAACGCAAGAGCAGGGGAATGAGAGGAAACGCCAGAGCAGGGGGAATGAGAGGGGAAACGCAAGAGCAGGGGAATGAACGCCAGAGCAGGGGAATGAGAGGAAACGCAAGAGCAGGGGGAATGAGAGGGGAAACAGAGAAATGCCAGAGCAGGGGGAATGAGAGGGGAAAATGCCAGATCAGGGGGAATGAGAGGGAGAAACGACAGAGCAGGGGGAATGAGAGGAGGAAACGCAAGAGCAGGGGGAATGAGAGGGGGAAATGACAGAGCAGGGGGAATGAGAGGGGGAAATGCCAGAGCAGGGGGAATGAGAGGGGGAAATGACAGAGGGAAATGCCAGAGCAGGGGGAATGAGAGGGAGAAACGCCAGAGCAGGGGGAATGAGGTGTAAATGTAGCAAAAGATATTTGTTAACTTGGATCTGAGGAAGCGGGTGTGTCTGAGATCTTCTCCCTGGAAGAACATCAGATGTGGACCTCAGTGATGATGAACAGGGATTATATAAGAGAAGAGAACACGGACATCATTCCTCTCCGCTTCAGTCGAGCTGTCCTGGTCCCGACACACACTCATAATGCAAACTGACTCTCTCTCTCTCTCTCTCTCTCTCTCTCTCTCTCTCTCTCTCTCCTTCAGTAACTTCAGTAACAGTGATGATTACTTCAAAAACAAAGCCTCGGCCTGCGTCCAATAATCCAGCAGACGCACCGAGAGACCACGGAGTCAGCTGTGTTCGTTAACATGCATGTGAGAGATGTTACACATCTGTTATCTGCATGTCGACCCCCACACACACACACACACACACACACACACACCCTCAGGGCTGCTGCACATCATTGTGTCTGTTCATGTGTGTGTTGACGTGTCTTTGCTAATTGCCTCCCATCACACTTTGCTGCCACTGTTCTCTTACAGCTGATGGGTGGATGGATGGATGGATGGATGGGTGGATGGATGGATGGGTGGGTGGATGGATGGATGGATGGATGGATGGGTGGATGGAGGTCTACAGTATTTCTTTCAGCTTGTTCGTACAGGCTCTGTATGGGCTTGTACTCTTTCCTCCATGTTATCCTAATAGGTGTCTTGTGTTGTTTTTTGTGCCAGACCATGCTGTGTTTCCATGACGATTGTCTCCAGAATCGCCCTGTAGATCATGAGCCTGATCTGGCTGCTTACTCCATACCGTCTGAGTCGCCTATACTTTTCGGCCGGATGTCCGTCCCCGTCCTCTGTCTCTGTGTCGGCGCTCTAACCTGCGGCTGATTTCTGAGGACTATGGTTACCTGGTCCTCAGGTCTCTGCAGGGTAAACCCAGACAGCTAGCTAGACTATCTGTCCAATCTGAGGACTCTGGTTACCTGGTCCTCAGATCTCTGCAGGGTAAATCCAGACAGCTAGCTAGACTATCTGTCCAATCTGAGGACTCTGGTTACCTGGTCCTCAGATCTCTGCAGGGTAAATCCAGACAGCTAGCTAGACTATCTGTCCAATCTGAGGACTATGGTTACCTGGTCCTCAGATCTCTGCAGGGTAAATCCAGACAGCTAGCTAGACTATCTGTCCAATCTGAGGACTATGGTTACCTGGTCCTCAGATCTCTGCAGGGTAAATCCAGACAGCTAGCTAGACTATCTGTCCAATCTGAGGACTATGGTTACCTGGTCCTCAGATCTCTGCAGGGTAAATCCAGACAGCTAGCTAGACTATCTGTCCAATCTGAGGACTATGGTTACCTGGTCCTCAGGTCTCTGCAGGGTAAATCCAGACAGCTAGCTAGACTATCTGTCCAATCTGAGGACTATGGTTACCTGGTCCTCAGGTCTCTGCAGGGTAAATCCAGACAGCTAGCTAGACTATCTGTCCAATCTGAGGACTATGGTTACCTGGTCCTCAGGACTCTGCAGGGTAAATCCAGACAGCTAGCTAGACTATCTGTCCAATTGGAGGACTCTGGTTACCTGGTCCTCAGGTCTCTGCAGGGTAAATCCAGACAGCTAGCTAGACTATCTGTCCAATCTGAGGACTATGGTTACCTGGTCCTCAGGTCTCTGCAGGGTAAATCCAGACAGCTAGCTAGACTATCTGTCCAATCTGAGGACTATGGTTACCTGGTCCTCAGATCTCTGCAGGGTAAATCCAGACAGCTAGCTAGACTATCTGTCCAATCTGAGGACTATGGTTACCTGGTCCTCAGATCTCTGCAGGGTAAATCCAGACAGCTAGCTAGACTATCTGTCCAATCTGAGGACTATGGTTACCTGGTCCTCAGGTCTCTGCAGGTAAATCCAGACAGCTAGCTAGACTATCTGTCCAATCTGAGGACTATGGTTACCTGGTCCTCAGGTCTCTGCAGGGTAAATCCAGACAGCTAGCTAGACTATCTGTCCAATCTGAGGACTATGGTTACCTGGTCCTCAGGACTCTGCAGGGTAAATCCAGACAGCTAGCTAGACTATCTGTCCAATTGGAGGACTCTGGTTACCTGGTCCTCAGGTCTCTGCAGGGTAAATCCAGACAGCTAGCTAGACTATCTGTCCAATCTGAGGACTATGGTTACCTGGTCCTCAGGTCTCTGCAGGGTAAATCCAGACAGCTAGCTAGACTATCTGTCCAATCTGAGGACTATGGTTACCTGGTCCTCAGATCTCTGCAGGGTAAATCCAGACAGCTAGCTAGACTATCTGTCCAATCTGAGGACTATGGTTACCTGGTCCTCAGATCTCTGCAGGGTAAATCCAGACAGCTAGCTAGACTATCTGTCCAATCTGAGGACTATGGTTACCTGGTCCTCAGGTCTCTGCAGGGTAAATCCAGACAGCTAGCTAGACTATCTGTCCAATCTGAGGACTATGGTTACCTGGTCCTCAGGTCTCTGCAGGGTAAATCCAGACAGCTAGCTAGACTATCTGTCCAATCTGAGGACTATGGTTACCTGGTCCTCAGGACTCTGCAGGGTAAATCCAGACAGCTAGCTAGACTATCTGTCCAATTGGAGGACTCTGGTTACCTGGTCCTCAGGTCTCTGCAGGGTAAATCCAGACAGCTAGCTAGACTATCTGTCCAATCTGAGGACTATGGTTACCTGGTCCTCAGGTCTCTGCAGGGTAAATCCAGACAGCTAGCTAGACTATCTGTCCAATCTCTGTTGACGACCACATTGGTAGAAACAGTTTTGTCGTTGCCTTTTCGTTGCCTTTTTGTCGCCTTTTTGTCGCCTGTTTGTCGCCTTTTTATTCCCTTTTCGTTGCCTTTTCGTTGCGTTTTCGTTGCGTTTTCGTTGTCTTTTTGTCGCCTTTTCGTGGCGTTTTTGTTGCCTTTTTGTTGCATTTTTGTTGTCTTTTTGTCGCCTTTTTGTCGCCTTTTTGTCGCCTTTTTGTTTTCTTTTTGTTGCCTTTTTGTTGCCTTTTTGTGGCCTTTTCATCGCCTTTTCATCGCCTTTTTGTAGCCTTTTTGTCGCCTTTTTATTGCCTTTTTGTGGCCTTTTCGTTGCGTTTTCGTTGTCTTTTCGTCGCCTTTTTGTCGCCTTTTCGTGGCGTTTTTGTTGCCTTTTTATTGCCTTTTTGTTGCATTTTTGTTGTCTTTTTGTCGCCTTTTCGTTGCCTTTTTGTTGCCTTTTTGTAGCCTTTTTGTCGCCTTTTTATTGCCTTTTTGTGGCCTTTTCGTTGTCTTTTTGTCGCCTTTTTGTCGCCTTTTCGTGGCGTTTTTGTTGCCTTTTTATTGCCTTTTTGTTGCATTTTTGTTGTCTTTTCGTCGCCTTTTTGTCGCCTTTTTGTCGCCTTTTTGTTTTCTTTTCGTTGCCTTTTCGGATCTCCGTCCCCGTCCTCTGTCTCTGTGTTGGCGCTCTAACCTGCAGCTGATTTCTGAGGACTCTGCTTACCTCAGATCTCTGCAGGGTAAATCCAGACAGCCATCTGTCCAATCGGAGTCTCTGTTGCACGACTAAAACAACTTTTGTCACACACTTTGTTCCACCTTCATCTCGAGGCTGTTTTGCAGAGTTTGACGCGTATCATACTTCAGGAAAAAGCACCTTTTCTGTCTTTTTGATTGCATGCTGATGACTCG